>OU343224.1:228402315-229002315 GCA_910596185.1 Chrysanthemum makinoi | reverse complement strand
CTACCCGTCCGCGAAGATGACTTGTTTGGGCGTTTATTGAGGGTGATAAAGACTTGGCTATTTAATTACGTTTGTGATTCTTTCTCGTTTAATCTACAACGTAACTATCACTTCGGTGTCTCACTCAGTTGAGAATGTCAAGAGGTTTTGTACATTGGGTACACCGTTTCTATTCACAAGGATTAGTACAAGCTTAAGTGAAAAATCTGGGGAATTCTTCTTCATAATCAAGTTTGGTATATCGGGTTTACTTCACCAAGTGGTCACAGCAACAGCCGACAGAATACGTGAATGATGTGTTTACCAATGTGTTGATTGGATGGTTGATGTTGATGATGTTGAATAATGAACTGTTGATGAACCACTGCATATTCCCCTAAAAACAGATATTTACCGAATCCAAAGTTGTCATAACACATTCAAACTAACATTGTTTACGGTTTTGTCTTGATTTTGTAAAATCCCGCGAAAGAATCTATTTCTCGGTTTAAATCATAGACTTGTAAAATCCCGTGACAATGGAAACATCCTGGTAATTGTAAAGTGCATTTCCGGATCTATCTTACGGTTTATTCTATAGAATTATAAAATCCCGTGATGATGGAACCATCTTGGAGAAAGGAAAGCATATTTCAGGGTCTTCTGATGCTGGTGTTACGGGTTCTGTTTCGAAGAAGGGATAAAAGGGTGTACTTCATATATTGGATGTGTGTTTGGATTTTCTTCATGGCAGTTTAGTTATTATATGGTTTTACGGGGTTCTGTGCTTGTAACCATGGTCGGGATGAAACCATTATCATAGTTCACTTTAAAGGGAAAAGGAGGCTAGATTTGAGCTTTTAACAAGATGTGACAACGGCGTTAATTCATAGATTGTTTATTTGAGGTTGAAGTGAAATATCACGGGCGAGTGTACTTAGTATCTTAAGATATCGGGGATGGATGGATGAAGATTCTTCATGATCCTTGTTCAAGCTTATTATCAAAACGAAGACTTGGAAATCTAGTTATTGTTGGGTGTCTTTTACCTTTTCTTTTACCACTTGGGGAATTGGGCTCATACCACTACAAAATAACTATCACTTTAAGGAGTTACATTGTAGTGCTCAGGGTCACATTCAATTGTGGATTTTCAAGAGGTAATGTACGTCTATTACTTGATGGTTGGTTGGTTGAAGAGTATAGAGTACTTAAGAGATTCAATGGAGCATGAATTCTCGGCACCGCTCTTTGTTACATATGTTCAAGTTTAAGTCACGAGTTCGGGTTAGTTTACTTTGAGGTCAAATTCATCATATTGGGTTTTCTCCATCAGCTGTCACGACAAAGAGCCTACTGAATGATAATGGGGTTGATTACATGTTTTGCTAAGAGAATTGAAAAGAGAGAGATTATGACGTATGAACACATCAGTTCATGCCTCGTACTCTAAAGAAAAGAAAAGTGTACGTTTCAGTGCGCTTTATCTTCCAAAGAAGAGAAATCTTCTTATGACGTATGAACACGTCAGTTCATGCCTCGTACTCTAAAGAAAAGAAATGTGTACGTTTCAGTGCGCATTATCTTTCGAAGAAGAGAAATCTTCTTATGACGTATGAACACATCAGTTCATGCCTCGTACTCTAAAGAAAAGAAAAGTGTACGCTTCAGTGCGCTTTATCTTCTGAAGAAGAGAAATCTTCTTATAATGACCATTCTCATCAACATGCTTCATACTTTTTCCACGCGCTTTCAATTATCAAGTGAACCGGGCTACTGTTGATTGTTTTCTTATTCCACTTGCTCAACTATAATGACGATGGCGACATCCTGTGCTAATTTTGCGGGGGAGAAGTGTGAATAGACTACATTGTTGAAGATATTCACTTGTTTGATCAAGAATGGCAACTCCGTATGCAATTCTTGAGGGGGAGAAGAAGTGTGAAATTACTGCATGGTTGATTGATTTCTGAGAATAAATGGTCAAGTGGCTCCAAACTCATGTAAGAACCGATCTTCTTCTTATCGGGTCATCATTACATGGATTTTCTTCTATGAGCCATTGGTTGACATCTTCACACAGATTGATGAGTTTATCGACAAAGTGCTTCCGGTTAATGCTTCACGTATACATCAACATGATGATTCCGAACAATCTCTCTGTTCTTGTTTGATGTGATTGGTAGTTTGGTGTTACCATCTTGTGTGTTCGTTGCCTGATTGATTTCCTTGATGAACATCTTTATGTTCTTGTTTGATTGGGAGGGATCTTAATTAAGGGGATTTGCAAGATGTAAGTTAATTGGGATGCTTTTGGTGATGTTCTTGTGTTTTGGTGAGTTGAAGATGTTAACTATCTATTCCCCAACTGGACAATCTTGAAGAAGGTCGAGTCTTCACTGTTCTACACTTTCTGCATGTTAGAAGACTAAAGACGAGTTGCATTTAACGATCTAAAGACTTCTTCTTAATTCAAGCATTCATCATAAAGATTGTCGGTTCAGGGGAGAGCACTAATTGGGGAGGGTGAAAAGTCAGATTTAATCCCCAATTAGACTTGCTCACATTATTCAGCATGTTGATTCTCACAAAGACTTGAAGCGTTCTTCTCAACAGATTTCTAGTATTTGGGCTTATAATATGTTGTTGATTCTGAAGTGTCAAAACCAATAAGGGGGAAGGAGACACGTATCTAAACGCGAGTAAACTTGATGAACTTAATACTTCTAAGTAATTGAAGATATCCCGGAAGACAAATGTTATTACCGCAGAGAAACTCAAGGTTTGACTCATGGCGAGTAAACTTGATGAACTTAATTCTTCTAAGTGATTGAAGATATCCCGGAAAACAAATGTCATGACCGCAGAGAAACTCAAGGTTTACTCATCAAGGCGTTTAGTGTTCTTATTCCAACTACGTGGGGAAGAGATGTAAGAGTTAGTTTCTGATGATAAAAGGAGGTACACAAGTGTTTGATGATTTCGATGTTATCGCAATCATCAGGGGAGAGAGATTGTGTACATTGGGGACGCTCACTGTTTCATTTGAGTGCTTAATCGTGATTCAAAGATATAATCACTTATTCTGGAGTTGAAATCCGCAGAGATAGTCCTCCGTAGAGATAATCAGTGATTCGGCCTGCTTCTTCAATGTTATCGGTTTTTCTCTCTTTGGGCATTCGGGTACTTCGGGTTCGTGAGCTTCATACACTTTCTTCAGGGGGAGAGAAAAGTATGCATCGGGGTTATTCTTTGGCTTTTGGACTTAATCTGCTACTTCGATGGTATAAGTTTCTTTGTCGTTGGGTAAATGTGTATTCGGGTTCGTGAACTCTAGTCTAAGAGATTCACTGCATCAATTCATCTACTTGGGGGAAGTGTTCTCTTGACACCTTTTGGAATGGATCGCTTCAGACGTCAGTTAAAAGGAAATATGAGAAGATTATTTAAGTGTGGGATGAAACGTTGCTGTTCTTCTATTGGATGATATAACCCTGAACGGAGAACCTCGATTTTCGTTCTTAAAAGGAGCAGCGGGATTTATTATAATGGTGTGCTTCTTTGTGCACCTGGCTAAGGCAAGCTTGAAATAGAGCTTCGAATCCGCCTAAAGGATTTTCGGTTTGGGGAAGCGCCAAAGTCTCACTTTCGATTGGTTCAATTTCTTTCTTTAATTCAAGAGCCTCGGAAGCTTTGGTGGTGAAAGTTTTAGGGATGATGACTTCTATCTTCTACAACGGGCTGCTCGATATCCTTATCTCGGTACTCGTATCATCATCTTCTTAAACTATATCATCTATTCTATCTTTGTATATATCTATCCGGAAAAACAAAATACAAAAATATAAAACCAACAAAAGAAAATAGAAAAATATAAAACCTTCAAAAACCCATAAAATCAGAAAATTTGAAAAAGACCAAAAATATGTTTTCTAAAGACATGTCTTCTGGTATCGATAACATCTACGGTCTTAGAAATGTCATTCAATAATGGCACGGGACTTTAGATGAAGTTCGAGCAGGAGGTGTAGATATTCCTTTCTAAACATGTCTCAAAATATGGCTTACAGTTATTTCAGACTGTAACCCGTGCTTCAAATGATGGCTTACGAATTTCGTGTAACCCGTGCTTCAAATGGTGGCTTGCAGTTACTTCAGACTGTAACCCAGGCTTAAACTATGGCTTGTTATTATTTCAGATAGCAACCCGCTCTTCAAGAAAGGAAAGTGATGCGATAAACCAATTTTCAAATATTTCGTGCACTTATCCTAAAACAATTTGAGGAAAGTATGTCGAAGGATCTTGTTCCTACACAAATGTTTTTTCGTCTAAAATTCTTCAGAAAAATATTTGTTTCAACTAAATGGTGGTTAATGAGTTGCAAAATCAATCAGTTTAAGAACTTTTGTAAAATTGAAAACTCAATCAATGACTTCAGCGCTTTTAAACTTTTCTAAAAATAAGTCATTGATTGAGGGGGAGAATGTTTTCAAATATATATCATCTAACGAGCTTTCTTAATTATCCTACGTGCTTAATTAAAAATGATATTTGCCAGTGTCGAAGGACTAGGAATTTAGGATATGATTGTTAGGTTTAGATGATTAGAGTTTGATTAACACCTAAACCCCATGCCTTATATGATCTGATTGTTATGTTGAATTGACTTTAATTAGTCGATTGTTGTTATGGGTGATGTCGACCACCATATATTTGTATGTGTGTTCACTAACATATGCAGGTATATTGGTATATAAGAATGTTCCCGATCCGGATCCCACAAATGAACATGATTGGATGCCGCAAGGAAAGGGTAACTATATCTTGGGTTGACAAATGAAGAAACGGAGCTTAATTGGACTTCTATGGAGAGTTGGCATAAATGCAACGTAAGAGGTCTCACTGCATCTGCAGATGGTTTTCTTCTAAGTGATTGAAGAAACGGAGCTTAATTTGACCTCAGTTGGCATTCAAAATGCAACGTAAGAAGAAGTCTCACCGCATCAGCAGATGGTTTTTCTTCCAAACCCTACACAACATCAACGAAGCTTCTCAACCACTTAACGTATCTTTGTGCAGGATACCATTTTTAAACAATTTTAAATAATTTGATTAAATTGTTTTGAAAATGGAAAATATTGTTTTGAAACTATATTGGACTAATTTTTGAAAATCACCGGACTTCATGTTATCAAAACCTAAGTCACTCAATTATTGACTTGTGTCATGGATTGAGGGGGAGAGTGATTTAAAATAAAATATTTTCAAACGATATTTCTTCACAAAAGTTCCGCTTTGTACTATATAAGTGGTGATCTAAAGATTTAATGTTATGTCATGGTATGATTTTTCTTTAGAATCAAGGTCTTTCAAAATGAAATTTTTTTTGTTCTTGTTTGATTGTGAAATTGTTTTATTTTACTAAAAGATCTCTTAAAAATAATCATACCTGATACTAACAATCTTTAATGTCTAAATCTGGTCCTTATCTATCATTTTTCAAAATTAAATCTTGCCACGTCTTTCCCTCAAACTTTCTAAATGATTTAAATCAATTGGGATCCAAAATTCTAGTTGGTTTGAATTTTTTTGATCAAGGGAGAGATCGTGATTTAAATCTCAAATTTGTTTTAATGGAATCGGTTTTAGTCCTTTAAAGGCACTCCTGCCTCCATGTGCCAAACGATTTCAAATACACGATGCACATGTTGAGGAGGAGGATTTATCCAAAAACATGATGAGTATTTAAACTTGGCCACATATTCTCCCATGTTTTATAAACCTTATTAAATCACTTGGGATCCAAAATCTCAAAGGGTTTGATATTTTTGATCGGGGGAGAATTTGTGATTTAATAATGAAATTTGATAAAAGTTGATCGTTTTGATTCAATTGTGCAGGCTGCTCTCTCGTATGTGCTAAACGCTTTCGAATCTCGAAGCATATATTGAGGGGGAGCATTTTAAAAGAAAATAAACTATCGAGGTACAAAAGCTTTTATGTTTTAACATAATGTACCTTGATTGAGTATTCAAATGGTTTTCTTAATGGCTTTTGTGATCGTGGATGTGCTTCAAAAGAACTCTTGCCTCTATGTGATAAAATGATTTTAAATATCCTATGCACATATTGAGGGGGAGAATTTTACCAAAGAAATTCAAATGGCTTTTTCTAAGGAAATTGTGATCAAGAAATTATTTCAAAGAAATTATTTCAAAGAACTCTTGCCTCCATGTGCCAAACAATTTTAAATCATATGCACATGTTGAGGGGGAGCATTTCTAAAATGATCAAAACTATTAAGGTACAAAATGCTTTGATCTCGTATCACAAGTACCTTGATTGTTTTTCCAAATGATTTTTCATTGGTTTCAAGGAAGAATGAACTGTACCAAAAGACCGACCATTTTACTTTATGTATGGAGTTATAAGGATGGTGAGGTTAGGTATTAGTTCCCACGATCCGCCAGAACGGGAGGGATCTACCCAGGGACAATCCACTAGATAGTGTAGAGTCCTTAGGTATATTGAAAAAAGGAGAAAAATGAGAAAATGGGAAGAGTGCCGATTGAGATTGAGCTAGAACTGGAATAAACCCAACAAGGTTCTAGTTATGAAGTCTCGGTAAGCATGGAAGGGGTTGAAGAATGAAAAAGAATTGGAATGTGAAAAAGGGTGAAAAGAAATAGCCCTCCAATAATTCAACCTTAGGGCGTAAACCGGTTCAATACATATGCTACTGGTGTTTACTAAGGTAACACCGGTATTGAAGACAAGACATCATGGACCCAGTGATGCACCGCACTAAACTTCCCAAGCTACTCAAGTTCCTCTTAAAAGGGCTTGTTTCATTCTCACGGGGAACCGACATAATCTATCGACTTTCTCTTAGAGATTGTTGATATTGAAGAAGGAGACCCTCTCCCTAGTCTCCGGCATAGGAATCAAAATGCACTATTGAGTCTAGAGCCATGAGATCATCCACAATATCTCATTAGGACACTAAATTCATGAAGACTTGCTTTTTCACACAATGTGGAAAGTAAGTATATATTAAGAGTCCTACGCATTATCCTTGTGGTATAGCCAGAACATCCGAGTGATATGTAAAAGTATTCACGATGAAGATGGAAATCCTTCTAGAGCCAACATCAAACAAGCTCTTGGTGGGTGACATGTGAGATCTTCTCGTAAGATCAAACTTGTGACAACTGAATAGAAACAATGGGGCGATTCAGTCTTGAATCAACCTTGGTCCAGGAATGGAATTGACGAATACTTTTGGAAAACCGTTCGATGTGCAAACCTTCTTTTCTCTAGCACGTCGAATGTGTATTCATTTCAAATTCAAAAAGTATCTCGGATTGAAAAATACTTTTAGAAAAACCGTTCGATGTGCGAATCTCTTCTTTTCGCTAGCACGTCGAATGTGTACTCATTCTCTAATACAAAAAGTATTTTGATTGAAAATTGATCTTTCTCATAAAACCTTCGTCGTATTGCAAAACTCTTTCTTCAAGCAATACGCGATTGTTTTTCAAATCATTTTCATCAATCAGTGAATCTCAATTCGCTGGTTCACTCACTCCGTGTTGTCTTCTTTGAGACGTTCGGTTTGAGAACAGCTAGAACATTTGCGAAACCCTGTCAAGGAGATTCTTAGGAATCCTACCCGATCACGGCGGTATTTATCGATCAACGGGAACCGTGGGCGTGTACCTCAATTCAACGAAAGTGATCAAAGACACTTTCGTGTGTTTTATTGCTAACTGTTGTTTGCAGGTACATTTGGACGGTTGCGGTGATCGAATTGAGGAGTCATTACAAAGCCGCATGCTCACAGCATCCACACTTAATTTGAAGAAATCATGACTGGTGCATATCTACATAACCCGGCTCTGATATTTCATACTATGCTTATGCTTACGCTGCAAATATCATGAACCAAGAAGGCTTCCGCTACTCTGATGGAAAGATTTCATGATTCAAAAGTGTGAGCATGTCGGTCCGAAAGTCACAACTTCACATGATGGCAACACAATAAAGGGTGATCCAGAGATTTACTGTGGTTGATGATCTCAAAGAAAGCTCAAAGATCATCAAAGATGTGGATCAGATTAAAGGCCTCCACTAAAAGTACAAATCAATGCGGACTTTGAAGAATCGCTACAAAAGCACAAAGATTGCGAAACTTGAAGAATTGAAGTTTACTGAGCTCGAACAAAGTCAAGAATAGAATGCTAGGATTCGAAATGTAAAATATGGGGTGACCTCCCTTAGGGGAGATTGTTAGGAATTAGAAAATTCCATAGTGAAGAGTCGGTCACCCCAAATGTTATCTAGCTTAAGTTAGCTCGTAGACTTGTCATTAGTTACTTTATTTAGTAGTTTATTTATTAGTTTGTAGCGTAGTTTAGCGTAGAGCAACACCGTGGAGGAAGGACGGGTCTTTACCCACTGTATACCTGATCCATAGGCCGATAGGAGGTCGTATTTCTTGTAACTATAAATACCCCTTCCATCCATGGAAGGGGTGGTGCTTTTCAATCTAATATTCTATAATTTGTGAAGTAACTCTCTACCAAGAAAACACCCAACTCTCTAACTTTCTCTCTCTAATGGCTAACATGTATTTTGATCATCCAAGACCACCCGAATCATCAACACAATAATATTTAGATCCTAACAGTTGTTGTTGTTGATGTTTGAGGTGGTAGTGAGGAGATTGGTATTGCTGAGACTGGTGTAGATGATGTTGGAGCTACTGAGACAGGTGGTGTTTGCTCCCCCTCAGTGTGAAGAGGAGTTTCTTCAAGTATTCTCCCCTCAACCGCTGCCGGAGCTTCAAATGAGGGCAAGAGTTGGCGTTGGTGCGGAGGGGGCGAGCTTGACCCTTGAAGGCCCGATAGATTTCGGTCATCATAGCCTTAATCTCTGAAGGTCTGCAATGCCGCTGACCTTTGCATCCAAGTTAGCTCGAGAAAGCTCCAAGGCAGTCATCCGGGGACCAAGATTCCGGCCGGGGAAGAGGATGCTGAGCCATGGTCGCCACACATGTATTCAAAGAGTCCAATGTAGCTTGAAGAGACTGGACCGATGATGGAAGACCACGAACATTTGCAGACTTGAGCAAATCTAACGAGCTTCAGAAGGCGTGAGGATTGTTGCAAGTATGCCTCGGTAGCCTTTAGCACTTGAGAGTTAATAGTGGATCTTCTCGACAAACTCCTTGATTTCATCGATCTTTGTGCCAGATCCGAAGATGCCTTAAGAAGTTGGCCATGTTTTCATCCAATCGGTGAATTTGGTCATACATCAAGTCCCTGTGCTCATGAATATTTTCATCAAGACCTATACCTCTGCCTTTAGATCAGGCATAACTTGCAGCAACCTCGATGTTGTTCCCACAATGTTTTAGTAACCCCGAGTATAGCTTCCTTGAAGCCCGGTGATCCATCGAGCCAACCGCCTTTCAAATGAGGGAAGAACATTGTCAAACTCTTTGAATTCATCGAGCTTGAGGATTCGAAGCATGATCATCATGTTGGAATGGGGATGCAGATGCTCCTTTGGATCAGCCGAGGCTCTTGTTCGATTGAACCTCGGCGTCCATTTCTTCTCCACTGATAAAATCTCATCTTCGCCAAAGAAGGTCATCCTCGAGAATAGAATACCGTGACATCGGCAATTGTGAGCAAGGGGTTGGTGATGGGTTCCATATCGGCGGGTGGTATATATCCCTCTCGAGTCTTTGTCCCCGTTGACCCCTCGTGACACGGTGGGAGTTTCCCGTGCCTTCTCGAGTCGGATTGGTTTTGGGTTCAGACGGTGGGTTGTTTCTTTCCCTCCGAGTCTTTGTCCCCTAGTGACCCCGAGACACGGTGGGTGTTTCCCAGTGCCTTTGGCGAAGTCGTGATTGTTGTATCCCTATCGTGGGTTGTTTGTTTCCCCGAGTCTTTGGGATCGATCGGTGCCCTCGCACAAAGACTTGGATTTGTTAATGTCATCATCAGCGTGGTGGAAGGCGCTCCCCTACCGCCGGGTTGTTTGTTTCCCTCGGATCTTGGGGAGTAGTAGGTGTGACCAAGGGCACCTTGTGATGTATCGGTGTCCTTCGTTGTCACGGGGTGGTTGTTGCTGGTCAGTGGGTGTCTTTAGTCTCGGGCTTTTGTGCCTCTTAGGCTGTGCTCCTCGAAGCCTCGTGGCCCCGAGACTTTGGTTTAGTCTTAGTCCCAGTCCGAGACTTCCCTTTCTCTTTTAGGAGCAGGTTTGGAGACATTGATCCACTTTGATTGTTTACAGCAATCATGTGGGCCGTCAATTCAATGGGAGTGACAAGGGATGGGTCCTTTTGAAAATTTGATGGGCTCAGGATGCCAGGTAAATTTCCAAATTTTTCATCCCGAGTATAATTTGAACCCAAGAAGCGATTGCAGCACAAGAGACAAACCTAGGATACGAAACGCATTCGCCCTAGTTTTGCTCTGTAGCTTAATTCGAGATCATTGTAAATGATCTCCCTATGTCGACATGACCCCATTCATCAAGCGATGCCATCATCAACTGAATAGAGTTAACTTGTTCGGTGGATGAGTGGTTCCCGCCGAGGACCTGAATCACAAAAGTGAAAAGGATCCTCCAAGCCACGAGGAATGAGCTTTTAGTGACTGGGGTCTTGTCCAAAAAAGTTGGATCTAAAACAATTTGTTTTAACCCATCCTTATCCGTGGAGGGTTCGGGATGGGCTTACATAAGTACCTTTGTGATATTCTAACCCTGTTGAAGTGCAAAATGTTTTGTAATCCAGGGTGTATTGTTGCCCCCATTAAGACTGAACTTGATGAGTGGTCTAAGGTTATTCTCATCAGAAGGTGTCGGGTCAAAGGCATTAGTTGTAGCCCAAAACTCCCTGAGGTAGTTTGGGTACGATCTTGAGGACATTTTACAAAGGCCGTTTTGAGTGGGCAGTTGCATAAAAATTTTATAATGTCTTTATAGGTTGGGACATTTTCAGGGTATTCAAAATTTCCTATGACATTATTTGTTTTAAATTCAACGTTAGTAAGATCCCTACCCACTGAGAAGCAAACTGGAGAGATTGTGTTCTAGCCATTAAAGAAGATTTTAGGGTTTAAAAAAAATGTTTTGACTAGAACAATCAAAGTATTTGGATCTCTCAAGTTTGTGATAAAAAACTTTTGTAAATGTTCACAAGGAGGGTTTTCCAAAAGAGGTTTTAAAGATTTTGGGAACACACAAATTTTTCGGGATTTGAGAAAGGATTTTGACAGAGTTTAGTTGCGTAAAATGATTTGTGTGTGTTTTGTGGTTTTTGAAGAGGGTATATATAGAGTAGTGAGAGGGGTGGTTTTTGTATAAATTTGGATATCTAAAGACCATTTTTGATATCGTTTGATATTCCACATTTAATGCCACCCACCACTTCACGCAGTAAAATCCCGTCTTTCAAGGAAAACAATTGCAATGCACAGTAAAAGTGTACCTTAGCAGTAATAAAATATCCATAGGATATTTTATGTGAGAGAAGGCTTTTAATGCCAAGTGGGGTGAGGTAAATGATGATACTCCTGACAGTAAGACATGTATTCCTATATTAAATTGGTGGGATTACCAACCTAGGACATTTAAGTAACTAATACTTGGAGCATTTAGTTACTCATTCAATGCTTTCGTGGGGACCCCGAGTGAGTCTTAATCATTCGGTGAGAGGTTTGTTTTGGATGTTCAGGGAGGCGAACCAATTCCACGAGAACTTCTCGAGATTGGTTTTCGATGCCCGACTTTAAATGTCAAGCATTCCCAACTCGCTTTTAGTCTCCTCAAGGTGGGTTCATCCAAGGGTTTTGTGAAGATATCGGCCATTGATATTCGGTAGGGATGAAATGAAGTTCAATGTCTCCCTTCATTATGTGATCCCGATGAAGTGATATCGATATCAATGTGTTTGGTTCTTTGGTGGAGGACGGGGTTGTTGGAGATTGCAATAGCACGGTATTATCACGTAAGATGGGCACCATTTTGTAATGGATGTTATAGTCACCGAGTTGACTTTTCATCCATAATACATTGGCACAAAGATCCGCCAGTAGCTACATATTCAGCTTCGGTGACCGAGGACATAACCAATCGATTGTTGCTTTTAGCACTCCAACAAACTAGTTTTCCTCCAAGAAATTGACAGACCACGAGGTACTTTTTCGTCCATGTTGCACCAAGATAATCGAATCGAGTAACCCTTGAGATCAAACCACGAGCATCTTGGATAATAGAGTCCAAGGCTTGGGGTTCCCTTGAGTACCGAGTATTCTTTTAGGCTGCAGTGAGATGGGATTCTTTAGGATTGGTGATATCTTGCTATTAGGCAGACTAAGAATTGGATATCCGGTCTAGAAGCGATTAGATACATCGGTGAGCCTACAATCCCCCTGGAATGAGTTTGATTGACTGATTTGCCAGTGAGATCAGGTCCAAGGTTGTTAGGTGGGACCATTGGAGTTTTCAGTGAGGCACATCGGATATCTCATATTTTTCAAGAGATTTCGGTGTATTTCTCTTGACCGATGGATATTCCTTTGTCGGTTGCGATTTGTAGTCCAAGAAAGTATGTGAGTTCACCTATCATGCTCATTTCAAACTTCTTAGTCATCAGTTTTTCAAACTGCTTGCAAAGTTTGTAGTTTGTTGAGCCAAAGATGATGTCATCAACATACACTTGGACTAGAATCACATCTGTTGAGTTCTATAAACAAGCGAAGTGTGTTGTCTATCTTTCCTCGACAAACTTGTTTTGTATCAGGAAGGCCGAGAGAGTTTCATACCATGCCCTGGGAGCTTGTTTAAGTCCATAAAGAGCTTTGTCAAGCTTGCGCATATAGTCGAGAATTCACTACTCTCAAAGCACGGAGGTTCTTGAACATATACATCTTCCTTGAGATCATCATTTAAGAATGCACTTTTAACATCCATTTGGTATACCCTGAAGTTCATGTATGTTGCATATGCAAGAAAGATCCTGATGGCTTCCATTCTTGCAACAGGAGCAAATGTTTCATCATAGTCAATGCCTTCTTGTTGACTGTAACCTTTGGCTACAAGTCCGGCTTTGTTTTTAATGACGATGCGTTTTCATCGGTTTTATTTAAAACCCACTTCATTACTATGACTACTACATCCTGAGGACATTTGATCAAGGTCATGACCTTGTTTTTATCAAGCTGTTGCAGTTCTTCTTGCATAGCTTTGAACCCGGCTTGGGTATTTTAGAGCCTCGGTGACACTTTTGGGTTCTATTTCGATAGGTAATCGGCATATAGACATTCATTGGTGAGGCCGCAGCTTAAGTTAGCGACCATGCTTCTAGTGAGCATTCCCTCGATTGGGTTCACCAATGATGTTTACAAGCTCAATGTCACGAGATCTTGTCCACTTACTTTGTGGTCCGCAGGATCCGAGCTTGAAGATGTCACTGGGAGTTCAGGTGTGAGAGCCACATGATCATTTAGATCCGTCGAGGTGATTTGTTACGGTAGAGGTTCTTGAGTTATAGGATCCCGATCATATGGATCGTGTTACCAATCCCAAGGGGACCGATGATTATCAATGAATTCACTAATGGTTGGTTGTGACAGGTTGTGGGGCAAGACATAATATGAGATGTCGATCAGCTTGGTATGAGGAATTGGTTTCGATGTTGTACTCATCAGGAGGATATCTTGATGAGTTATCAATTCCTATTTCTTCCACTAAAGTGTTGGTGAATCTGATACTTTCTATACTTTCATCAAAGGTAACATGATAGGTTTCCTCAACTTGTTGTCTCCTTGTGTTAAATACCCTGAAGGCTTTGGAGATCGGTGAGTAACCTAGAAAGTATCCATCATCAACTTTAGCATCAAACTTGCCTAGATGATCCTTGTGGTTATGAATAAACACATGACATCCAAACACATGGAAGTAGCCGATGTCGAAGTCTACCTTTGAATATCTCATATGGGGTTTTATTATGTCTTTTGACAATGATTGACCTCTTTTGAGTGTAACAGTCGCTTTTAACCGCTGCCGTAAATGCTTTGAAAGAGCCGAGCCATTTAACATGGTTCTTGTAGCCTCAATAAGAGTTCTATTCTTCCTTTCAGCTACCCTATTTTGTTCAGGGGTATAAGGAGATGAAATTTTTGGGAGATTCCTTCTCATCACGAAATTCTCAAGCTCATCATTTCTAAATTCATACCATTGTCGGGCTTCGATTTGTTTCAATGTAATGTCATTCGGTTTTCAATGTTCCCGATAAATGACATTATAGTATCACTTCGACTCTTTTAGAAAGAAAGTATACCCAAGTGTATCTTGAGAACTCATCAACAATGACAAGTGTATACCTCTCATTTTGGATTGATCTAGGACTGACTGGTCCAAATAGATCCATATGCAAGAGGTGAAGGCGGCTTTTGATAGAGAAGTTTTGCTTGGTTTTGAAAGTTGCTCTTTTATGTTTGCCTTTTTCACGGTGAGCATGGTTTATCTCTTGCAAAAACCAGTGATGGTAAGCCAAGGACCTTGTTTTGTTTTGCCAAGTTGTTGATGTTTTTGAAGTTTAAGTGTGAGAGTCTCTTGTGCCACCCTTGATAGTTTCAGGTGGCTTTGGCAAAAGACGAGTTCCATCTTTAGAGAGAGTTGACATGTCTAAGACATAAACATCATCTCTCATAGGAGCAATCAACACAACTTCCTTGTTGGCATTGAAAATGGTACCTTGTTTGTCATTGAATTGTACAATGTACTTAGCATCACATAGTCGACTAACACCGATGAGATTGTATTTGAGACCATTGACATAAGCAATCCTAGAGAAACTATTCCATTACAGTTCTTGAACCATAACCTTCAGCGGGACATGATGAGTTATCACCAAATACTACCTTTGGTCCTGGTTCCTTTACATACTTGTGCAGATATTCTTTCACACCAGTCATGCTTCTTGAACATCCACCGTCTAGATGCGGATAGGCTCCTTGGCATGACTCTGCACAAGTAGTAAACTGAATTAGTTTCTCTTCGTGACCCACTTACTAGTGGGCTTGGGTCTCATGGTCTCTTTGAATTGAGCAATCGATTCATGGTCAGTGGAGTGCAATGAGCTACCACGGTGTTTTGCATTTAGAGACTAAGGATGACTCAGTGGATTTGGGTTGTTTTGAACTTCTCCTTGCATGGATGACATTGTCATGCTGAGATGTCTTATGAGCTGTGTTACCGCAAATATCACGGCATGTGTTCATGAGACAATCATCGGGGCGATGATCATTAAAGCTACAGTGTGGGCAAGGAGGAAAAGGCTTTGCTCTCAACTTTTGAGCTTTGGATGAAGAAGCATACCGATGACCAACTTTGGTGTAGTTTTCTTGACTGAGAGAGCTCACATATTGCAAGTCGTCAGCAGTCCTGTGATCATCCTTTTACGATCATGCAAAAGAGGATTCTATAACAATTGTCGGTGGTATGACTGGTATAGTGGCACTGATCACACTTCCGCTTGTTTTTGGTGGTGGCTTTTGACTTTGAGGAACTAGAGGAAGCTGACTTTGTCTCCTTGATTGGTTCAGTGACCTTTTCAATAGATTCCATTTTGTCAGTTAGCTTTCTCACAAGTTCAGTCAATTCTTGAATCGATTTTAGTGGGGGCTGAGGATGTGGAATTTTCAGTGGGGTGGATTCTTGTTGAGTTGGTTTTGATGGTCTTTTCAAAATGGTTCTACCAAGTCCGCACCTTTCTTTAGGAGAGTGTGGATTGTAATGTAATGGAGTAAGCTCATAGCTAGGATCAGACCACGAAGAGGTTTCAAAGGTGAAAGTGGTGCTTGAGATTCATCTTGACTTCGAGAGATGTGTTCGCTGCTACGGGCACATCCGGGAGTCCAAGCATGCTCTTTAGAGCTTGACTTTCAAGTTCTAGAATTCTTCCAGAGTCAAAGTTAGGAAGCTTACTATCAGGATTAAGTCTTTCAATCCAATCACGGTCTTGGGAGCAGAACAACATATTGGTAATCATGCCACCGGACACAAATGGTTTAGGACTCGTTCTTTGTTGAGAGAGTCACTAAGATGATGTTCACCTATGACTCTCTTTTTGCTACTGGGGGCACCCACAACATCAAAGACTCTTGGATTCTTGGTGGTCCAGCTATCAATGATATCTTTTTCTTTCTTAAGTTCATCTTGAAGAGCCTGATTTCTTTTGACTAATTCGTGTTTTGAATCAGAAGGTGATAGCCTCAAACTTGTTTTGTTTTAACACAAGTAACTCATCCCTACACTTATTCAATTCAAAACTTAACTTGTTGTACTTAGAAAAAGATTTAGTCTTTGCTCCTCTACAAACTTAAGATCTACATTGATATAGTTCATATAGGATGCCAATCAAATCATCATCCATAGAAAGTAAAATGTTTACCTTCTTCATTGTGATGTTGACCCATTCTCCATTTATGGCATGATTCTTTCCAACAGCTAGCTTGTCTTCTTACGAGAGGGCCATCGGTCTTGTGACATGCACCATTTCATCATCCGATGAGACGGCTCTTCATCGGTCGAAGGTTTCAAAGAACAAGACCTTTGTTTTACCACCGCATGATTGAACACTTTTTGGTTCGAGGGGCCTCAAGTAATGCAATCTTAGTTTTGATCTTCCTATACTTGGCTTCAAAATCTATTGTTTTGTTACGTCGATTTATTCAAAGGTTTTGATGAGACTGATAGATTTTAGGTTGAAATTTGCTAAAGCACGAGGGCTGATTTGACCACGATGGTCTGTAGAAGGTTCGAAATTGTTTTTGAAACAGTCCTTTGCAAAATGACCCTTTTTGTGACACTTAAAGCATTCAGTGTCCTCGTTAGCTTTAGCAGTTGAAAAACCTTTGTTTCTTTTAATAAACCTTCGAGAGTTTGCAAGGAGTGCCCTTTCATGAAATTCAACGTTCAGGTCATTTAGGTACTCCTCACTTGATCTCTCATCGGGCTCATCATCAGAATTTTCTTGAAAATCTTGAACCAAATTGTTAGAAAATAAGGCGTTGATATAGGTGAGGTGATGGTCAGGGACTTCTTGACTTCTTGAGACTTCTTTAAGTCAAGGTATCGTCTGTTGATGAGGTTTTCCTCATAGACAAATTTCCCATAAATTTCGGGAAGCTCAAGATTTTGGATGTGATTTGCATTTCTAAGTCCCTGAGAGAAGTTTAACCATTTCTCGGGGAGACAATTAACAAAACCAACATTTATCTCATGTTTGGATAACTTAACACCATCATTAGCCGGTTCATTTAAAAGAGTTTTGTAACGGGTGTAAGTTTGAGAGAGAGTTTGAGTCCTTAGCCCCGAAGGTATTATACTCAAGTTTCAGGTCCATTATCCTGTTTTCCTTGGTATTAGATGGACCTTCATGGCTATGGACCAGGTCATCCCAGGTTTGTTTAGCCGTGTTACTGACTTATAATTGACTCCATAATATCATCAGGAAGACATGATATGATGATACTTTTGAGTCTTTGGTCTTGGTTGACCACTCTCCTTTCATCCTGAGTCCACTTGAGCTTGTTTGGGCAAACCTTCAGCAGTCTTTGGGACAAATGGGCCCTCATTAATACACTTGATATAATAAGGTTCCATCCCAATCAAATAGCAAAGCATACGCTTTTTCCATTTGTTGAATTTGCCAACTTCAAGTCTAGGGGCAACAAATGAATAAGCTCCACCCTTTTTATCGACTAGTTGGGGTACATCAATTTCAGCCATAGGAATCCCGATTTAAAAGCGTTTTAGAAGCGGCTTAAAAGGTTTTATAATCAACTCGCTCGATACCACTTGTTGTTCCCTATTCACTATCGTTAAAAAGGACAATTAAGTACTTAAAGCAATTTAACAATGAATAATGACTGAAATTAACATAAGTAAAACACACAAAGTAATTTTCAACATCATATTCTTATTAGAAATAAATCAAAAGAATACGTTACCCAAGTACTTGCGGAATAGTACTAGGGATTGAAATGACAAAGTTTGAGTGACTCCTCTCTAAGCTCAAGCTAAGTTTGAGCACAACTCTTAGAATCCACTGAGCTAGCTCAAGGATAAAGTTGTATTTGGAGGAGTGAAAAGTTGGCTTGTGTGTATGTGTGTTTTTACAATTCACAAGCTTAAACTTTTCACTCATTCTCTTATGCTATATATACAAGTATGATTATTAACTTTATCCTAGAAGACAAAACATGGATCACGACAAACACGAATATTGATATATTCGGTTCGTTCACCTTTCTATAGTAGGCTGCTTCTTTCCTTGATAGAGAATCGGCAGCTTACTATAAATGGAAAGATATGATCTTGATAGATTGAGACTGTGTATAGACTGGATAAACACTTGAGGGACTTAGTTTTATCCGGGTAAAACTTTCCCGCCTAATCCAGCTCATTCTTCAGGTCTTTAAAGTCTTGATCTCTTTCTTCTTTGTCTTGATGTTTAACAGATTGGAGAGAGTCGAAGGAATTGGTGAGTTATTGTCATAACTCACTGAATCCATTATCTTCTTCTTGACTTAGTCTTCACCCTTTAAGTTTAAGCCTTGCGAGTGGAGAGGCTCCTTCTTCACCTCATACTAAGTGTCACGAAGATAGCTCAGAGAGACTATGCTCGCCAAGTGACCTGATTGTGTGTAACGGATTAAACACTTAGGATATTTTCTATTCAAATCCTAGTTTAAGGGGTTTGGGTATTTACTGAACCCAACACACCATCTCCACCAAGCACTCTCTTGCGCTTTAGTCCGTGGCTCTCTTCCTCTTCCATGCCTTCCGCCACATCTATGTGCGACGGCTCCACCGGAGGGGACGTTACCCGGGGACTGGGTACGCTTTGCACAGGAGTAGCCTCCAGCACACCGAGCCCACTGCTCCCAGCCTCCTCTAGATTAATCTCCATGACACGCCCTGCAGTCGGATCCAAAATAGGGACTTCACCCTCCCTCACCGCGCCTCCAACAAGCATTACTTGGCGGCTTGCCAACTGTACAACTCCGAATAGATCCATCTCTGCGAAACATAAGACAAACAACAAACAGGTTACAAAAAGTGCAGAAATGAAAAGAACGCTCACATTATTAAAGCAAAGGAAGGCGAAAGGATGAGTACCCACCCTGACCATCCGCGTCTAAGAAGATTGGCACTTTATCAGGCCTACCAAAGTAGTTACGACTGATGCCCATATGCACCAAAAATTCCTCTGGGTAGGAACTAATGGGAAGACGATTGGCGTTTATCGATTCTGCATCCTCTGCGCTATATGATCCGGGGAGGGGGCGCTCATCCTTGGGCAGCGAACTTTGGGTGTAAAATGCGAAATGCCACGGGAAAAATGCTTCATCGACCCGAAAATTTTTCCCTCCAGCCTAAGCGCGTCCAACTTATCCGTATAACATTGTAGCCACCCTAGCGGCTTAGCGAGCGATACCCACCCATTTGACCACGTTGTGTGGTAGAAGGCGCGGAAAAGGTAGATTGTAGGGTTTATTGCCAATAAGCGGCGATTAATCTCAAAGTTAATTATTTTTGCCGCACCTATACAAGGTCTGGTGAGATATGCGACGATAATAATTTAATACGCCGCACAAAAATAAGAATATGGGCACACGCTGATTCGCAAATTCAAAAAACGTGTATACCCCTACCTTCCCTTCAGGAAAATCCGCTATTGACGCTTGCGCATCCGGAACCACCGGATGCAGCGCCATCGGAATATAATAATCCGAGGTGAACTCGGCGGTTCTTCCTCGGTAATGTCGGAGGTGAAATCAGCTAAACCACGGACCATGGTACTATTATTTAACGGCGTACGCGCATTTACCTTTAGGATATCAAGGGTTTCTTGGTTGCAAGTTGCAGCATTTTTAACTATGGTGGAAATGTTTTTACTATGATAATCACAGTAATGAGGAGGCGGTAGGTTATATAAGTTTTTTCATCCACACGATGAGCGCCACGTGGATCCCACTATCTCTAAATGAGTGGATAGGATATGTTGACGTGACACGGTTACAATTACTTTCCCCCGTTTTACGAGGCTTTCATTTGAAATATTTTGTCTAGATAAACTGAGTATTCTTCAAAGCGGAAACTTCTTGGACTTCTCCGCTACGCCAAGATTTAGGTGCTTTCAGGTTATTAGTCTAGCATCCGGTGGTCCTGCGCATACTAGACTAGGGGGACATGATGACGTATAGTCCGTATTCGGGTCATGAACCCGGCCAATAACGCTACTAGCAATTGGGCCCAGTACGCATGGGCTAAACCAGTAACGGTTTGGGCCCACGAAGGCCCAACCTAAAGTTATGTATGGCTAACAATATCGGATATCTCCTATCTTGGGAGATAAGCATCCGATAACCGACTTAGGCGGGATACGCCGAAGCTTGAGGAACACGAAACCAACAAGGATTTCGTGTATATAAAGGGTATCCCTGCCCTCGTTAAAGGTACGATCTAAAACCCTAACTCTCCGATTAACCCTAAAATCGATTACTCACTCTCACGCCGGAGGATAATCGTGGGAGACAATCCCACGATAAGCCTAACGGTGTTTTCTGTTTATTTAGTACGCAGGTCTCAAGCATCAAGATTCAATTGGTACGAGAACCGGAGTCCAAACAAGGAACGCCCAAACTTTTGTATCACAGTGGTATTGACAGTGTTTCTCTCATATGCCCCAATGTGTAGTAATGGCTTAGAATCCATCAATCATACAATGCTTGAATGTATTATCACGATAAAGGTTTAGAACTCGGTTGTTAGGTGACTAGACCTGAATCTCCCTTTTCAGCTTCCTCTTACTGATTTCCTTGACTTTGTTAATAGTCAGGGCAATTCGCATAAGGCTGGATATCCTTTTCACTACAATTTATACGGCTTGGTGGGAGTTTGGAGATTCCGAAATGAATCTATATTTCGGCCGAGGAAGAAGAGGGATGTTGGTCTTGTGGACTTCATTATTCATTTCTTATTTCAATGGTATCAGAATAGGCATAAGAAAGCGAGTATGAGTTGGGCTGATTGGCTTAAAAATCCGCTTTTGTTTATATAATCAATGTGGGAGAGCCTACCGTGTGCAGGCTGCTTGCGAGTATTTGTTGAGTGCTGCTATGAAATGCTTCTCCTTTGTTGGGAGTATCGAGCAACTCAAGATTGATTTGATCATTTGTTATGACTTTTCTTTTTGTAACACTTCCCCGGGGCTTGTATGGGACTGCATAAAAAACATTTCGAAGTGAAAAACGGTGGCACGACCCCTGTGGGTGGGGATTTTTCTCTTGTCTCGGTTCTCTGTAATTAGCACGAGTTTTTTCATCTTTTTTGCAGTCCTTGCAGTTAAAGCCTCAAGAGTGTATACTTTGGCTTATAGCGCCTTGCTAGTGGTTATTTTAATATGATTATGTCGTTAAACAAAACAAAGTTCTCAGGTTCATTTAAAAATATATCATAACTTTGACAATATTTACACTAGATGAAGAAAATCTATGGGGTTCCCGAAAACCCCTTAGTATAATGTATTATTCAGCCATAAAATATATAAATTACATGAGACATAAGAAAAACCATGATTGACCCTAAACCCGCAAAGGAGCTTAGGTCGACTAATCAAAGCTAGTGAGTTACTTTACCACTAGTTCACTTGATAGTTGTTAAAAATTAAAAGTAATTACCCATTATTTGTGGGTTTAGGGTCCCGTCAACAAACAGATATAATTCTTGCGCAGACCTCGCTAGACTAAGGGATAATTATCTAATAATATATCTAATTTGCCACTTTTTCGAGGGTTGTGTAGGCAACATTTTTTGCTGTATTTTTGAATTTTGACATTTGTGTGTATTTTTGTGGTCATTTTACCCTTACATTTATAAACCAACTTATTAAAAGCGAAAGATAAAATGGTTAGTGCACATGTACAAAATATATACATAGGTAGAAGTTTCAAAGTAAGTTAGCGACACGACACTTGAAAAAATGTCAAGTTAAATATATTTTCAAGCAACTAGAAGGCATACTACGCAGTCATGTGACTATTACATGGCGAAAGCAAATTTTTTTCATTTTAAACATTTCTTATCTAGCATGTCTTAAATACTTTATAGCGTAGTAGATATATGTTTTTCAAAATGATAACGTCTAAATTATTAATAAATTTTAGCATTAAATTGGTAGTTATAAGTTTAGTGGGCTTTTTTATAAATAATTATATTAAAATATATATATATCATTATTGGAGGGATGACTACATGGTTTAAATAAAACTTAAATTTTTAAATTTTATATTAATTTTCTATTTTTTTTATAATAATTTTTTGTCTTAAAATTTTAAGACTTCTTTTCCTTTTATACTAAAACCCAAATGCTTTATACTGTGATAATGTTGTAGCTTTTTTGTATTCTTTCGTAAACCATAAGTTTTTCTTTATATTAAGATTTCGTAATTGAATTTTAATGTATATTAGTAATTTTTTTCAGTTTTATATGTTACAAGTATTAGTATGGTGGTTACACATTTATCTCTCTATCACTTATTTGATCATTAATACGACGGTTACAACTTTTGAGGTTACAAGTATTGATCAAGTTTCGAAATCCTTCCATAATAAGAAATGTTTTTTGTCTTAATTTTTTTAAGACTTCTATAATTAGATAGCCCGTTGCCACGGTTCAACTCGGGTCGACGAACAATTTTTTGATAATCCTCATGATTTTTTTCTCAACATTTACAATATTTCAGTAACGATACAATTGTCAAGCCACTTTACTTGTTTCCTCTAAAGATATACGCTGTATATTTTTTTACTCGTTAACTCTAAAAATAAACCTAAAACTAGAGATTTTCACATCTACATGGGGAAGAAAATGATAAATTGTGTATATGCTGTTACGTGCACCATTGTCATTAACAACATGCAATTTATACGATTGATATACTGATTTTTGAGTCGACATGTCTTTCCTTTGAGCTATCCTTAATTTAACTTAACTTATTATATTTGTAATCTCTATTATTTATATCTTTATTCTACTTAAGTACACACTTATCACACGTCTTAAGATTAATCCCTAACATGGCTTCCAATCATTTCCACATGCAATTCACATTCCTCCCATCAAATACTAGTCACAAAAGGACAAACACAAGTGACCATGTGAGACAAGTAGTTGCAAAAGAGTAGGTAAACAAGAACAATGCATCGAGATCTCAGAGTCCTAAAAGCAGTCCTGGTGTGCCAATATCTTTTAGTTACTAACAGTATTAAGTATGCAATTGCAAACCCGATACCTTGAGGTCTCAGAAACAAGTCTTTGTACGTGTCCATTGCCAGAACTCTACTTGAGTAATCGCTTTTAATTAAAGGTGGCAATTACGACTTTCCTAACGCGTGAGCCATGCCTGGTTATTCTCTTACAGTAGGAGTTGAAAGTATGTGATAAAAAAAATACAGCCAAACCTAAAATAACTCCAATGAGTCGAACAACCTCAAAAAGTCACCCATAATGTATTTTTCGTACATAGAGCCTTGTAAATTGATTTACTGCAAAAGACAGGTTCTCATTAAAAAGTGTATCCATGATCATATTTCCCAGACTAATTCTGTATACAGATGATTTGGACGAAAGTGCTTCCGTTAAACCCCTCGTAACTCACAAGAAAATACTTGTTTTGACTCGTTACCCAGCCCGTCCAATTTGCTACTTCTACATATACAAACTAGTTAGTAGCCATGTGAGGGAATAAATCTTCTGCTGATCTTTAACTCTATACTCAACAACTATATTTGATTCTTACCCATGTGCTTGTACTCCCCTCATTCCTTATATATCACAACATGCTTCAACTCTACTTCTTACAAGCAAACAAGTTTTCATTAGTACCATTGTAACCCCAAATGGGTTTCCAAATATCTGCAGGATATGAGAGGCTAACAGCTAGTAAAGCTGTTGAGAAGAAGCTGACTAAGCCTAGAAAGTGTCGGCTGTTGGGGAAAATGAGAGGAAGATTTAGGGGTTTCAGAGTAACAAGTACTCGTAGATTAAATTGGAAAGCTTTTTCAACGGTGATTATGCCAAAAAGAGTATCAGGGACTTACGGGAATATAGTAAAAAGAATGGTGATGAGTGGGGCTTATCCTGCCATTGTTTTATCTTGCCAATGGGGATTTCCTGTGTTATCTTTATGTAAAAATCAAAGATAACAGTGTAATTCACACTAGTGAAGAGCTATGCTTTTATAACTTTTTCTTGCTATTTTATCATATGAAAACAATCTAGAACAGAAATTCATGAACAGACTTTGTGGAATGTCTACAACATACTTCGAATCTCTTGGCATTTCATTTGCATTCCACAATAACAGACCTAGTGGAATGTCCACAACTTGAATCTCTTGACATTTCATTTGCATTCCACAATAATGGTTTTGTTACCTACAATTCACGAAAACATACCAAATGATTTTACTAAATGATTCCCCCCTTCATAACTGCATTTCTTGTTGTAAAGTTTACTTCTTATATAATTTTCTAGCTCTCGGCCATGTCTTGGAAAGAACCTAAATTTTGATACTCAGGTTCAAGAAAAACTGTTAAATCAGTTGGTACTCAATGCAAAGCAATGGAAAGGTACCATTAGTTCTACCATAATATATACTTGTTACTGTGGAAATCCACATAAAGAGTACATATTAAACTACTAATGAACAAACACCCGCTACCACTATCAAAACTCTAAACCACCCTCTATCCCTGCACCAAACAAAACCAAGTTGACCAACATGTCCAGGTCAACATTAAAAAAAACAGCCCAAAAATGTAAAGTGGCAACACGAAAAACACATGAGCGGGTCCATAGGAGAGTGGGAGCAAAAGTAGTAATTACCAAAATGTGGAGGAAGGCATACCACTAGTTTATAGGGATCCTAAAGAAATTGCCGGATCCATTTACAATTGCCGGAATTACTCTGCAACTCGTTCTTTAGTTTTTTCACTTCTTGCAAAGCCTGCTTTAAGTCCATTTTGTCAAGTGGCAATTCAGAGAAGTCCTTCAGAAACTGACGAGCCCGAGGAGCGCCTATTGCCATATCATCTGGTTCTGATGGTCTCTTACGCTTACAATCAACCTGTAGGAACATGATTATTAGATTTAGACAATTAGCTTAATCTGAACATTAACTGTTCATTTTAGGTCATTAAAAAGTTATATTATCTTGAACTCCTGTGAACAAAATGAAAGATGTGAAGACGGCACTTAATGTGAGAATTGAGATTTCATCCACAAAATAAAGGAAAGCGACAATGGAAGTAAATTGTAAAAACAAATAGCTATTGGTATTGATCCCAGGATAAGAGAGAAGATTAAAGTGGCAGCACAAAACAGGTCATTTTTTAATATTATTAAAACGTGCTGATTATGACTACATAAACTATTTATGACAGTAAGAGTGAATTATATAATAAACAGTTTACAAGATTGTATGCATTCAGAATAGACTAGACAACTATCAGCCCTTTCAACACATTTTCCCCGTTCATCGTTTGGTTATATAGATTTAGCTCACCCATTTACGATAATACAACCCAAATTGACACACTCATAAGTGGGTCACAACTGATGTTTTGCAAATAGTAACCCGGTAGCAAAAAAACAAAACCAATAATAGACTGCAATTATTCGATAATTTTAAGTGCTTTAGTAACTAAAAGAAAATAAACTAACCTTTTGTTCACCCTCATTCGCAACAATTGAAAGAGGTGAGAAATCCTCCAACTCCGCTGCTTTTTCTCTAGCAAGAGAAACGACACTTTCGGGAAAGTTTGCAAACTCTGCAACATGGATGCCAAAACTTTGATCACACGCCCCTGGTTCAACCTGAATAATCAACATGACAAACAAATAATGGCAAAGTTAGCTATAAACAATGATTTGTGACAGATACCAGTAAAGATTTAAAATTGCAACAATGTTCTGCTTATGATATCGAACTTTCTTAAATAATATACTATTGATAAATCAACCAACCTTGTAAAGCATTGTTAGCTTTCGGCTCACTGAGTCAATGTGTGCACTGACATGATAATTTGCTATACCAGAAGGTTGACCAGCATTCTCGTGGGCTAATGCAGTCAACTCATGAAAGTGAGTAGCAAATAAAGTAGGTGCTTTAATCACTTCAACCAAATGTTCACAAATAGCCCACGCTAAACCTGCTCCCCAATTAGACATAATTGTAATAAGAAAATTATAAGGCCGAAACATCAACATCCAATAAGTAAATCAAGAAACTCATGAGGATTAAAATGGGTGATCAGGTTAAGCTTTATATGCAGAACTACATATGGAAGGATAAAAGTCCATCAAATTGTAGATGCTTGGAATGCAAAACTTACCAAATCCATCATAAGTAGACGTCCCTCGGCCCAACTCATCAATAATAATCAGTGACTTATCGGTGGCACCTTTCAAAATTGATGCGGTTTCAAGCATTTCTTGCATAAAGGTAGAAACTCCACGTAACTATGCACCACAAATGAAAGTAAAGATTGGTTTTCTACTAGAATGTCAATCAGTATTAAAACAAATGCTAATAATCATGAGATAATGATTATTACAAACCAATGTACATGAAATTGAAGTTTGGAGACACAATGATGATGAGAAAATGATTGTTAACGAAGACACGTGATCTATCTTCTTAGGCAATGAATGGTGGGTGTTCAAAAATTAGTACTAACATCTAAAATATAAGAGGGTATCTCTTCTAATGGTAATGATTACTTCCGCTATTATGTTAAGTCCGCATTGTTCACCGAGCAGCAATAACAGATGTACTACTTTCATGTATCAAGTACAGTCAATCTATTTCATTAAACAAATGCATAACAAAGTTTATTATCAGCGTGAAAAATATATATAATATATGTTAGTGATTGCTGGCAAGCTTTATTTAGATATTGAAAGTTGAAATTAAATGTGCATAATACATATTAAGCAAGTCCTTACGAGTTAATAGAACAAGATATTCTTCTCGTTTTCTGCTCTTATTATGACGTTAAATAGTTTACCTGACAGTCGCCGGCCCCAACACGCGCAAAAATACAATCGCGAATAGAAATGCTAGCTTTGTCACAAGGAACAAAAGAACCCACTTGTGCCATAAGAATGTTCACACCAACCTTATACATAAAAAAACGGTTTAGCAAATTGAAAAGGAACAAATGCAATTTTTTCAACTATTTCATAACTGATGGATTCTACCTGGCGTATATAAGTGGATTTTCCACCCATGTTTGGCCCTGTGATAATTTGAAACCAACTCTTTCCCCTAACCTGATAGTTTGTGAGAAAAGATCAAATCAATTTAGTGCCACTCTTTTTTATATAGCCAAAAAAGGCCTTAAAGTGAAAGATATATCTTACAAGTTTGCAGTCATTTGGTATAAAATTCACCCAATCTTGAGCTTCCACACATGGGTGTCTACTGCCTTCTAATACAATATCTCCTGACTCCTGTTTGAGGTGGCAATTATAACACATTTATATTATAACAGGTCAATTAGAGCTCTGTTTGTTAAATACGCGCTAAACGGCAAAATAGTAAATATGTAGCTAAAAATGTAACGAAACAAAGGTCACCTAGTGTGTTTTCAAATGCTTACAAAATCCTATATGATTTTATTTCGAAGAAACTATTGTAATTTTTAATATGGTTTATTAGTCACGTTTAATACATTCCAACTGGACAAGAAATAGTCCGTGGGTGAGTCCAACCCGCCCGACCTGTTTTGAGTATTGACAACATCAAACTGCACATTTCGATCCAAACCCTTTTTAACCCATTACCAAACCCGCCCGCTGTCACCTCTGCATATCTTCAAAAGGCAAAAACTATATAAACATAAATACAATTCAAAACTATTACCGATGATGTGATATCTGGTCTTGTATAAGGAGTGGGGCTGCTAGCTGCCAGGTCAGCAAAACTTAGCAAGACATCAAGCTCTGAGAGCAACATAGCCAAACCCTCAAAAACCTGCATAATTGAGTAGTCAATGACCATTCATAAAAACATTATAGAAGCCAAATGATAAGTTAAGTGTAGAAACCTCAGAGAAAGTAGCCGTTGTCTTAACAACTCTGGCTACCAGCTCCTTCTGACAGCTCTTATATTCATCTAGTATCTTCTGATATTGGTCTCCTAATTTCTTTAGTTTCGTATTTGTAAATTTTACACCATCTTTTCGAGTTTCAAGAACAATGAAATGGGTGTTCAGCTTCTTCCTTACTTTAGGTTCTTCTTTCTTTGTAATTCTAAAAACATGTCCATACTGTGTACCCTTATCTAGCTTTAAAGCCTTGTCATAAGCCAGATCAAGATCCTCTGCAGTTTGTTTATGCAAATTGTGTATTTGTTGTTCTAGCGACTCTTGATCATCTTTCAAGGACGACAAATGAGAGTCATAACCAGGCGAGATCATGTATTCTCCATTCTCAAGTTGGTCAAGGTCAACAGAAACTTCCACGAGACCAATAAATTTATTCAAGTGTTCATCATCAGTCCAATAATTTAATGGCTCTGTGTATCTTTCCTTAATTATTGACGCAAATTGACCATCGTACCGTTCCATCGCACTTTTTATGTATGGAAGTCTAATGCTTGACTGCACAAAAAGAGAACAGTTGCATGAATATGCATGATTTATCCAACAAAAGAACTACTTACAAAATATTACACACAAAATAACATATAATCATTATGTTACACTCAGTTCTGTACAATCTGTATTACAACATGTACTGGAAATCCTCTCATTGAGAAAAAAGCTAGTTGTTGCCCATATTGTATGTATAGGTAAAGAAAACTATCCC
The DNA here is from genome assembly GCA_910596185.1 of Chrysanthemum makinoi. Classification (NCBI taxonomy): domain Eukaryota; kingdom Viridiplantae; phylum Streptophyta; class Magnoliopsida; order Asterales; family Asteraceae; genus Chrysanthemum; species Chrysanthemum makinoi. The sequence goes on along the minus strand of OU343224.1, from coordinate 228,973,372 downwards.
TTGTTAATAATAAGGGAGAATCGTTAACAATTCGGCAAACTAAATATGCCTCAGCTTATTATTTATTGTCCAATTATTAGTTGGCTATACTCAAAAGTAGAGGTGGCCGAATAGGTGGGTCAGGCAGGTCAAGTAACATGTCAAAGTAGTGTAGGGTCAATAATAATCTGATTTATTGAATTAAATGATTTAAAATCTATATACGAATTCGAAATAAACTTTGAACCACTTTGACGCATTTGACACATACCCTATTTAGCAATTTGTTTTGACTTACCCATTTAACCCTTCAGAGACAAAACACAGCCAAGATCAACCACTTATAAGTGCTCATAATTGCCATCTCTATTTACAAGCATGTCATAAATATATTTTTAAATGTGAGAGAAGAATATCCAAAACTCAATCCATGAATCATCAAAAAATGATAACGAAACAAAAATGCAAACAAAGTTAAAAATGTACCTGATAAAGCTTGACAATATGCAACAAACTAGCTCTTCGCTTCTCAACTTGACGCATCATTCGCTCAATATCACATATCCTCTTCAAGTGTTGCCTCATGTCCTGACGAAAACCAGTATCCTCCACAAAAGCTTGCACTAAATCTAGCCTAGCATTTATCTCTGTAACATCCATCAAAGGTTGTTTTAACCACATGTGCAGTAGCCTCCTACCCATGCCAGCTGTACACGTTCTATTCATGAGACCAAAAAGGCTAAAGTTTTTATTGGCATCTGTTTTACTCTCCATAACATTCAGTGCCCTCATAGCAGCAGAATCTAATCTCATATAATTATTAAGATTATACTGACAGATACTAAAATTTCCATAATTGTTCTCATCAGCAAGTAACTCAGCATAAGACAATAAAACACCTAAAGCCATAGGTGCAAATTCAAAAGCCGCAACTAGGTCACGAACTGGTTCACTTGAACCCTTGACAAGCCTACCAAGATCCTGAGCTACATCTCTTCCTTTAAACTCAGCTTTCTTTCTTTCAGTTACCATCACACCACATTTAGCCATTACATCATGCAATGGTTTACACTCAGTTAACTTGGTAATTTCAATAGGCAGAATGCATTCTTTGCAACCAAGAGCAACCAAAGCTGATTCAACGTTTGTAAAGTGGCTGTCATCAAGAAACTCAGCAATACCGAGCACCCGTTTAGCAAGATCAACATAACCCAAACCAACAGTGCACCCCGGTTCACGGAAGTTCGGAATTAGAGCTACAATCACAGGCGAGTCTTGCATGTCATTGTTTGCAAATAGAATGTCTTCAAAGCTGCCAAGATTGCCAGGTGTTCCTCTTTTTGTTATTCTCCAGTTTGACCCACTGCCTTCAAATAGCTCGAGACTTTGATCAGTTCTTTCCAGAAGAAGGTCACGAACAATTGTCTCGAACATAGTTTTGCTTACACTAACACTAGATAAAGCATCAGAACCGTTGCTGATTTGTCTTAAAACCGTTGTTGTATGGTAATATGTTTTTGCAATAAAAGTAGCGTTTTCGCCATGAGCAGTGAAATAGTCCTGAAAATAAATCCCCATTAAAAAGATGAGAATTGTTAAAAGATAGAAAAAAAATTAGTAGATAACAGAAAGCATATTAATTTGTGATGTAGCATTTATAGACATGTTGTTACCAGCTATCACCAATATAGGATCTTTTATAAGTTCTTATTACTGCAATATTTCATAAAAAAAAAATTCCCTTTTTTAAACTTTACTTGAACGTCATAAGCAAGAGCATGATACATCAGCCAAGTAAAAGCAAGCACACCTATGAATTGGAATATGATTTCAAAAGAGACATAACTCGTCAGTTAACATATAAATAATGTTACACTAACTTTGGCCATCACTTTCATCTTTATCCACCATCAATTAATACAGTACAAGGTAAATAGCTGCCAAATTTAAGCTGATATAGAATAGATTTTATGAGTTCTAACAAAATGACCATAGTTGTTTATTTTGTTTTTTAGACGATTGCATTTGTTAATTTTACATAAGAGTAAATCAAACCAGCCCACAAACAAGTCTCGACTTACACATATATTAAACAGAAATAAAAAATTAAGAGCCATAACTCATATCATAGGTATTATTTCTCTGAAAAAGCTTTTCTTGGTTTAGGACCGAAGCACGTCACAAGTTCTAACGCCACATCCCACATAATTATAAGAAGATTGACTAGAAAACTGTAAAATGGTAGAGTAAAGCAAAACCATAGGCAGGTACTGCAACATTGATGTTTGAAAAAATAAGCAACATGGTAATGAACAAATAGAAATGAGATGCAAAATAAAACTCAACGAAAGATTTAGATTTATCAGCAGTCACTTGGCAAACGAATAACAAGGAGCAATTGTAAGTTTCCCTCCAATAAATCCTCATATTTATCCCGCATATTGCTTTAATTCAAGTTATCGTGCGCAAAATTCTAGGTTATAAGTACTAAATCTCATCATACTTAATAATTCATTTTCAATAACTACATATCCCGTTATCATTCTTCTTATTAACTTTCATTTCGTGCTACATAAAGACATCCGGGGTCTAACTTAAGTGCTAAATTCACTAGTCACTATATTCGCACATAATAACTTTCAACTTTCAAGCAAGTGATGGACTTTTCCCCCAATAGAGGGTGTCAAAAAGATGTAACATACTCATAACTTAAGGTAACATACTTATGACAAAAATACCTTTTTGAACGTATTATAAGTAAGAAATCATAGAAGAAACAATCTTTAACCCATATGTGCATACCAAAATTACAGTAAGGTATTAAAAAAAGACTAACCCTTCGATCGAAAAACCGAACAGCCTTCAGGTCCTGCACACCAAATTATCAGTATTCTTCGATCAGAGGGTATTTAAATTTTTACTAAAAAAGTAATAAAAAAAAGTAAGCAATCCCAAACACCCCTCTTAGCAGTACTAAAAGGAGTAATATGAAACTTACAGTGGGTAATTTCTTGAAGAAGGTTAAAAACCCCTGAGCTTGTTTAGCATCTACAGTATAAAAAAAAATTAATTTTGAAGTTAAATTGAGAGTAAGAAAAGTAATATGAAATGATTTTGAATAGAGTACCTAATTTGAGTTCAGGAAGCTTGTTGTGGTCTTGTAAATCGCCTTCCATCTTTTGATTCAATTGTAACTAAAATTAACAGAAATAATGAATTCAAATTAGGGGTATTTAGAGATTTGATAATGAGTTTTGAGGGTTAGGGTTTGGGGGTTTTAGGCGGGAAATCTACGCGGGTTTATGGTAGTAATCAGATTGGGGCGAGGCTGCTTTTTTATACCACCAATTACTTGTCTTAGGCCATGTTTCTTTTATTTTTATACTATTTTTTTACTAAATCGTTTCTTTTAGTTAAGTAAAAAGCAGATAACTTTTCACATAACTAACTCAAACACAAACACCATCAAACCATTGTCTGTTTCCTGTAACACTTGTGAGTATTATAAAAAAAAATACCAATCAAGCATTAGTTCAATAGTTGGTGCATTTGTGCTTGAGTCAATTGACCCAAATTTAAGTCTCATCATTGGCTTTTGTTTCATATAGGTACCCACCTCCGCAAAACCTATGGGCACACTGGAGAGACTTTGTGGAATAAGAGCTCAGGGGTCCGAGTCTTGACTCGTGCTCACTCCAGTTGGTGCTTTTGGGTAGGAGAGTTGCCGGAGCTTATTCCTTGTGGGGTGGACAATGGGATCCAAAAGGCACCAGTCGGGTCGAGTGTTCCGCCAATCTACACCTTTTGTGGAACTATAAAAAATAATAATAATAATACTCTTTTTGTTTCAAAGTTATTTTCTATTTTTTTTAATTTTTATTTTGAGATGTTTCAAAATTATTTTTACTTATTTTAATTATTTAGAAGAGAGTTTAGTGAGTAATGATAATATTCATTGTTTAAAAAATGAATTGACCTAACTTTCTCAAACCGTGTATTTTTATACCATAATTTTAAACCAAATAGAATAATGAATAAGCTATTGGTTTTTGTATAATAGCTAACGATTGTAATATCTTTAGTAAGTTGTTGAGGTTTAATACTTTTCATTACACGGTTTTTGTACATTAACGAGGATTTCAAATCGTGTGTTGCGGTGGAGTGTTTGTATAATTGTATAATTGTATGTGGTGGAAGACCAAATATTTAACGGTCTAAATGAGTCGGTATTGTTGCGAAGCCGCCACTTAAAATGGAACCGATATTTGATTTTTGGAGAAACAAAAAAATAATTAAAAAAAAATAGAAGCAACGAGGAGTCTTAACTTGAGCCGATATTGTTTACATGCCTAGCCAAAATGAACCGTACCTTTTTTCCTCGCATATCGGTTTTCCTCTCCAGATGTTTTTCCACCAAATCTCTACATATCTCCACTAAAATTTTAAATAAAGAGTGGCAGTAAGTTAAGAATTTGTATTTAACAATTATACAGTCATAGCTCTTTGAGCGAACGGGAAGGTTGTGAACTACAACTTGTTTTTAGGAAGTGCGCCAATTGTAAACAAGTATCAACTTTTTTATCTACTGGAATAAACAAAACATAAATGCAGTTTGATAAAAGATCCAAACATGAATGAAAAATGTGGTTGTTAGGAAAGTAGAAAAAAAAATATTATTGGATTATTGAACCACCTATTTTTCTAAAGGCCAAAACATATATTAATACTCTCGAGCTTGACAAACTGGATCATTTACTACCCTAAATTTTTAAGAGTGTAAAATAGTACCTCTGAACTTGACAAATTGGAATCACTGCTACTTTATACTAAATTAACTTAGTAACTTTATATTTTTTTATTTATGCTAAAAGTGAATTTAATAAGGCATAATCTAATATAAATGATGTTGAGAATTATATGTTTGAGTTGATAAGACAAAAAGAATGAAACAAGAGGGACTTAATACGACAAGAAGGAAACCTACAAAAAGATGGAAGGACTTGCTTGCAAGTTTATTTATTATTAGTTTTTTGTAGTATTTTGTAAACCCTAATCCTCTAGTATATAAAGAGGAAATAGGTGTAGGTTTTATACGAGTCTTCAAGATGTAGTCGACTAAGAAAGGTGTGTGTGTCCTAGGCGTATAGTCTTGTAAACGCCTAGGCTATTAGTTTAGTTAGTAGTTTAGTTATCTAGACGTGTTCCTATAAACGTCTAATTTATTGTTAGTTAGATGTTGAAAGAAACCTTGTGTCAATAACATAATTGTTCTTTGTTATTCCGCTGCGTATGTATATGTTATTGTTTAACCCTAAGGCTCAAAACGATCTCAAGGAGTCCTAACAAACTTCACAATTGGTATCAAAGCGGGGAGCTCTTGATATAGGTATCTACAAGGTTTTTCGAAGAAAAGATGCAAAATTCGAAGCTGTTAAAAATTTTCGTAATGTTTCTGCAGGGCTGTTTTCAAACAGCGATAACTTTTTCTTGAACCGTTGGATCGAGCTACAATTTTTTCTGGTGCATCTCAGTATATCCTTCTAAAGTTTCACCGAAGGGATTGTCAATTAGAGCTCTCAATCAAAATTTATAAGCTGTCGAAGTCTGCTGCATAAACTGAAAAATTTCCGTAAGGTTACTACAGCACTATTTTGAAACGATCATAACTTTTTCGTTAACCGTTGGATTATGACGAAATATTGGGTGGATGTTCTCTATATATCAATCTAACTTTCCACCGGAGGGATCGTCGATCTGAGCTTTTATGCAAAAGTTACAGGCTGTCGAATAGGGCTGCTGACAAAGGTACTGCTCCGAGTTCAAAGTACTGTTGTTTATACTCGAAGGTACTGCTGCATTTTTCAGTTTGTACTGTTATATTTCAAGGTACTTCCCATGTTATATGGTTAATATTGGTCCCCTACAAGCTAAGTAGTGCTCGTATGAATACAAGCACCTGATGATTACCAAGCTTATTGAATATTTCTATTGGTTGGGATAGATCATGGGTCCAGTGAAGGCTTTTCTTTCTTATGGATGTTGGAGTTGTTGTGTTTAGTGAATGGTCGATTAAATAAGGGGAAGAAGCATTAAGGATGCATAATTTTTCAAAGTACTGCACTTTGTCAAAGTACTGTTTTTTGTCAAAGTACTGCACTTTGTCAAAGTACTACTCTTTGTCAAAGTATTGCTCTTTGTCAAAGTATTGCTCCTTGTCAATGTGCTGCTCGTTGTGATGGTTTATGCTATATTGAACGAGTGTTTCTACTGCTGAGTTTTTGGAAGCTTGCTTGTTAAGATTTGAGGGGAAGTTGAGCATGATATTTGTTATGGATATTTGGCGACACACACATGGGATTTGGTTCACACACACAAAAAGATTGGAAGTTGTTCTTAAAGATTTTAAAAAGCTTGAAGTTATTTTTATTGATTAATTGATTATGAAGACGGTTAAATATCATTTATTTGACGTTGTAGTTGAGTTACACAGGTTTGTGTTCTTATCATATCTCAAAGTGGGTGTTACACTTTGGAGATAACTTGTTCATGCTTAAAGGATGTTGACGAAGACTTGCAAAATCTAGTTTTCATAGGTCAAGGGGTGGATAGATGAAGACCTAGTTAACTATCACTTAAAGGAGTTACATTGTAGTGCTCAGTGTCTCATTAAAGATGAGGATTTTGTCAAGAGATTGCGGTCTACTTATATTTTTGGTTAGCAATATAAGTTCAACGTCACGTGGATAAACAAGACATAAGATACAAGTTTGGGTTATTTTACTTCTTCATCAAATTCGTTATATTTGGTTTTCTTCACAAGTGATCATTAAAAGGAGCATACATATTTGAAGAATCATTTGATGTTCATGCACCACTCAAGGGGAAGTGTTTGATTTTTACTACTGTTGATCATTATTACTACTGCTAGTTAGAGTTTTCTACTGTTTTGGATTCATTTTTAGTAAGCATTTTGGTGTTCTTCATGGAGGGCAATTCGAAACATTGGACGGCTTAGATTGGAAGTATGATATTGGTTCGTGGTGGTCAAGATCATTATTTGCATACGTTCCCTATTTGGATAATAACAGAAAGGGGAAGAGATGTTTGAGTGGCATGGCATGGATTAAGGGGAAGACAAGGAAGACATACTTGTTTCATTCATGGTGAGATCCCTGATCTCAATTTCTCTACATCGTCTAGGGAAGTTCGTTCAAGAATGGTTTTGTCATTATCAACTAGGGAAAGATTGTTGGGAATTATACGTTTGAGTTGATAAGACAAAAAGAATGAAACAAGAGGGACTTAATCGACAAGAAGGAAACTTACAAAAAGATGGAAGGAATTGCTTGCAAAAGAAGTTTTATTTATTAGTCCTTTGTATATTTGTAAACAATCCTATAGTATATAAAGAGGACATAGGTGTAGGTTTTATACAGGTCTTCCAAGATGTAGTCGACTTAAAGGTGTGTGTGTGTGTCCTAGGCGTATAGTCTTGTAAACGCCTAGGTTATTAGTTTAGTTATCTAGACGTGTTCCTATAAACGTCTATAGTTAGTGTTAGTTACATGTTGAAATAAACCTTGTGTCAATAACATAATTGTTCTTTGTTATTCCGCTGCGTATGTATATGTTATTGTTTAACCCTAAGGCTCAAAACGATCTCAAGGAGTCCTAACAAACTCCACAAATGATTTATAGTTAAATTTAGGATAATTAAACATTTTTTTTAAGTTTAGTTAATTTCATTTTACGTTTAGTTAATACAAATTAAACTCTTTATATTTTTTTACGTTTACATAACTAAATTAACTTAATAACTTTATATTTTTTTTATTTAGGCATATTTTTTAAGTTTAGATAATTAAACTCTTTTATATAATATGAAGATATATTGAGAGTAGTATGTTAGAAATATTTTAGAAATAAATGCGTAATATATATTCTTTATGTTCTAAACTATCAAGTAAAATATTAAATCAATTTAAAAAAAATGAAAAATAATTAAATTTTATGAAAAAAAATTATTTACCAAGCTAAAGTTTTTACTATAAATTATTTATTACAAAAGACTTTACTAAATTAATTTTTATAAAAAAAATAATTAATTGTTGAGTTAATTAGTATAGAGAAGTAGAAATTTTACTTTGTCAAGTTTAGGGTATCATTATGCACCCTTAAAAGTCCAGAGTACTAGATGATCCGGTTGCCAAGTTCGGGGTACTAATACGTGTTTTGGGCTTTTCTATATAAGATGCATATAAATTTACACAAAATTGTTTACATTTCTTCTTGGCTTCAGTTCTTGTAGATAAGATACATAAAAAGTAAAAAAAAAAAAAAAAAAAAAATCGTTTTCATTTCTTCTTGGCTTTAACTTACTTATTTGTTGTTGGTATTATCCATAATAACTGCTTAAAATATTTAAGTGCAGATGGCTTGTATAGCTTGACCCCCTTTGTTAATTTGTTGTTGGTATTAAGCGAAATAACTGCGTAGACTATTTAAGTGCAAGTGGTCGGTAGCTTGTTCCCCTTTGCTACTATCCGGACAACTTGGTAACGAACCCTCCTTCAAACGTCACACAACTTTATATAGATTTATTCAATCTGCCTCACCCGACATTATTAAGTTATGTCGACATCTCTTGTATAGGTTGAATACAAAAGAGAACATTATATTAGTAATTGTACCGAGAATATTTATGGTTCGGCTCATATACCGTATTAGGTACAAAATACGATTGCATTCTATGGCTTACAGTTTTTTCAATCTATATTCAGTAACTCTCATGTGTGTTGGAACGTGGCCGAATCATCCTTTGAAGTAAAGTTTCGCAGCAAACCCAAACACTCATCCTAGTTTGAGTCGTCATCATCATTCCTATCCATCTTAAATTTATTTTATTTTTCCTCTAACTGGGTATCCGAAACCTTAGATTCACAAGTATCTTTTTCCTCTTGAGCCAACTTTTGCGCGAACTTCCTCCTCTTCTTCAGGTCCTTTTTTATTCAAAAGAGAACAATCCATTAATAATTGCACCAAGAATATTTATGATCCGACTCACATATTGTAAATATTTTGTATACTTCATCTAACTAGGCATTCGAGCTTCTTCCCCCGTTTACGGTTTGTGCAACAGATGCTTCTCTTTTGTTTTTTTAAAAAGCACAGAACTTCAACTACAATTCATAATTCGCAACATCCTTTATTCTAAACCTCTCTGATCCCGTCACTATAAAACACTCTTGAAGCATCAATTTCAACTAATGATGTGTATCTCCTATCGTGAGCGTGACCCATATCATTTAACTCTGCAATTGAAACCGAAACAATGAGATTAAAGATTGTTGTAACTTGTAACTATTGTACTCTATGCCAATATCTAAATGCACTGTTCATACTTGTAAGCGGATTTTGGGCAATGTTTCTTGTTGCAAAACTCGTGTAATTTTTGCGTTGGCTCAGATACTGTGTTGGCAACAAAACAAGGTTGCATTTTTATGCACTCCAGCTTGTGCCATGCTACAATTAAGACGGACCAGCCAACATAACCATCATAGCCAAGCAACCTATTATTCAAATTAGATATGCAAAAACAACCTATGAAGTATATGGGAAACTAAATAGCCTTAAAGTAATGGCCCATTATCTAAAGTATTTGTGGTGGCATTAAGCTAAAACTATTAATAAGTTAACGCCAAACATTAGAGCCAAAGATACGTAGAAAAAACAGCTTATCATTTAAACTTTTAAAGACCATGACACAAACATATCCATCATTCATCTCCATTCTCCACACACTTTACACACGTTTCATTCCAAACAACAAAAAATCTACCAGCAACAACTATAAAATGGGCCAAAACTGCTAACATCTAAACAATGACATAAAGTAATAACAATAGGCAAATGATTCAATATTGCTACCTTCTGCATAATGCAATAAAGTAATAACAATAGGCATAACAACATACAACAGTAATCAAAGGCTTGGAATCCTCTCCGCAGTGGGAATGAGCAACGTCGGCACACGCCAATATATGGATTTGGCTTTCCATTCCCCACTCCATATTTGGTTGCTAAACGGATTTCCAAACAACCAACTTTCTCCCTTGGTTTCTAGATGTAGCCTATTAATCAAGGCATACTTCGCAACGAAAACTCTTCTTGAAGCATCATGGAGAACCTTTACATCGATTTCTTCCATCCTCCGCATCCCAACTTTAGTATGTCCAACTAACATTTCTTGTACACCCTAAATACAGAAAAGAGCAATCTATTAACAAATGAACCAAGGATATGTATGCCTAACCTCATAAATGGTATTAGGTACAATACATTGATGCATTTTTGTGTCTTACAATTTCTGCCATGACAATATTAAGACTATCGGGTAACCGAATCATCATAGCCAAATGTATGACGAAAACTTGCAGTTGCGCCATGCACAAAACTCACACGATAACAACATCAGTGGCAGTCTAAAAACATGACTTCATATATAAGAAAAAATCGTTAATGAGCTTTGGAATTCTAAAGACGACCGAAAAGCTTTGGAACTCTGAAGATATAACAACAAATATAAGAACACACTTTCATTTTGGCACAACCAAATAAAATACAACTTATATCACTTATGATTATACACAACTTATAACATCAAGAAACGACTACGCATTGCCCAAAACAACGACAATGATGGAAGGTAATTTCATTTAGTTTCTGGGATTGCTTAGCTTGCATGGTAAAATGCTTCCATTCACGCTTCTATTTAGTTTCGATTGTCGGTTCAATATCGAAACCCTAGAAGAAGGTGAGCTGTCGGCGTCACAACCTCAACGTGACGCCTTCACAACTGTAAAACTATAAATATTTTCGCAATTTTTTCATTATTGAGTGTGCAACTTTGGAGGATAAATCCTAGACGAATTATCACGGCTTTTGTAGGCCTTTTGGCCATGGAAGTCTTCATATTCTGTTAAAGATAAGTTATTTAATTAATCATTCGATCATGTCTATGTGTTATTGTTTGATTTATTTATGTGCTTCTCTTTTCATTACTATGCTAGGCTAGATCAATTAGTATTTGCTAAGTGTAGAAACTAGAAGGGGGTTGAATAGTTTCACTGTTTTCAATTACGTTTTAAGATTTTTAAAACTTTTTGTTATATTTTTGAAAATCGTTTGATTCGAAGTTGTGTAATATCAATCAAAAATATATATGAATACAATAGATATGCACAAAGTAAACAATATATGAGTGAAAGAATGATAAGGGGATATAACAACCAAACCAAGACATGAAGATTTATAGTGGTTCGGCTACGAAGCTTAATCTTCGCCCTACTCCACTCCTCGAGTATCACATTCGAGAGTTCACAATCACTATGTCAACAAACTCCATTCAGGCGAAGAAAACCGTACACATTCGCTTACACCAATTTCCAACACTAAATGGAATGTCGAGTTCTAATCCTAGCTAGAACCAATCTACACACCAATTCACTACACTACACGGACATATACTACGTCCACTTGGACTTTTACGTAATCCAAGTCTACACACAATACTTCACGGACTTAAACCACGTCCAAATCTACACACAACACATCACGGACTTACGCCTTGTCCAAATCTACACTCAACACTTCACGGACTTACACCTTGTCCAAATCTTACACTAACACACCTAATCTCGACTCACACACAAGTCGGCTACACCAATATAAAACTAAGAGGATTAAGAGATTTTAGATGAACAAGAGAATCGTAATACAAGTTACATGTGTATGATGCCTAATCTATAACACTTCGTTTATTGGCGAATACGAGCGTTCTTTTCTTGCACTTCGAGGTAGAAGGTAACGAGATCACTTATAAACAAATATCAACAAGTTTGTTAATACAAATAAACCATAAAAACGTTTATTTATATTTTACGTTCTTCTAATGTTTTGTCGATAACAAACGTAAAATCATTTTAATTAAACAAATAAAATACGTAAAAGGTTTGAGCCAATAGTTACTAACACACTCTTACTAAACATATTAAAACAATATCAAAACATGTTTAGTAAATAAGTTATATAAAACCAAAGACATTTTTATATAAACACTAAACAAGTAATATTGTTTACATCTTATAGAAATACATATGTATAACAACTAGTGTTTACATAATATAGAAATGTACATATATACTTTGTATATATTGTAATGGGTAAAGTAATGGGTAAAAACCAAAGTCCATAACCCATGATCCATTGAATAGGTACAATGAATGTTGTTGGGTAAAAACCAAAGTCCATAACCCATACCCATGGAGCATGATCCATAACCCATGACCCATTGTATGACATCATACATGAAGTCATGTTGGGTATTATCCATGATCCATGACCCAAAGTTTATGGCCCATGACCCAAGATCCATAACCCAATGACTAGGTACATTGCATCTTGTTGGGTATCCATAATCCATTACACATAACCCATGGTTCATAACCCATAACCCATAACCCGGTTTGCAACCCGAAATCCGGACTAAACTGACCCAGTAACCGGATCCCTGGTTTTGCACTATCCGGATCCCTCTGGGGAGGGATATGTGGGAACCGTGGGACAATAGACAAGTTTTTTCTACAAATAGTGAGCCATTTCTCTCTTGCTCACTACCACTTCACATATACTTTCTCCCAGTATTCTAACATCTCTAACATCTTATCCAAAGGATCATTCTATGTATTTTTATGTTTGTGTGATTCTCTAGGTTCCTCTTAAAGGCGAGATCACCACCTCTTGAAGACGTGCAAGCTCAAGGTCATGAGTTGCTAAGCTTCGTCATCATCAAGACCACTGAAGTGTATCTTGTTGATAGTTCTTTCCTCCCTCCATAGAAGTGTTGTGTTAAAGGCATTAGTGAAAGGTGCCGAAGGATCGTGTCGAAGGCATCAGTGAAAGGTGCCAAGGGTGTACATTCGATATGGTGCATCAATGTACAAGTTAGATAGATTGGGTTAAAGGATGTTGGTATCCTTCTAATGTTGTAACAAGGAGTGTGTCTCCTTTGGGGTAGTTGTGTTGTGGTGTAGTGTTGGGTAGTAGTTCCTCCTTTGTAATGGAACTCGGTATCTAGCCTTGTATCGGATAAAGTGTAGGCGACGTTATGATAGGTTTGGTTCTACCTCGTGGAAGAACCCGATGTCTAGCCTTGTACCGGATAAAGAGTAGGCGACGTTGTGAAGGCTTCTCCGCCCATATTAAGGAGCTTGTGCTGTGTAGTGCTTACGAACTCTCGGGTAGGGTACTCGGAGAGTGGAGTAGGGAAAGGACTATAAATACTCGTTGTGGTTTTGTGTTCCTTTACTCTTTATCTTTACTTTACTTACTTATATGCTTATCTATCATTATCCAACACACACATTAAATAGATTGACATAAGTCGATCTAAATACTTTAAGACGAAGTTTTAATCGGTAACACTATTCAAACCCCCTTTTAGTTTTCCACAAAGTTATTGTGACCAAAGAAGGAGATTGAGAGAACATAAATTTTTTGTGCAAAGAGGACTATTTTTCTGTGGATAATAGTGCAGTATTTATAGGCATCAGGAGAAGCGGGGGACGGTCCCGTATATAAAAGGGACCGTCCTTAGTAGACGCTCCTCTTTTTGTCCTTTAGTGGTAAAATATTATTCTGGTAAAACTCTATTTGATTTGAGCGGGAAATTTTGAATTCAAATATTTTCTTTTGAATAAAATATTTCTTTTATTTACAAAAATAATTTTATAAGTTATTTGTGTAAAAAGGGTTTTGTCACATATGTGAAAATGTGAGTTTTACAAAATTAACTTCTTTGATCACTTAACTAAGTTGGTAAGTTGTTTGTGTTAGAACATTAAAACCCCGTAGGTATAACTTTATTAATGACCATTATTTATAATGGTAAAACCCTAATTCCCAAAACCCATAAACCGGGCTTGGGCCTAATTATCCACTAATACTCCCCCGCAGTTCGAGCGGCGAAATCATGAAAGCTCGAACTGGAGTAGTAAACTAAGAAAGCAAAGTAAAACAATAACGAAAATAAAACAGGATAACCCAAAGTATCCCCTATTATAATTTTTTTTTTCTTTTTTTTTTTTACTGATAACCAAGTATCCGAAGGATAAACCAAAGTATCCTAAACAGTCATCTCGGGAATAAGAACCCTATATTCGACACCAACAAAAGTCGTCTCGGGAATAAGAACCCTAGATTCGACACCAACAAAAGTCGTCTTGGGAATAAGAACCCTAGATTCGACACCAACAAAAATCGTCTCAGGAATTAATACCTTGGATTCGACATAAAACAAAAACAAACAAATAATTATTATTTTTTTCATTGTATATCACGACTATGATTGTATAGCAACAAGATAGTGAAGAAGTTTTTGGTTGCTTTTGAAAAATAGCACCGATGCTAAACAAAAGATAAATTAAGAAAGGAGATAGAGATACGTGTAGTTGTGGGAACAAAAGAAGACATAAACCAAAAAGGGTATACGCAGTCTCTCTATAACAAAGAAGAGACGTTTTTTTTGGAATAAGGGTTAAAGGGTGATGGCTAGGGTTTGACGGGGTGGTTTAAGAGAGGCGACTTAACATAGTCACATAGGTCTGAGGATCAGACCCGCTCCGATACCATGTTAGAACATTAAAACCCCGTAGGTATAACTTTATTAATGACCATTATTTATAATGGTAAAACCCTAATTCCCAAAACCCACAAACCGGGTTTGGGCCTAATTATCCACTCATAGTTTGTTCATACCTTAAGTGATGTTGTAGTCGAAACAAGCTTTCTCAACTAAAAACTTATTTAGTTATTTTTACGTAACGTGTTTTTACATTTTGTGATGATCAAAACGTATAGAGATCGAATAATGCAAATGACGTTTTTGACATTATTTATAGTAACACTTAGGATTGTATGAAACATAGTTATTAATCGTTAAGTTATCATCTCTTGTTTAATGGTGTGTGTGTTAGGAGTTGGAAAACTATACCAGCTTGAAACGTCACTAAAACGTGGCTAGTTAATAACTTATGTCTTAGGTTAATTAATTTGAGGCGAGTATTTATTGTGTAGTTTAGTTATTGGGTGAGCTTGACAAATCAAATAGGCGTCGTTCACTTAAGCTAATCTATAGACGTGTGACTGATCGTACCACAACCGGTAATTATGAATACTTCACATTATATTAGACAATGACGTGAGAATTCGATGACATAATAGGATTTAACTAGGGAATAATGAGATTATAAGTAAATACTCTTTTCCTCTTATAAGAATTTCACCACTTTACTTTTCTGGTCATTAGTTTAATTAGTAGTTTAAAATCAACCTCTTATAATACCCGATATTTTACTTGCTTTCAAAAAATATAAAATACCAAAAGTCGTCTTCCCTCAACCCTTAGGCTTATTTTGTCATACATTTTGAACCTACCTTACTATTTTCATAGAGAATGATCAATCCCACGTGTCTTGCCTATACTACACTACACTACAGCAGTTAGGTACTCTGCCTAGGAGGATTGTAAAACTTAGTGGTTTTGCAAAATTCTGCATCAAGTTTTGGCGCCGCTGCCAGAGAACAATCTAGATTTCGATTTCTATTGCATTTAGGTCTACTCACTCATTTCTATCAAGTGAGATTTTTCTTTTTATTTTTATAGTTTTCTCGTAGTCTATCTTTTCTTTGTTTCATTTGTTCGTAAATCTTGTCATTTGCCATCACGGTGAATGATATCCCACTTAACCAACCCGACCCACAAAACCAACCAAACCAACCTTTTCATCATAACCCACCAAACCCTTCTAGAGCCCGTACTCTTGGTGAGTACTTCCGTCCTAGCCACGAAGGCTATTGAAATACTATTGCGCTTCCCCAAGAAGCCAATGTGTCTACCTTACGATCCGACACCATCCGGTTGGTGTAAAATGGATGTGCATTCTATGAACTTCGTTCCAAAAATTCAAATAAACACCTTAAGGATAAAACTGTAGATTCCATAGACCTTAACGGTGCTACCAAGGAGACGGCGCGCTTGCGTATTTTCCAATTCTCTCTACGTGATCAAGCTAGCAACTGGCTTGAACGTCTACCCGCGAGATCCATATCAACTTGTGATGATATTACTTCTCGTTTCCTCGCACAATTTTAGCTCAGTGGGTAGAGCGCGCCCTTGATAATTGTGTCGTTGTTCCTGGGCTGTGAGGGCTCTAAGCCACATGGATAGTTCAATATGCTCATCGGCGCCTGTTTTTCCCACCAGGGAGAACTACCATGCTAAGGAATGACATTTTGATGTTCCAACAATATTAAGGTGAGACTCTTTATGATACGTGGACTTGTTTCAAGGACTTAATTCAAAAATTCCCTCATCAAGGCATTGATCATTGGCTCATAGTCCATATTTTTTATGATCATGTCAATTACTCCACAAAGCAAGCCATTGACCTTGCGGCTGGTGGTTGATCGGTGCAAAACCGTCAAGTTTTCTCACGCAA
Organism: Chrysanthemum makinoi; assembly: GCA_910596185.1. Taxonomy (NCBI): domain Eukaryota; kingdom Viridiplantae; phylum Streptophyta; class Magnoliopsida; order Asterales; family Asteraceae; genus Chrysanthemum; species Chrysanthemum makinoi. The sequence goes on along the minus strand of OU343224.1, from coordinate 228,956,837 downwards.
GCTAGCCACTTGTGAATGGCTAACCGTAAGGAACTTAAAACAGCTCAAACACCAAATTCAAGAATACGGAGTATGTATCCCCGGGTCGTTAAGTCTAACGAGGTGTGAACACGTAATACAACGAATGTGATGGTTGATATTGATGGAAAAAGGGTTTTGAGTGATTTATACTAAAGAATAAAAGAAAATAGCTTAAACAAGCTATAAGAACAAGTACGTGAAAGCGTAATACTTAGAAACGTCTAAAATCTAAAAACGCGTACGTTTAATTAAAATTCTAAGCGTACAAAACAAAACGTGAAATTAAATAAATAAAACACCTATGGGTATAAAAATAATGTTTTTACAATCCTAATGATGCAAGAAAATTATTGGAAAAAGAAAATTATTTTTAAAACTATTTATCTAATTATTATTAATTAAAAACTATTTTTAACTATTTAATAATACCCTAAAATATAAGAAAATATGAAATAAAGCTAGAAAAGTGAAATTATGACTTAGAAAAATCTAAAATATTATAAAAGTTATTTTAAAACTGAAAATATATTTTTTACACTTTTTATCTATTTATTATGAATTTAATACTATTTAAAACTAATTAAAATGCTAGAAAATACTAATAAAACTAAGAAAATTATGGAAAAATATTTTTTTGGCTTTTTATATTTATCTTAATCTATGAAAATTGAAAACATATTTTTTTGAAGCTTTTCTGATTTATTTGTATTAAAAGCTATTTAAAAATGCTAAAAACTGAAATTAAATGCAGAAAAATAGTAAATGAACAGTGAAAAATATGAAAACTTCCAGAATATTCTAAAATATTATTCTAAATATAGGAAAAATAATAAAAGTGGTGCAGGTGTTCAATAATTAGTTTCTGTAGTGAAAAGTGCTTATAAATAAGTACTAAAAATAAGTTATAAGTACCAAATGAGCACCAAATTATCACAGAAGCTATAATATGCTAAAACTACTTAAAAGCAACCTATATCAACTAATCTAAACCTCTAGAGTGCAAGCTAAAGAGGTTTGACTTATTGTTTTTATATGAAAACAACATCTACCTTACCTACTTTAAGCTAAAGCCACGCTTATCCATAAGCAACAAAACCAAAACATTTGTGGACCTCAAGACCACCAACCAAAGATCATTTGTACCAAATTTGAGCCTGAGAGAAGCTAAAATGAACTTTCTACAAGCTCTTCAATAAGCTTAGATAAACTCAGTGTATCTGAAAAACCTAGCATATCTGAGTGAACAGGCTGTTTGGACAGCTTATTTAGAGCTTATAGAGGTCTTCTAAAATTTCACAAAAATCATTTTCCAACTCTTGACCAACTGAACTTAATTGTCCCAGAATTTCAATTAAATTGGATCAGAAATGAATCCATGAAAAATCCAGAAAGTTTGGTGAAAACGGATTTTCCAACTTGACTTTTGAAGTTTTTGAAAATTTGACTTTATTGAACTTGTGAGCTTATGAAATGGAATGAAACTGATATTTTAAGCTAATATGCAACTAAATTAATCTACTCTAAGGATTTCTATACCTATATCTTAAACTGATGCATACTACTCTTAAGCATAAGATCAAGAACAGTAATGAGAGATTTTGACTTAAATGACACTAGTATCCAAAATAATTACTGAAATGGCTAAATCAAACCTAACTGAGATTAAAACAAGTGATCTCAACCTTTCTCTAACCTCAATATGACGAGCTTATGCCAAACACTATATTACTAACTGATATGAAGTATTAAAACAGAAGACTACTCAACCATTCTACACTAACATTAAATCTAGATCAAATATAACTAATAAATGACTAAATACAAATCAACAGATGATTATAGCAAATGTAAAACCAAGGACAGATTTCAAAACTTACAAGTGGTCCTGTCACAATGACATGCTCAATGAGATCAAATAACTACTATCATAAACTGATGTTAACCCCAAATTATACTAAATCAACCCAAATCCAACTCCATATCAGCAAATCAGAATCAGATGAGCTCTTTTACTTGCAGATTGACTTTTGTTGACTGATGAGAATTTTGAATATGTAACTGATTTGTAGCAGTAAAAACTATTTAAAACTTATTTTGATCTTTAATAAAACAGTAACTAAACTTATTTAAGCTGTAAAATAATTTTGAAGTACTTTTTTTTTATTTTCAAATGTTTTTTTATATTTTTTGATTAATGATGAGAAATGGTGCAATTGTTTTTATAATAATAAAATGAAATAAATTAGCAATTCTATTAAGTAATAATAAGAAACATTTAAAGCTTAAACAAAGATTTTAGAACAAAAGTAAATTTCATTAAAACTTAAAATCTGAGATTATAAAAGGAATTACAAAGCTAAAAATAACTTGAAAACATAAAAACTGGAATTAAAACTACAACTATGAATGAAAATTACACTATGTCGATGCTAAACTACACTACTTACACTAGTTATTCAACTCCTCCTTCTTCCTTCTTTATAGGTAATTTTGGAGTTCCCACTAGCACTTTGGTCAAATCCCACTTTACTTCATGGCCCTTGGATCACTGCAACTCATCTTAGCCCTTGAAATGCAATTTGGCACCAAAAGTCTTGATAGCTGGATTGAGCAGGTTTTTAGCATTTAATGCACTTTGGGTGTTTGTGGAGGTGGAAGGGAGTGGGTAGACAGCTGGGTGGACAGGTGGTGGTGAAACCATGGAGGTGGAAGGTGGAATTGGTTTACAGTGTGTGAGGGAGAGGGAAAACAGGAAAGGTGGTTTGGGAGGGAGGTTGACCGGGTTTGACCTGGTATTGGGTTGGGTTTATATATTTGGGTTGGGTTAATAATACCAAGGGTCCGTTTGTTTTGTAGTTTAATCACAAGGACCACATTTGTAATTTCTGAAAAATAAAGGACCGAACCTGCAATTTTCCCAGAGTTAACACAAGGACCTATTATGCCATTTATGAATAGTACAAGGGTTATATTTATTAATTTTCCATTTTAAATAACCCAGGGACCATTTTGACATTTTTCAAAATTGAGGGACTAAAGTTGTAAATATGCAATTTTAACTTCAAAGGACTATTTCTTACAACTTGTGAATACCAGGAATGATATTTTACAAGTTTTGAATTACTAGGGACTAGTTTTGCCAATTTATGAAAGTTTAGGGACTGAAACTGTAAATTATGTAAACTTTGTTGTTTTTCATCGATTTTAATCCTTTTGCACTTGTAACACATAAAAACATTTCAAAATATTTATAGTATTTTGTGGCAATTCTGAGTGTTTTCAGATGTTTTTGTGGGTATAAACAATATAAAATATATGTGTTTTTAGACACATATCAAATCCCACTAAAACTATTGCTAGTCCCTAGCAATGATTTATGAAAAGTTAATGGATTTTATCTCTTTACAAAAGCCATTACTTGTGGAGTAGCCAATTGTTTTAGTTCAAGTAAGAACTTTGGTACAATGATAACCAAATGATTTTGAGCAAATCCAAGCTTTCAGGTTTTGATTTATCTTTACCAGAAGCCGTTTGCTTCTGGACTAGCCAACTCTTAGATAAAATATCTTTGGTGAGTCGATTACTAATTATGGTTTTTCCACTGCCTTTACCACAAGCCATAAACTTGCGGGCTAGCCAACTCTTCACTAATTAAAGATATGGTGAGCTGAACACCATACAATTTTGGGCAAATTGCAAGCCATAAACGGATTTGATAAATCTTTACCAAGAGCCGTTTGCTCCTGGATTAGCCAATCCTTATGTGGGTTAGACATGGTGGACTGATTACCATTTGTTGTGTTTAGTACATAGTACTTCCACTATTTTTTTTTTTTTTTATTTGGCCATTTTGGGGGAAAAAGGGACTAAAAGGGCCATTATGATCAAATTCGCCAGAATTTCCCCCACACTTAGAAATGAATATTGTCCTCAATATTCAAAGTACCGGCTGTTATGCCGAAACTTATAACGTAAAAAGATAACATTACTAGCCAAGTGTGGAAACACAACAATTATTTTTTTTTTTTTTTTATTTTTTTTTTTTTTTTAGATAGATATATATATATATACACTTAGATAGATATATATATATATATATGTGGTATCTCCCAGCTAAGGTGGTACACACGGGTGAAAACCCATGTTATGTGCTACTTGTTTTTGATTACCGAGTCGCTAGCTTGACTCGACCCCGAATTAATTTGCTCATGGGGAAGCAAGTGGAAGAGACAATCTCCATCGGACTTTCACTTGAGATGTTTGTATAAACATTTGAAGTACGTGAAAGTTTCACACCGATGAGATATACATAGAACCGGCTCAAAAATGATAATTGAAAATGCCGGGATCAAAAATAGTGTCCTCATTCCCAAAGGAGAAAAGGGAACGAGAAACCACACCATCTGTGAAAAATGGAATAAAGATGTGCATCACAATGCAATCCCATTCTTCATTAGTGAGGAGCAAATCACCATTTGTTAGATTTTTAAGCTTAGACTTGAAGCTTGTATGGTGATTGGCAACAAAATTTCAGGAAGCTGGGTTCTTCAATCAACAAATTTTCAAGAAAAAGGATGTCTCCCTCCGAATCAAAGTAAGTATTGTCAATCCTTGTTGGAAAAGACTCATCACTAAGAAAATCATCGACCTCCTTCCAAAATTTGTCATCTTCCTCATCTGGAGTGAGAGAGGAATGGAAGAAGAGTCGAAATGGGACAAAAACGAGTGGATGATTATTATATAGGAGATTTCTAGTTTCTCCAAGATCGGCTTCGAAATCAAAGAGATCATCGTCACTTTCTGATGAAAGTGGACTAATGTGAGTGAGTTCATCAGTGAACTCCTCAAGAAGAGGATCAGACTGTGGAAGTGATGCCTCAACATACTCGATGTTTCCATAGGAAGAACAATCGTCGCTAAGATCGGAGAAAGTTTCAAAATGATCTTTTGAACACCAGAGGAAGGGATATCACATATGGTCGAAGTTCCTGTGACTCTCTCGGGATTGGGACAAGGTTCGAACACTAGACTTTATGAATTCGTCGATTCCTTTTCAGGCAGTGTCAAGATGCTCATCCCCATGTTTAGAGAGTGAGTGGGAGTATCGGGTGTGATAACAACGCTGAGGGAGTTTAGAAGGACTAGCATACATATGTTTATACTTTCCATTTGTTCTTCTGCTAGTAATTCCATCATAGTCTTTTCTCCTGATTTTTCATGAAGGAATTTCAATGATGAACTTGATGAACCTGCCATAATTGACTAATATCAAGGGTAACTTCATCATCATCGTCATCAGAGAGATGAAAGGAATCGGGAGCTAGATTTGGCTGCTTTTTCTTTTGCAATTGATTCCCTAATAGAGTTTTCAAAGGCAATTTGGGAATTTAATTTAGCAGTCCGCTCTTCGGCTAACAAAACTTCCATGGATTTCTCATTTGGATTATCTTGGGAATGTTTACATTCCTTCAAATCTTTCACTAAATCCAAAAGATTAAGGAGAAGATTTTGAGGAAGTGGCTCAGTGAGGTGGTGCGATTCTCTTGGTACGTGGAGGTTGGTCATGATATGAAGAGTCGTAATTGTTACAGGGAAATGGTTCCTTGTTTGACATCAGAGCTACAGTGAGGACCTCCACAATACTCACAACAGTAAACGATGTGGCTGTGAGTCATATGTGTAGTAGTCATAATTGTTATCAGGAACCTGCTCATAGACAAGCGTGTTTCCCGATTGACAATCGGAACTGGAGTGTGAACCACCACAGTACTCACAACAGTAAAACTGTGAGTCTCACAAGGTGTGGTGATGGAATAAATCATTTTGTGTTATGGTAGGAATAGGGATCCTGGTTATAGACGACCGTTTCTGATTCCACCATGCTACAACTGGGGCAATTGCCACCATTATAAGGACCACCACACCATGACAAGAGGGTGAGGATAAGACATAGAAAGAATCAAATGGTTTTAGAGGGTTTGGGATGAAGAATCAAATATGTGAGAGGGTAAAGATGGATATTTTTGGATTTTTGGATAAATATTTTTTTTAAATATAAGAAAGAAAATCTTTTGGGTTTTTTGTTTTGTTGAAAACTTGAAAAAATGTTTTTGGAAATCGATCCGTCAAACAAATTAACTTCACGATAATTTTGGTTTTATATGAAAACAAGGAAATATGGACAAAGATGGTAAATATACAATGGGTGTATATTCAACAATCGCTGATGCTTCAAATTAAGTAGTACGCAGCACCTCCCGGCAGTGGCGCCAAAATTTGATTTGTGCAAAACCGTCAAGTTTTCTCACGCAAGCTAGCCACTTGTGAATGGCTAACAGTAAGGAACTTAAAACAGCTCAAACACCAAATGCAATTTAGATCAGGAGAATACAGTGTATCCCCGGGTCGTTAAGTCCCAACGAGGTGTGAACCTGTATCAACGAATCTGTGATCGAGTGATATTGAATGGAAAAAGGGTTTTGAGTGATTTATACTAAGGAATAAAAGAAAATAGCTTAAACAAGCTATAAGAACAAGTACGTGAAAGCGTAATACTTAGAAACGTCTAAAATCTAAAAACGCGTACGTTTAATTAAAATTCTACGTAAACGTACGAAACAAAACGTGAAATTAAATAAATAAAACACCTATGGGTATGAAAATAATGTTTTTACAATCCTAATGATGCAAGAAAATTATTGGAAAAAGAAAATTATTTTTAAAACTATTTATCTAATTATTATTAATTAAAAACTATTTTTAACTATTTAATAATACCCTAAAATATAAGAAAATATGAAATAAAGCTAGAAAAGTGAAATTATGACTTAGAAAAATCTAAAATATTATAAAAGTTATTTTAAAACAGAAAATATATTTTTTACACTTTTTATCTATTTATTATGAATTTAATACTATTTAAAACTAATTAAAATGCTAGAAAATACTATTTAAACTAAGAAAATTATGGAAAAATATTTTTTTGGTTTTTTATATTTATCTTAATCTATGAAAATTGAAAACATATTTTTTGAACTTTTCTGATTTATTTGTATTAAAGCTATTTAAAATGCTAAAACGAAATTAAATGCAGAAAAATAGTAAATGAACAGTGAAAAATATGAAAACTTCCAGAATATTCTAAAATATTATTCTAAATATAGGAAAAATAATAAAAGTGGTGCAGGTGTTCAATAATTAGGTTCTGTAGTGAAAAGTGCTTATAAATAAGCACTAAAAATAAGTTATAAGTACCAAATGAGCACCAAATTATCACAGAAGCTATAATATGCTAAAACTACTTAAAAGCAACCTATATCAACTAATCTAAACCTCTAGAGTTCAAGCTAAAGAGGTTTGACTTATTTGTTTTTATAATGAAAACAACCTCTACCTTACCTACTTTAAGCTAAAGCCACAGCTTATCCAATAAGCAAAACTGAAAACCAGATTTGTGGACCTCAAGACCACCAACCAAAGATCATTTGTACCAAATTTGAGCCTGAGATAAGCTAAAATGAACTTTCTACAAGCTCTTCAATAAGCTTAGATAAACTCGATTGTATCTGAAAAACTCGACATATTTGAGTGAAACAGTGTTTGGACACTTATTTAGAGCTTATAGAGGTCTTCTAAAATTTCACAAAAATCATTTTCCAACTCTTGACCAACTGAAGTTAATTGTCCCAGAATTTCAATTAAATTGGATCAGAAATGAATCCATGAAAAATCCAGAAAGTTTGGTGAAAAACGGATTTTCCAACTTTTGACTTTTGAAGTTTTTGAAAATTTGACTTTATTGAACTTGTGAGCTTATGAAATGGAATAAAACTGATATTTTAAGCTAATATGCAACTAAATTAATCTACTCTAAGGATTTCTATACCTATATCTTAAACTGATGCATACTACTCTTAACTGATAAGATCACAGAACAGTAATGAGAGATTTTGACTTAAATGACACTAGTATCCAAACTAATTATTTCAAATCAAACCTAAAGATTAAAACAAGTGATCTCAACCTTTCCTAACCTCAATAACAGAGCGCAGCAAAGCTTATGCCAAACACTATATTACTAACTGATATGAAGTATTAAAACAGAAGACTACTCAACCATTCTACACTAACATTAAATCTAGATCAAATATAACTAATAATGACTAAATGCACAAATCCAAACAACAGAATCAGATTATAGCAAATGTAAAACCAAGGACAGATTTCAAAACTTACAAGTGGTCCTGTCACAATGACATGCTCAATGAGATCAAATAACTACTATCATAAACTGATGTTAACCCCAAATTATACTAAATCAACCCAAATCCAACTCCATATCACAAATCAGTCAGATGAGCTCTTTTACTTGCAGATTGACTTTTGTTGACTGACGAGAATTTTGAATATGTAACTGATTTGTAGCAGTAAAAACTATTTAAAACTTATTTTGATCTTTAATAAAACAGTAACTAAACTTATTTAAGCTGTAAAATAATTTGAAGTACTTTTTTATTTTTTCCAAATGTTTTTCGATTTTTTTTATATTTTTTGATTAATGATGAGAAATGGACTGCAATTGTTTTATAATAAGTTGAAATGAAATTAGCAATTCTATTAAGCAATAATAAGAAACATTTAAAGCTTAAACAAAGATTTTAGAACAAAAGTAAATTTCATTAAAACTTAAAATCTGAGATTACAAGAGGAATTACAAAGCTAAAAATAACTTGAAAACATAAAAACTGGAATTAAAACTACAACTATGAATGAAAATTACACTATGTCGATGCTAAACTACACTACTTACACTAGTTATTCAACTCCTGCTCTTCTTTCCTTCTTTATAGGTATTTTGGAGTTCCCAATTTGGTCAAATCCCACTTTATTTCATGGCCCTTGGATCACTGCAACTCATCTTAGCCCTTGAAATGCAATTTGAGCCAAAGTCTTGATAGCTGGATTGAGCAGGGTTTTAGCATTTAATGCACTTTGGGTGTTTGTGGAGGTGGAAGGGAGTGGGTAGACAGGTGGGCGGTGGTGGTGAAACCATGGAGGTGGAAGGTGGAATTGGTTTACAGTGTGTGAGGGAGAGGGAAAACAGGAAAGGTGGTTTGGGAGGGAGGTTGACCGGGTTTGACCTGGTATTGGGTTGGGTTTATATATTTGGGTTGGGTTAATAATACCAAGGGTCCGTTTGTTTTGTAGTTTAATCACAAGGACCACATTTGTAATTCTGAAAATAAAAACCGAACCTGCAATTTTCCCAGAGTTAACACAAGGACCTATTATGCCATTTATGAATAGTACAAGGGTTATATTTATTAATTTTCCATTTTAAATAACCAGGGACCATTTTGACATTTTTCAAAGTTGAGGGACTAAAGTTGTAAATATGCAATTTTGACTTCAAAGGACTATTTCTTACAACTTGTGAATACCCAAGGACCTTTAATGATATTTTACAAGTTTTGAATTACCAGGGACTAGTTTTGCCAATTTATGAAAGTTTAGGGACTGGCTGTAAATTATGTAAACTTTGTTGTTTTTCATCAGTTTTTAATCCTTTTGCACTTGTAACACATAAAAACACATTTCAAAGATATTTATAGTATTTTGTGGCAATTCTGAGTGTTTTCAGATGTTTTTGTGGGGTTAAACAATATAAAATATATGTGTTTTTAGACACATATCAGTGGTAAGCTTCGTGACAAAAATGTGGAAGACTCGTGGGACATTATAGAGGACCTTGCTCTATATGACAATGAAAGTGGGAATGACCCTTGTGAACTTACAAGAAAAATGATAATATCCTTGCCTTCTAGTGTCCTTAGCATTTTCGATCATAGGCTCATTGAACTAGAAGATCAAGTGAAATTCTTGATGAGTTCTTACAAAGCTCCTAAACCTTCATATAAAGTGAACAAAATCACTTCTTCATATAAATTATGTAGTGGTCCCCATGACCCTCGTGATTGCATAAAAAAATCCCGAGCAAGTTTTTGAGGATTATACATCCTCACGTACCGACGAAGCGAGAGGTAAGTGGTTCACTTTTAAACCCGAAGATAACACTTTTGGTGATTCATATAATCCCTATTGGAGAAATCAACTTTAGGTGGAGACCAAATCGAAATTCATCTCAAAACAATTTTTCAAACCCACCTAATCGTTTTTAAACAAACGGTTCGTCCTCGAACCGTGCCTTCAACAATAATCCTCAATCTTCCAATAATTCCAACAATCTTGAAGGATTAGTATATAATTTTATGTCAACTCAAGAAGCTTGTTTGTCTAAGTTTGAAGCTAATTTCAAACAACAACAAGGCGAGATGACAAATAAAATTGATACTCTTTTGAAGGTTCTCAATGATCGAATGATTGGTGCACTACTAAGTAATATTATTGAGTCAAATTCTAACCAAACTATCCCTCACACGTATTTGAAACATTAAATCAACCTAAGTTAAGGATAACTGATCACGTCAGAGATCCAACTCTCTCTCTGATAGAGTCAACACGTAAACCAAATAACAAAGTTTATCTTTGACTGAATGACCAACACAACTGATTATCAGAAGATATCCAAATGACTCAAAGGCGAAACACCTTTGAGAGAACCTCAGAGAAGTTAGAATGAAAGACCACTGAATGGAAGAACAGTGGTTTAACGGGACTCACCGAGTGTTCACATATTTAAGGATAAACACCTCAGATATGTTGTATATCTTCTTAGCCACAACAGTCTTGCTTTGCAAAAGACAAAGTACAAAACTGAATGAAAAATTTGTAACCTAATATCCGAGTCAGATAAAACAAATGGCAGAGAAGTGACAAACCCCTGAGATCTCAAGGACTGACAAATGCCCTTAGGTCTCTAAGAATAACTTATCATCTTAAGCCATGCAGACGAACCAATTACACTTATTAGATATACTCAGAGTATTTATTCAACATACTTGTAAAGTGTATCCTTGGAGTTGACTGAAGTACTCAACCACGCTTAGGCGGGAGTAATTTGAGCTAAAACAAAGTGGGAAAACCCTTGGAAAGATAAGGATTCATCGAGAGCAAGGAAAGCAACTTGCATGTACCAGAGTTGTCAGCATAGTAAAGCAACCCTAGCCATATAAGTGCACGTGTACCTTACTTCCAGTTTGCTTCTAGTTTAGTTATTACTATTCTTGTAACTACTAACAGTGTAGATCCCTTTGTCTATAAAAGGGAGGTTAGTAGTAGTGATAGTTAACATATTCCACCTCTAGAACACACTTTCTCTTCTAAGTGGTATCTTCCTCTTCATAACTTGAAGATAAGCATTTGTCATTACTAGGAATAGTATTCCACAACTATCTCTCGTAAAGCGTCTGTATTAACTACTAAGTGAGACTGATACAATCGTAATGTAGAAATGGGTATTATTAGTTGATTCAGGTCAAGATTGTGTAACCATGCTATTATTTCTAATGAACATTGGTTAAGTTCATTTGCTCAAGCTTTTGTTTTTACAATTCATGGTGTTGCACAAATATATCAGACCAACAAGTGGTATCAGAGCGGGTGGATCACTCCCATGATCAAGATCTATTCTTGAATGACGACTAATAATATCAACCGGGTTTGAACATTGGCATATGTTGTACAAACCCGATCCTCAAAAAAGACCCATCAAAACATGTTCTTTCCGTTCATTCTCTTCACCTCTAGTATGTACAATTAAGTACTTCCTTACTCCGTTGTATAGCAAGAAGCTTCAAATGCTTCTTTTCCATCCCACTCACCCACACCTTATGGTAAAACCCACTTAAGGATGTGATGCGGGTTTTACTGACCAGGTCTTAATATTTATAGTGTCTCGCTATACCTATGGTCTACCCTAATGCACTAACGGGCAGTGTACCCGGTCGCGTGTAGTGTAGTAAATGGTAAAGCCGAGGTCGTCCCAAGAGCTATGTGTGTTGGATTATTACTAAGTCTAGTGTCACAGAATAATTGTTTCGATAAGGATTTAATTAATTAAACTACTAATGCAGAATAAAAGCAGATAAATGGGTAAAGGGAAATCAATAGAGGAATAGTGGTGCTAACCTAGTCAATCCTCCTAGCTAGTTATGTCTACGCCTACCTACTTCCAATTACTGGGGTCAAATTCGAGAGGACAGCATTTGGTCAATTAGCCCTAACCTATCAGCAAAGATGCCACCACAGAAAATCAAAGACCGTAATAAGTCATGTTGTTCCTGGTCTCCTAAGCCAAGTCATTAAGTACCGCTACATGCTAGATTCTAAATAGTGAGTGCCCAACCGTTAGGAACTTAGACACTACCCCCAAGTTCTTAAGTTCATCCAAACGATAGGTGATCAGTTGGTCAAATCGCACAAGTAGAAAGGGTCGTCAGTTGGTCATATCTTACCCTTCCCGTCTCAGTCCGCTCACCTAGGGTCAGTTGGTCATATCTCCTAGGCAATTGGCCTCTACTGCCATTCAAAACTACCGAATCAAGGGTAACTACCAAAGAACTATGCATGCATACACTTAGAAATAATTGTACGGAAGTAAAGGTAAACGCAAACAAAATAATTAAGGAATCATAACTAGGCTAGCACCAAAGGGTGCTTAGCCGCTCATATTAATCATGCAAATCAATTTAATATTCAAAGGTACGAAATACATGAATTGAAAGTAAAAGAAATATAAAACGCTAAAGCTTATCGTAATGGAGTGACTTCTCCTGGAAACAACTCCGATGCTCCCTAGACCGCCTTGAGCTTTTTCTCACGCTCAGAGAGTTGTGTGTGGAATGGGATGATTAGAAATGCCAAATTGGGTATTTATAGGCCAGTCCGGGTTACGACGTAACCAATATAGGAGTTACACCGTAACCTTCTATTCCTTCGTAAATGCACTAGATCTGCTAGTTACGGCGTAACCTAATAAGTGGTTACGCAGTAGTCTTCAATAAACACGTTACGCCGTAAGTGATGCAGTAGTTACGACGTAAGTATCGTGGATCCTCATTTGACCTAATGTAGTTACGTCATAACCTTTGGGAAGAGTTACGCCGTAACCCTTGATAAGTTGGTATTCTGAGTCACGCAATAGTTACGCGTATGTGAGAGAGGAGTTACGCCGTAACTTCTTCAAAATAGGCATACCGTGATAAATCTTTAGTAATGTTTCCATTTCCGCGTCTCTTTAGCTCCAATGCTCGTAATTTACCCGAAAGTGGAAAACAATGGAAAACAAGCGTAAATCCATATAAATGATATAAATAACGAGCATTATCGGGAAAAATTGACACTTAATATTCAGGACTATTTGATGTTATCAAATATCCCCCACTTGAACTCTACTTGCCCCCAAGTAGACCTTATTAGATAGATTCCTAAAAAGATATCTCCCAAAACCAGGAAAATATGAGTTTACAAATCCCTTATGCTAGAATAAAACAAAGCCGAACACCTCACCTAAAGGGGAACAAAACACTCAAATCTCTCAACTATTCTAAGTGTCAATTTCGGGTGATCACTCATCAGCACATAGCATGTATTCTACCATAAGCTTGGCGGTTACACAAATCTCCACCACTAGAGTTAAGGGCTAAACAATTCTCGAAGGCAATATGGGTAGACACGACAAAGGTTAAGGGGTGACTCGTCATTACTAACATGTCACGGCGAAGTGGACAAAATCAATGAGACATGACCAAATCCATGGCCAAGACACCAAAGATTGCTCGCTGCATCACCTAGACATGCTTCATGACTAAAGGGTAGGATAAGACATGGGATATATAATTGGTGTAAAATGAAAAACAAACAGGTAGTCTAAATCTATAACCAATTCATCACCACTTACCGTCCGCCCAAAGTTCAAGTTTAGAAGTCTAGAAACCGGATCATGAAATGCAAGGTAGATGTGTCATTAGAGGACGTCGTGATGGGCACACAACCTTTTCTTCTTCTGTTGGCAAAACTACCAACTCCAATCTTCAAATATGACCGAGGTGGCCTCCTCGATACTAATCAATAAATCTCATACTACGGTGCTTATAACATCGCACTTTACAATATCATAACTCAATCATTTTTTTTGAATCATAACATAATAACATAACATCCCTCCACTTGAGATGAACAATGGGAATTCGAGGGGTCTTCAATGATCTTCATAAATGTTGTCGATAAAAGCGTGATTTCCAAACCTTTCCACTCGAACCTTGAACTTAGGCAAATGATGACTTCCCAATCACAAATAAAGACTACAGGGTAGGCTAAGGTGTACATGTGTAACGAAACAATATATTGGGTTGACAAAATGAAATGAATGGCTCAGAAGGGTGTATCTAGGGGTATCTTGCACTAAAGGTGAGTGCAACAAAAGGGTTTCACATGGGGGTAAAAAAGTCGAGGTGACTAATCGATAGACTCACAATGGTAGGCTGTTTGGGTGATAATCCTATAATATTGCCTTCTAAAACTGAAAAGTCCAAATACATCGAGCTAACTCAACATACCTCGTCTATGGTCTCGAAATGATGCAAAGGCCAAGTTCTAAAGTTTACAAGCTACCGGCACACTCATAATTTGGTGGATTTGGGGTAAAATACTGGAAACGGATAAGGCTAATCTCACCATGTAATGTTAAGAGTTGTATGTGCTCGGCTAAGGTCTAATCTAGTTAGGTTCGGAAAAACATGTCAAAATTTTAAAATGGCATAATTTTTCAAAATAAACTAGAAAAATGAGGGAGAAATAAAGTTCAAGAGATAATTCTACCCCACTTGAATTGTACAAAGTCCCTTTTGTACTAGGCATTAAAATAAAGGTGAAGAGAAAGGTAGAATTAGAGCGAGAACTTCCCTGAAATTTGCTCCAAAAAGAAGAAGGCCCACGAAAAAGAACCGTGCTTTCGTTTAAGCGTCATGAACAAACTTCAATCCCTCAAATCACAATACCGACAAGCATAATTCTAAAAAGAAAAAATAAAATGAAAAACAACCTAACTCACTTTCATAGGAATCACGGTTGCATTTAGCGTATGCAACAAGTCTTTTAAACCACTTGGTGTCCCAAGTGGACGAGTGTAGTCTCATGAGGGTTTACAGGGAACACACCCACAAAGTTCATTTAAAAACTAATACAAGGTTATGTGTTTTAAAATGAAAGAATTAAAGGAAATTTACGCCGTAACTCCTATGAGGGAGTTACCGTAAATCGCAAAACCCGGTATGCTGTAAAAGCGAGTAGTTATGGCGTAACCACCGAGATGGTATTACCGTAATTGGTAATGTGTCAAGAGTTCTGCTGCTAAAACGTTGGTTACGGCGAAATCACCAAGATGAGTTACGCCGTAACTCTATTCGATAGCAATCAGCAAAGCAGCATTGTTCCTCATTTCCTGTAACAATGGTTAGAAAACACAAAACCCAACAGAAAAGAAATAAAAACAAAAGAAAGGGATAATTCGGTTGTCTCCTAAAGAGCACTTTTCTTTTTTAACGAAGTCTTTGTTAGACTCAGAGCCGCGGGGCTGCTATGGGGGCCTTTGAGCTTGCCCCACTTCCTCAATATCTTTCATCAAATTATGCCTCATCCATGCAACATTCAAGCAGTTCGAGGTATTCATTGGTTTCGATTTTCCGGACTTTACAAAAGTTCTCATCCGGTCCAAGGTGGTAGCGAGTGAATTCATATTTTTCGACAATAATTGAGGTGGTCTTTGTAGGGAACCCGGAGTTTGCACCTCCTTTGTTCGAAGTTTCTCCATCGGATCGTGAACTCCTCATTTCCTTGCATCTTAAGGTAATCTAGGATCCCCTCAATATCATCGTCATCGAAGTCGTGTCTTTGAACCATTCTTCATCGAAAGGATTCTCCACTAGAACACGCTTGCATTCTTCTTTATCATCACTAACCAACTCTTTGTCTTTTTCAATTGTTATCTCACTCGTGTTTTTGAGACTTCCGTTGTTTGAATTTTCTCGATCCATGTATTCCTTCCAAATCTTCTCTTTGGTTAATGTGTCTACATATCCATACTTAATCTTCACCAAACTATCGAATCCTAGGTTGTCCAGCCAAGACAAACTCGTTCTTTCCTCATCATTGGTTGTGTAACATATTGGATTTCACAAATACACAAACAATCACAAATATGGGGCGTACAATATGAGTTTAGAGAGAGAAAGTGGAAGATGGGAGCCTTTCTAGAGAGAGAAAGTAAAACAAAAGAAAGAAGGTTAGATTGAGTGAAAGGTCCAACCCTCTACCTTGGGAGGTAGAGGGTATTTATAGTTTTACATAATACGCCCTCCTGACGGGCTGTGGATCAGGCATACAGTGGGTAAAGACTCGTCCTTCCTCCACGGTGTTACACTACGCTAAACTAAACTAAATAACTAATTAATAACGTAAATAACGACACGTCTACGAGCTAACACATGCTAGAATATAATTGGGGTGACCGACACTTTAACATGGAATTTCCAATTCCTAACAATCTCCCCCTAAGGGAGGTCACCCCATGAAATACATTTTGCATCCTAGCATTATATCTTTGTCTTTAGTTATGAGCTCGTAGACTTCAATTCTTCAAGTTCCGCAAACTTTGTGCTTTAGTAGCGATTCTTCAAAGTCCGCATAGTTTTGTACTTTTAGTGGAGGCCTTTAACTGATCCACATCTTTGATGATCTTCGAGCTTTCTTCGAGATTATCAGCCACAGTAAATCTCTGGATCACCCTTTGTAGTGTTGCCTTCATGTGAAGTTGTGACTTTCGGACCGACATGCTCACACTTTTGAATCATGACATCTTTTCATCAGAGTAGCGGAAGCTTTACTGGTTCATGATATTTGCAGCAGCGTAGCAAAAACATAGTATAAAAATATCGAGCCATGTTCGTAGATATGCACAAGTAATGATTTCTTCAATTAAGTGTGGATGCTGTGAGCATGCGGCTTTGGATTGACTTCTCAATTTGATCGTACTGCAAATCGTCCAAATGTACCTGCAAACAACAGTTAGCAATAAAACACACAAAAATGTCTTTGATCACTTTTGTTGAATTGAGGTACATGGCCCACGGTTCCCCGTTGATAAGTAAAAGTACTGCCTGTGATCAGGTATAATTCCGAAGAATCTCCTTGATAGGGTTTCGCAGCTGTTCTAGCCGTTCTCAAACCGGAACGTCTCAAAGAAGACAACACGGAGTGAGTGAACTAGCAAATTGAGATTTACAGATTGATTCAAAATGATTTGAAAACAATCGCGTATTGCTTGAAGAAAGAGTTTTGCAATACGACGAAGGTTTTATAAGAAAAATCAATTTTCAATCATAAATACCCTTTTAAGTTTTAACTTTGAAAGATTAATACACAGTCGATGTGCTAGAGAAAAGAATTGTTGAGCACAACGACCGGTTTTTCAAAGGTATCCGTCAATCCATTTCCTGGACCAAGGTTGATTCAAGAATGAAATGCCCCATCGTTTCTATCCAGTTGTCACAAGCTTGATCTTTAGAAAAGATCTCACATGTCACCCACCAAGAGCTTGTTTGATGTTGGCTCTAGAAGGATTTCCATCTTCATCGTGAATACTTTTACATATCACTCGGATGTTCTGGCAATACCACAAGGATAATGCGTAGGACTCTTAAAATATTCTCACTTTCCACATTGTGTGAAACATCAAGTCTTCATTAATTTAGTGTCCTAATGAGATATTGTGGATGATCTCTTGGCTCTAGACTCAATCGTGCACATTTGGTTCCTATGCCGGAGACTAGGGAGAGGGTCTCCTTTTTCAATATTAACAATCTCTAAGAGAAAGTCGATAGATTATGTAGGTTCCCCGTGAGAATGAAACAAGCCCTTTTAAGAGGAACTTGAGTAGCTTGGGAAGTTGTAGTGCAGTGCGTCACTGGGTCCATGACATCTTGTATTCAATACCAGTGTTACATTGGTAACAACCAGTAGCATATGTATTGAACCCGGTTTCTGCCCTAAGGTTGAATTATTGGAGGGATATTTCTTTTCACCCTTTTTCACATTCATTTCTTTTTCATTCTTCAACCCTTCAATGCTTACCAAGACTTCATTACTAGAACCTTGTTGGGTTTATTCCAGTTCTAGCTCTATCTCAGTCCGAACTCTTCCCATATCTCACTTTTCTCCTTTTTTCATCATACCTAAGGACTCTACACTATCTAGTGGATTATCCTCGGTAGATCCTCCGCTCTGGCGGGATCGAGGGAACGAATACCTAACCTAACCATCCTTATAACTCCATACATAAAGTAAAATGGTCGGTCTTTTGGTACAGTTTTCCTTCCATGAAACCAATTGAAAAATCATTTGGAAAAATCAATCAAGGTACTTATGATATAATATCAAAGCATTTTGTACCTTAATTGTTTTTTATCTTTTAGAAATGCTCCCCCTCAACATGCGCATATGATTTTGAAATTGTTTAGCATATGGAGGCAAGAGTTCTTTGAAATAATTTATTTGATCACAATTTCCTTAGAAAAAGCCTTTTGATTTTCTTTGGTAAATTCTCCCCCTCAATATGTGCTTTGGATATTTGAAATCATTTTATCACATAGAGGAAGGAGTACTTTTGAAGTACATCCACGATCACAAAAGCCATTAAGAAACCATTTAGAAAATCAATCAAGGTACTTTATGTTGAAACATATAAATCTTTGTACCTTGAAAGTTTATTTTCTTTTGAAATGCTCCCCTTTAATATGTGCTTCGAGATTCGAAAGCGTTTAGCACATATGGGAGAGCAGCATGCACACTTGAATCAAAACGATCATCATTTATCAGATTTCATAATTAAATCACAAATTCTCCCCCGATCAAAAATATCAAACCCTTTGAGATTTTGGATCCCAAGTGATTTAATAAGGTTTAGAAAATATGGGAGAATATGTGCCTTTTTAAATACTCATCTTGTTTTTGTATAAATGCTCCTCCTCAATCATGTGCATCATATATTGAAATCGTTTGACACATGGAGGCAGGAGTGCCTTTAAAGGACTAAAACCAATTCCATTTAAACAAATTTGAGATTTAAATCACGATCTCTCCCCCGATCAAAAATTTCAAACCTTTTGAGATTTGTGATCCCAATTGATTTTAATTATTTAGAAAATTTTAGGGGAAAGACGTGGCCTGATTTAATTTTGAAAATTGACTGACAAGGACCAATTTAGACGTTAAAGATTGTTAGCGTCAGGTATGATAGTTTTTAAGAGATCTTTAAGTAAAATAAAACAATTTCACAATCAAACAAGAACAGAAAAAATTTCATTTTGAAAGATCTTTGAGTTTTAAAGAAAATCATACCATGACATAACATTAAATCTTTAGATCATCACTTATTATTGTACAAACCGAAAATTTTATGAAGATATATCGATTGAAAATATTTTATTTTAAATCACTCTCCCCCTCAATCGATGACCGTAGTCGATGATTGAGTGACTTAAGTTTTGATAAAATGAAGTCCGGTGATTTTCAAAATTAAGTCCAATTTATTTTCAAAAACAATATTATTTTTCCATTTTCAAAACAACATTTTCATAATTGTTTTAAGAAAAATGGTATCATCCACTATTAATCCTGCACAAAGATACGTTAGGTGGTTGAGCTGCTTTTGTTGTTGTTGTTGTAGATTTGGAAGAAAACCATCTCGCGTGCAGTTGAAACTTTACGTTGCATTTTTCATGCCAACGAGGTCAAATTAAGCTCCGCTTCTTCATTTGATGAAGAAAACCATCCTGCGATGCAAGTGAGACCTCTTACGTTGCATTCCATGCCAACTCTCCATAGAAGTAAAATTAAGCTCCGTTTCTTCAATTTGTCAACCTAAGATATAGTACCCTTTCCTTTCGGCATCCAATCATCTTATATTGTGGGATCCGATCGAACATTCTTATATACCTAGATACCTGCATACGTTAGTGAACACACATACAGATATATGGTGGTCGACATCACCCAAACAGCAATCGACTAATCAAAGTGAATACAACATATCAATCAGATTATAAAAGGCATGGGAATAATGTGTTCCTCAAACTCTAATCATCTAATCCTAACAATCTTATCCTAGGCACCTAGTCCTTCAACGTAGGTTAACATGTTTAGCATTTAAGTATATAGGATAATTAGATAAGTCCGTTAGATGATATAAATTTGAAAACATTCTCCCCCTCAATCAATGACTCATTTTTTTGAAAAGTTTAAAAGCGCTGAAGTCATTGATTGAGTTTGCAAATTTAATAAAAAATCTGAAACTGATTGTTTTTAAAGCAACTCATTTACCACCATTTTGTTAAAACAAATATTTTTCTCAAGAATTTTTGAAGGAATGATATTTGAGTAGGAACAGCAGTCCTTCGACATACTTTCCTCATTTGTTTTAAGATAAGTGCATGAAATATTTGAAAATTGGATTAGCGCAGCACTTTCCTTTCTTGAAGAGCGGGTTGCTATCTGAAATAATAGTAAACCATGGTTTAAGCACGGGTTACAGCGAGGTAACTGCAGCCATATTTGAACATGTTTTGAAAAGAAATATTTACATACCTTTCGAACTTCATCTATGGTCGTGCCATTGTTGAATGACATTTCTAAGACCATGATATTATCGATACCAGAAGACATGTTTTAGAAAAACAATATTTTTGGACTTTTTTTAAATTTTTTGATTTTTATGGGTTTTTGATGGTTTTTATAATTTTCTATTTTGATTTGCTGGTTTTATATTTTTATATTTTGCTTTTTGAAAAATATATACAGATAGTGCAGATGATATAGTTTAAGAATGATGATGATACGAGTACCGAGATAAGGATATTGAGCAGCCCCGTTGTAGAAGATAGAAGTCATCATCTCTTAAACATTCACCACCAAAGCTTCCGAGGCTCCAAAATAGAAGATAGAACCCGAGCCTTTGAGAAAGAGAGACTTTGGCAGCTTCCCCCTAAACCAAAAATCCTTATGTTGAGCAGATTCAAAGCTTTCTTTCAAGCTTCTATTAGCCAGGTGCACAAAGAAGCACACCATTATCATGATCTTGTTGCTCCTTTTAAGAATAATCACCATGATTCTTCGTTCGAGATTATATCATCCAATAGAAGAACAACAACGTTTCATCCCACACTTTAATAACTCTTCTCAAATTCCTTTTCCACTGAAGTCTGAAGCAGTCCATTCCAAAAGGTGTCATGAGACAACTTCCCCCACGTAGTTGAATTGATGCAGTCAGTCTCTTATACTATAGCTCACGAACCTGAATACACATATAACCGAAGACGGAGAAACTTATACCATCGAAGTAGCAAATTAAGTCCAATAGCCAAAGAATAACCCTGATGTATACTTTTCTCTCCCCCTGAAGAAAGTGTATGAAGCTCAAGAACCAAGTACCGAATGCCCAAAGAGAGAAAAACCAATAACATTGAAGAAGCAGGCCGAATCACTTATTATCTCTGCGGATGACAACTCCGGAATAAGTGATTATATCTCTGAATCACTGATTAAGCACTCAAGTAAAACAATGAGCTTCCAATGTACACAATTCTGTCTCCCCTGATGATTGTGATAACATCGAAATCATCACACACTTGTGTACCTCTTTTATCTTTAGAAACTTTCTCTTACGTCACTTCCCCCACGTAGTTGGAATAATAACACTAAAAGCCTTGATGAGTAAAACCTTGAGTTTCTCTGCGGTCATGACATTTATCTTCCCGGGATATCTTCAATCACTTAGAAGAATTAAGTTCATCAAGTTTACTCGCTTTGTGTTTAGATGTGTGTCTCCTTCCCCCTTGCTGGTTTTGACACTTCAGAATCTGTCAAAACCAGCAACACATTGTAAGCCTATATACTCGAAATCATTTGAGAAGAATACCATTAGCACAAATATATATGTGAGAATCCACTTGCTGAAGAATAGTGTGAGCAATTCTAATTGGGGATTGAATCTGACTTTTCACTCTCCCCCAATTAGTGCTCTCCCCAAAACCGACAATCGGTTTGATAAATGCCCAGACTAAGAAGAAGTCTTTAGATAATCAAATGCAACTCGTCTTTAGTCTTCTAACATGCAGCATAAAATGTTGAACATACTTTAGACTCGACCTTCTTCAAGATTGTCCAGTTGGGGATCAAAAGGTTAACATCTTCTTCTCACCAAATGCATTCCCGTTAACTTATAAATAGCAAATCCCCTTAAATCAAATCCCTCCCAATCAAACAAGAACAGAAAGATGTTCATCAAAGAAATCAGCCCAGCAACTGGAAGCATTTTGTCAATAATCAAAATCAGCCCATGTGAAGATGTCAACCAACGACTCTTAGAAGAAAACTCCATGTGAAGGTGACCCGATAAGAAGAAGATCAATTCTTACACGTGTTTGGAGCCGTTTGACCATTTATTCTCAAATAATAATCAACCATGCAGTAAATTCACACTTCTTCTCCCCCTCAAGAATTGCATACAGAGTTGCCATTCTTGATTAGACAAGTGAATATCTTCAACAAATGTAGTCTATTCACACTTCTCCCCCGCAAAATTAGCACATGATGTCGCCATCTTCATTATATTGAGCAAGTGGAATAAGAGTAATACGATCTCGGTTCACTTGATGACCGGCGCATGGAAAAAGCATGAAGCATGTTGATGAGAATGGTTATAATAAGAAGATTTCTCTTCTTCCTAAGATAATGCGCACTGAAGCGTACACATTTCTTTTCTTTAGAGAACGAGGCTTGAACTGTTGTGTTCAAACGTCATAATGTTGAAGTACGAGGCCTGAACTGATGTGAACAGACGTCATAAGAATATTTCTCTTCTTCTTTAAGATAAAGCGCACTGAAACGTACACTTTTCTTTTCTTTAGAGAACGAGGCTTGAACTGTTATGTTCAAACGTCATTGCCGGTTTGAATATCAAGGTTGAGTTACTTGGACCCGTGAGTTATGAGATATCAATCCATTTGTTATCCATACTTTAAGCCAGTCCATGTAGTGAAGGATCGAAGTATCTGCAACTGAGTAAGGACTACCTGCACTAACATTACCAGCTTGATTGCATATATATTGGTTAGTGACATTAGTATCCAAACCATTTGGGGTTTCACGGTCAACCTTGATTTTGCCATCGGTAAACAACTTTCCGGTAGGTATCCACCTAAGTCCAACATCCTTAAACATTCTACCAGACGGTATCCACTTATGGCAAGGTTTAGGAATTTTGATATTCTTATGCACAGTGGAAGACTTATCGTTATTTCTAGACTCCAAGGATTTATCAGTTGGTATCCATCTAGGTGAAGTTTTAGGTTTGTTTTGCTTCATGACATATTGAACCTTAGCCATTTTAGTAGTCTTAGTGGATTGTACCTTAGCATGTGAGTTAGGAAAATGTTTCTTATTCGGAAAAGACTCATAATTTCTAATTTCATTTTCTACATGCTTAGCATTCTTCTTCATATAACTACTCTTAGATGCAAGCCAACCCCTAGTCTTTTGAGTGTTCCTAGGTAATGGTTTACAACTACTAGTAGTGCCTTGAAATCTCATGGAATGCATCATCCTAGGTCTTGCACCTAAAATTTCGTCTTTTCGAATCTGTGCCTTTTTCCTAGCTTGTTCTAGATAATATTTCTTCCACAAGTCATTCATATCATATGAATTATGGGTTTTAATGCTTAATTTTGACACTGTTTTCAAACTATTCCTAGAGGTGCTGGGAGCAGAAGTGGCTACTTGTTGAGGGTTAACTGAACTAGAAGTCTTATTCTTAGGTAACTCAGGTGAAGTGACTGGTTTTGATAAAACTTTTATCGCATCAACTTGGGAGGCAAGCCTTGTCTTTAAAGATTTTGTTCTTTCGTGATATGAATGCAGAGGGTCGCCTAACAACGGACCGGTCTCTAGTGGGATGAGAACCGGCTTCCCAAGGTTGATGGTTTTGTAAGCTTAGTGTTCACACTTTTCCCTACGGTTTTTCTGAGCTCATTCTTTAAGGCAACAATAGCGAAACTCTTTTCCTGAAGTTGAGCTTTGAGATCATCAATTTTGGCTATCAAAGAGTTTGTTTGTTCCAAAGACTTAGTTCTAGCATCTTTGACAAAGTCACTTTGTTCTATGTGATGTTTTCTCAAAGACTCATTTTCCTTAAGTAATTTAGCCACATAAATTGACAGTTCATTATTTCTTGTTATAATAGCATCAGTGTCTTGTGTAGTCTTGACCAAATTACTTTTCTCATGCAAACCAGAAATATGTTTCTTCAAATTGTTGATAGTAGAGTTTTGGCTTGAAGTGAGCTTTTAAATCGTTTATTTCAAAAATTCACGAAATTCGGAAATTCGGATTTTACATGGTTTCTTAGTTTGAAAACTTCCCTCCTTTCTTTGTATTGCAATTTCAAGTGAAATGCAATATTTTTCAAGTTTTGAGAATTTGTTTGAAAGTTCATCAAAATCCTTTTTATCAACCATATCATTTTTTTTGAAATTATTACACTCAGCCTCAACCAAGGAACATTTATCGACTCATGTTCAAAGATTAAGATCAGTTTGTATAGGTATATTAGCAGATGCACTATGTTGAACAGTTAAGGGTACCTCATCACATGACACATGTTCATTTATCGGTCTGATATCTGCATCCACATCATGTGTAACAAGAGTCACTGAACTACTGGTTGTGTCAAACTTATCTGTCACCGAGCCTCTATATTCCGTGTCAACTGATCTATCATCCGATGCTTTGCTGGTCTCAACACTACAATCTCTTGATTGTACCCGACATTCATTCACCTTTCTGATTGCCGCATCCACCTTTTGTGTGACAGGAGTTAATGAGCAGCTGGTTACATCATTCTTTGTTGTCTCGACATTCTCGCATTTAGCAACACCGATCTTTCAACCGATGCATTACTCGATTCATCACAACTATCACTTAACGCACCAACAAGTCATCCACATGTTCATCATTCTGTGTAACTTCCTCAATATACTTCTCCACATTATTCATGAGTAGGATTAATGTCTCTCTGAACACATTAGCTTCCATCCCAGCAGATTCTTAAAGCACATTTCAGTCACCGATAATCATAATCAAGTGTATTCCCTTTTGAAGAATGATTGAAGTTGTTTGTTGATCACATGAAGTGCAGCTTTAGAACTGGATTCTTGAACCTTTTTCCTATTAAGTTGTTGTTCTAATTGTTCCAAGTTCAAGAACAATGTGCCAGTAATCGATGATAATTCTTGACGGAAGAGGGTAATACATGATCGTACAATTCCCATTGTGTATTTGTCATCAATTCTAAGTAACATGAGGTGTGAATGAAGTTGTCAATAAGGTTCAATGCAACTTTCCTTACCCATTGCAAGAGTATTCTGTAACCTTGACTGGTGCATTTCACTCTCTTTAGAGTCTGAACCTGGAGATATCACATCCTCATTGATAGATTCAATCATTTTTAACCATTCAGGGTAGCATACATTATCATTGTTGTCTGACATCATACAATTCAAGTACTTCCGAAATCACTGGGTCAGTAGTGTAAGACATGATGTTGTAGTATACACGGGATTTTACAAATCTATGATTTAAACCGAGAAATAGATTCTTTCGTGGGATTTTACAAAATCAAGAAGAAACCGTTAAGCAATGACCAATAGAACGTGAAAGATGACCATGGATCGCACGTGATAGAAAATTGTGTTTTAGGACTTATGATTGTTTGTAGGATTAGCAGAGATGTTGTTTGGTTGTGATTTTGGGTTGGTTGTTGCACGATTTTAAGGAGAAATTTAGGTCTAAAAACTTAAAAACCTCAATAACTTCTGTTCGGAGCGGATTTAGGCCTTGAGGGTTGACCATTTATTTTATTCAGCGTGCCATTCTCCTCGATCTCACGGTCGTTTTGATGGGTAGAACGCTGAAAACGGAGTTACGGTTCAAAAGTTATAGCCGTTTGAAGTTTTGTCGGGAAAAGTCAACAAAACGCACTGATGAAATGGTCAAACCGCTTCTAACAATCCTCTAATGACAAATCGCTAGTTGACAAATCGCTAGATGTTCAAGTCGCTAGATGCTCAAGTTGCTAGAGACAACTCGCTATGAAGACAAATCGCTAAAGAATAACTCGCTAAGTGGGCAAGTCGCTAAAGAACAACTCGCTAAATGGGCAAGTCACTAAGGAACAACTCGCTGCTCAAAACAAAGTCAAGTCGCTAAAGTTAGCAAAGACAAGTCGCTACTTTGCCAAGTCGCTAGCCGAAATGGTACAACCACTACTGTGTACTTTTTGTCGCTTTGTCTCAATAGACAAGTCGCTAGTGCTCAAGTCGCTACCACAACAGCTACAAGTCGCTGAAAAATATAGAAGCAAGTCGCTACCAAGAATAATAATCCGAGACTCAAGTCGCTAGGTAGAAATGTTCAACAACACCACTTTTCAATCCAAAAACAACCCAACCACAGTGATTCAAACCTTCTAAATTAAAACCTAAGCACTTATAATGATTCTAAACACAAAAGTACAATCAAAATCCAAACTTTAACACTAGAAATGATCCAAATGATGCAAATACCACTAAACTTTTTCAACCCCAAAAACCATATAAAACCACTAGAAATCTAAAAACATGAAAGATGAATGATCAAACCATGGCTCTTGATACCAATTGTAACATATTGGATTTCACAAACACACAAAAAATCACAAATATGGGGCGTACAATATGAGTTTAGAGAGAGAAAGTGGAAGATGGGAGCCTTTCTAGAGAGAGAAAGTAAAACAAAAGAAAGAAGGTTAGATTGAGTGAAAGGTCCAACCCTCTACCTTGGGAGGTAGAGGGTATTTATAGTTTTACATAATACGCCCTCCTGACGGGCTGTGGATCAGGCATACAGTGGGTAAAGACCCGTCCTTCCTCCACGGTGTTACACTACACTAAACTAAACTAAATAACTAACTAAATAACGTAAATAACGACACGTCTACTAGCTAACACATGCTAGACCATAATTAGGGTGACCGACACTTTAACATGAAATTTCCAATTCCTAACAGGTTGAGGACCAAAAGAATTCATCCTTTCCTATTCTTTCAAAGCTGCTTCCTCTGTTACAAATATCATCATACGGGTTGCATGACGCCCATAAAATTTCCCCAGGAGATTTTACTCTTTCGCATCAGTGATTGCGTAATTTCTTGTTGTCAGTTTCACTTAAATGCTCATTCGTGCATCATAGATCATTATTAGCCTCTTCCTTTTTCTGAATGTGCTCTTCGTAATCAATTTTAAGCTTCTTAAGAAGATTTGGATCGATCTTGGCATCCCCGAATTGAATTGCGTACCAATCTTTAAATGCTGAATCACCGAATCTTATACAATGTCTTTCACGCTCATGAGGGCATGTCCCATCTTCCTTTCTTTCATTGTCTCCGCCATTGCAATACTCGTGGAAGGGGCTGCGTGTAGGCCATGCTCTTGTGGTCTCCTCGTCGGTTATGATGACAGGAGCACACCAGTGAGTTATCAGTGGCTCTTCTTCATCTTCAAGGGAGAGTTTTTCGAGTCTTTCATCATCGTAAGTACCCAAAAAACTTGTTATTCTTGATTCTTTCTTTGTCGGACCCTCCATTACAAGTTTCGTTTCTAGGATCACGTGAAGCCCATATGTCAAATGAGTCCCCCTTAGCTACTGGTATAGCTTTGCACCAGTGATATCTTTTTTTAGATGGTGATAAAGGAAATAGGTTAATATCGTGGGACAATTCACTAGTTTTCTGAGTCTCCGATTCGCCTACATCAAGGAAGCTGTCTGCCCACGTATCCCAGTTACGCCATAACTGAGTTTCTTGGTTACGGCGTAATTCGTTAGAGTGAATTTCCTCATTACTCTTCATAACCCCGTTATCGCTGTCAAACACATAGTTACGCCGTAGCTCATTAGGCATGTTACGGCGTAACTCAGATCTGTCGACTGAATCATCCTCTAAATCTGTATCATTGATCTCAACCTTCGAGTTATTATCAGAAAAAATTACCTTACATTCCATAGCAGGTTTAGATCCTTCAGGTTTATCGTCATTCCTCCTTACTTTTTCACTGAGCTTCATCACCATGGATTCAAGGTTTTTCAGAGTTGTGTCGTGCTTGGAAAGGTTTCTGTCAGTGTTTTCCTGGAATTCTCTCAACCACTCATCTTGCTCTTTTTGTTTCTGGGCTGAAGTTTCCAGGAACTTATTAATTGTTTCTTCAAGACTGGGCTTTCTTTCTCCATAAGGCCCACGATTGTAATTTCCACGATAACCATTACTATTTCGATTATCTCCGTAAAATGGTCGATTTTCTCCATACTTAGCTTCTTCAATATTCTCTTCGTCCATATGATGAAATTTTTTCGTAAGATGTCCTCCTCCACAGATTTCACAACCTACTTGGATGGCATGAACGGTTTCTCTGACTTTCAGCATATCTCGACTGAGATTTTCAATCTTACTAGCGATAGCTGCAATTCCGTCAAAACTTCCACCTTGGTTTCTTTTACTCCCACTGTCGTGCCATTTTTGAGAGTGGTCCGCCATTTTATGAATGGATTCAATTGCAGCGGTAGGAGTCATGTTCGGGATAGGTCCTTGATAGTCCAACATTTGCCTTGTAGTTATGTTAATTCCTTTGTAGAAAATATTGACCTTCTGCTGGTTATTCAGATCATTGGTAGGACACTTATAAAGAAGATCGTTGTATCTGTCCCAAGCTTGATACAGTGTTTCGTCGTCTTCTTGTTTGAAATTATGGATTTCCAAAAGCTGGTTAGAAATCTTCGATGGTGGGCAATATCTTTGGATAAAGTGTTTCTTTAGTAGTGCCCAAGTATTAACTGCCCCGTCGGGCAATCTTTCGATCCATCTTCTAGCTGCTCCAGTAAGAGTCATTGGGAAAAACCTTAGCATAACAGCATCATGAGACACACCCAGAATGTTGAAAAGGCTGGCGATGTATAGGACATTTTCAACGTGCTCATATGCGTCTTCGTCCCTGTTTCCTGAAAAAGGGTTAGCGCGAAGCTCCCTCATAAATTGATCTTTAATTTTGAAACGAACATCCGCTCCGATTGCCGGTCTTACGAGACCTGGCTCTTGTTCAGCTCTTGTCAACGCCAAGTATTCCTCAAGAGTGAGGTCATCGATGTTAACAACTTCCATGGTACATGAAATCTAGAAATATGATCGTGAGAAAAGTTTTAAAATGAAATGAAAGACTTAATATTAATCCTAATATAACTCTCCGGCAGCGGCGCCAAAAACTTGATGCAGGTTTTACTAACCATGTCTTAATATTTATAGTGTCTCGCTATACCTATGGTCTACCCTAATGCACTAACGGGCAGTGTACCCGGTCGCGTGTAGTGTAGTAAATGGTAAAGCCGAGGTCGTCCCAAGAGCTATGTGTGTTGGATTATTACTAAGTCTAGTGTCACAGAATAATTGTTTCGACAGGGATTTAATTAATTAAACTACTAATGCAGAATAAAAGCAGATAAATGGGTAAAGGGAAATCAATAGAGGAATAGTGGTGCTAACCTAGTCAATCCTCCTAGCTAGTTATGTCTACATCTACCTACTTCCAATTACTTTAGGTGGGGTCAAATTCGAGAGGACATCATTTGGTCAATTCGCCCTAACCTATCAGCAAAGATGCCACCACAGGAGAAATCAGGTGCACCGTCATAAGTCCTGTTGTTCATGTCCCCTAAGCCAAGTCATTAAGTACCGCTACATGCTAGATTCTAAATAGTGAGTGCCCGACCGTTAGGAACTTAGACACTACACCTCCCAATTCTTAAGTTCATCCAAACGATAGGTGATCAGTTGGTCAAATCGCACAAGTAGAAAGGGTCGTCAGTTGGTCATATCTTACCCTTCCCGTCTCAGTCCGCTCATCTAGGGTCAGTTGGTCATATCTCCTAGGCAATTGGCCTCTACCGCCATTCAAAACTACCGAATCAAGGGTGACTACCAAAGAACTATGCATGCATACACTTAGAAATAATTGTACGGAAGTAAAGGTAAACGCAAACAAAACAATTAAGGAATCATAACTAGGCTAGCACCAAAGGGTGCTTGGCCGCTCATATTAATCATGCAAATCAATTCAATATTCAAAGGTACGAAATACATGAATTCAAAGTAAAAGAAATATAAAACACTAAAGCTTATCGTAATGGAGTGACTTCTCCCTTGGAAATAGCTCCGTATGCTCCCCTAGACCTGCCTTGAGCTTTTTATCACGTTCTCAGAGAGTTGTGTGTGGAATGGGATGATTAGAAATGCTGGAATTCGTGGGGTATTTATAGGCCAGGTCTGGGTTACGGCGTAACCAATATAGGAGTTACGTCGTAACCTTCTATTCCGTCGTAAATGCACTAGATCTGCTAGTTACGGCGTAACCTAATAAGTGGTTACGTCGTAGTCTTCAATAAACACGGTTACGTCATAAGTGATGCAGTAGTTACGACGTAAGTATCAGCGGCGTGGATCCTCATTTGACCTAATGTAGTTACGTCGTAACCTTTGGGAAGAGTTACGCCGTAACCTCTTGATAAGTTTGTATTCTAAGTCACGCATTAGTTACGGCGTAATGTGAGAGAGGAGTTACGCCATAACTTCTTCAAAATAGGCATAATGTGATAAATCTTTAGTAATGTTTCCATTTCTGCGTCTCTTTAGCTCCAATGCTCGTAATTTACCTGAAAGTGGAAAACAATGGAAAACAAGTGTAAATCCATATAAATGATATAAATGACGAGCATTATCGGGGAAAATTGACACTTAATATTCAGGACTATTTGATGTTATCAGGATGTCATTGTACAAAAGCAAAAAATTACATGGACAACTTGTCTAAGTATATGTTTTCATCTTGAAAACTGCTGAGTCAATGGCTCTCATAAGAATATGTGTACCAAGACACACATCTATAAGTGTGGTTATGGTTAATATCAGGATGCACCAAGAGGGAGAAAGAAGCATAATTCTTAAATGCAAATTGAAGCAACGAAAGTAATTGAAAGAAGGAAGAACCTGGCAATGAGGAAATGTGTTCAGGGAATGTGTATCAAGTTCATCAGGGAGTGTGAAAACATTAAGACAACCCTTGATACTTCAGAAATTTGCATCTGAAGACACCAAAAACAAAGACCATTATTTGTTGGAAATAGACTATTCTTGGAGACTATTAATCAGGAAAAACTGAGAAAACAATAGCTGATTCACTTAGAATAGTCTAACATCAAATGTAGCTGAATACAAAGGGACTATAGAGTTCTTCAGTCTGACATGCTTGGTACAAACCAACTTGTCAAACTCAAGACCTCTATAATATGTTTTGCTTCATCAACCTCAAAGGTATGAGTTGTAACTCAGGGATATCAATGTGAAGTTGACCAAGGGTAAGAAGGCACAAGCAACACATCTGACACCTCAACTCGGGCCACTGTTACATCAGGGATTAAAGAGAATCAGAAGCTACAAGAAGATCATAGATAGGATGATGAAATGATACCTTCATCATCTGTATCTGTAAATGTGAAGCAGTACAATATATTAGTCCTATAATCAACTTTACACTCAAATACAAACCCTTTCTCTGAACCAAGTTCATCAAGACTGATTCCAAAACTATCCTTGACCCCTGAAGACCTAGTAAACACTACTAGTCTCATACCTCATAACCTGATCCTTCCATTGTTCTTTGAGATTACCAGAATCTGAGGCCAAAAGGAAACAACCCTTAAAATGGAGGATTAGGTTCCAATAAAGAGAAGAGTCTGTCATCCTTTCAAGGAGAAGCTCCAAGACTTGAGAGTCTCTGTAACTTACAAGACCCAAGACAAAGCTTAAGATAAGGCCAAGCATATGAAGAACGCTGAAGAAATCATACATTTGTTTAATTATATGTAGATTATTGGTTGTAAATCAGAGTGTAAGAAGAAGCCTATTTGCTTACTTACCTCTGATAGATTTAGACCACAAGAATAGATAAATATAAATTTGGTGTAAATCAGAGAGTAAGAAGAAGCATGTTTGCTCACTTACCTCTTATAAACTTAGACCAACCTAGAATCAGATGTTTAGATCCTTAGTCTTAATAGTAAATCGAACGTAATAAAAAGCCGTTATGCTCACTTACTTCTAATAAAACTTAGGCTAAATTTATGTTCAAGTATGGTGAGATTGCTGAGTCAATTCTGACCAAACTATCATTCACAAGTATTTGAAACATTAAATTAGCCTACGTTAAGGATAGCTAATCACTTCAGAGATCCAACTCTCTCTTTGATAGAGTTAACACGTAAACAAAGAGCAAAGTTTACCTGTGACTAAGTGATTAGCACATCTGATTAGTATCAGCTATCCAAATGACTCAAAGGTAAAACACCTTTGAGAGAACCTCAGAGAAGTTAGAGTGAAAGACCACTTAATGGAAGAACAACGATTTAACGAGACTCACTGAGTGTTCACATATATGAGGATAAACACCTCATATGTTCTATATCTTCTCAGCCATAATAGTCTTGCTTTGCAAAATACAAAGTCCAAAAGTGAATGAAAACTTTGTAACCTGATATCGAAGTTAACTAAAACAAAGGGCGGAGAAGTGACAAACCCCTGAGACCTCAGGGACTAACAAATGCCTTAGGTCTCTAAGAATGACTTATCATCTTAAGCCATGCAGACGAACCAGATGCACTTATCAGATACACTCAGGAGCTGACCAAAGTACTCAGCCACGCTTAGGTAGGAGTAATTTGAGCTAAAGCAAAGCGAGAAAACCCTTGGGAAGATAAGGATTCATCGAGAGCAGGGAAAGCAACTTGCATGTACCAGAGTTGTCAGCACAGTAAAGCAACCCTAGCCACACAAGTGCATATGTACCTTACTTCCAGTTTCCTTCTAGCTTAGTTATTACTGTTCTTGTAACTACTAAAAGTGTATCTCCCTTTGCCTATAAAAGGGAGGTTAGTAGTAGTGATAGGTAACAGATTCCACCTCTAGAAAACACTTCCTCTTTTAAGTGGGATCTTCCTCTTTATAGCTTGAAGATAAGCATTTGTCATTACTAAGGATAGTATTCCATAACTATCCTTTGTAAAGTCTCCATCTTAAGTAATAAGTGAGACTGATACAATCGTAATGTACAAATAGGTATTATTATTTGATTCAGGTCAAGATTGTGTAATCATGCTATTTTCTAATGAACATTGGTTATTTTCATTTGCTCAAGCTTTTGTTCTTACAATTCATGGTTTTGCACAAATATATCGGGCCAACAAATACCGTCAAGAACCCGAAACTAAACATTAATTCCATTTCTTAAATTTCTTATGCTCGTTCTTGTTCTCAAAAGGAAAGTGCACCTCTATGTTGTTCAAATTATTTTCATTCGGTCAATACAATTAAAACGTGTTTCAAATAAACTCAAAAATATTCAAAAGACCAAAAACACACACAAAAATTACCAAGTGAAGTATCGGTCAAAAAAATCATTGAAACACCGAACAACTTTTGATGACGAATTCAAAGATCTTTACCTCGAACATCTGGTTCTTGATGTTTTAACTCATGCTCCTTATAATAATTATCTTTTGGATAAATATGTGGAAGGTGTTAAGTTAGGAAAGAATGGATCCGCGTTTGTTCAAAATAAATTACCCAAAAAGTTAGAGGATCTGGGATTATTTGTTTTATCTTGTAGTCTTGGAAACTCCGAACCTTTCTACACCTTAGCTGATCTAGGATCATGCATTAACATACTTACGTTGTCTCTTTATAAAAATCTCAACTTAGGAATATTAGAAGAAATGGAATTGGTTTTAGGATTGGCGGATGGAAGTTTGACTTATCCGGTAGGGATATTAAAGGATTTTGTGGTACACATAGGGAGATTAACTATTTTAGCGAATTTTCATGTCCTAGATGTTTGAAGAGGATTTAGAGGATTTTTGGCCACCGTAAGTGCGATAACAGATTGCAAAAAATCTAAGATAACGGTGGGTGAGGGTTACACTATATCAATTTATGATGTCAAGCAGCATAGTTATGATGATAGTGATGAGGAAGAACCAAATTGGTTAACTAAAGATAGGAGACCATCATGATATGGCCCCCGACTTAATGGAGATTTCATAAGACCTCAATGCCCCTTTTTCTTGGAAGATGATGTTGTGAAAAATACACCATATATGAAGCAAGAGTTGGATAGAAAGACGACAATCAATCCATTTAAAGATCCTTTAGTGTTTAGAAAAATGATTGAATTCCTAGGAGCTATACCAATTAATATTCAGGGAAACAAATGAGATTCAGAGGTTTTAGGTAAGAATGGTAGAAATTGGAAAATACCACCAATCGGTGGGGATGGATTTTGGCATATTAGGATTGAATTAATAGATCCGGACGAAAAAATATTTACAAGATTTTACCGAACAACTCCTACTACTAGGAAACTTTCTGAAACATTCGATCCAAAGAAAGTTCTGGATATGGATCATATGCATGAGATAGCGTAATAGGCATGACTTTGAGTCTAGCTATAAAACTCGTAAATAAATAAAAGCGCTTCGGAGGAGGCAACCCATATTCATTTGTTTTATGTTTTTCATTTTAGGATTATTTTTTGTAGATATATGCTTTTTTATAATTGTTTAATTTTTCATGTTTCGAATAATTTGTGAAAAATGTTTTATTTTGTTGGTGTGTTTGTTTGAGTCAAATGTTTGTATCGAGTCAAGGTAAGTTTTTGCAGGAACTCACAGTTTTTAAAAGTTAGACTTTTTAAAAAAATTTCCATAAAACAAAACGTACAAAATATGTCAGGTTACCCTGACGGCGTCACCTTCACTGAATGATGGCGTCAGAGACTGTAGCATTTATTTTTTCAAGATTTGTATTTTATGTTGAAATTAATTTTTGAAAATTCCTAGAATTTTTAAAGTTTCAGATTCCTGCAAAATTTATTTTGCAAGCATTATATCTTATTTGCTTTCTAGTTTAATTAATAATGAATTAAATGCATTGTATATTATATATCGTCGATTTTATGTGAAGTTTCGTTTGTGTTATAACAATGTATTAAACAATATTATTAACCTATCATATATGTCAGCTATTTTTAAAATCGGGCATAATCAGAAATCTGAAGTTTAGTTTATTAACACTAATATTAACTTAACAATATATACAATTACTGATCAATAATTACTATTTCATTAAAAAAAATTAATATAACAATGTATTAGTTGTTTGATAACTGATACATACATTTTAGTAAGAAGTATTGATTGAAATAAGATGTAGCCGAGTTGATTAGCATTATGTATTTTGTTCTTAGTAACCTAAGTTCAAACCGTACATGTGCACTTTTTATTTTATTTGTCTTGGCAGGCTGATAATATTATTAACAAACGGCTCAAGGAGGAGGCCTCGAAATACATATAGAAGAGTACCAAAAAAAGAAAAAAAAGGAAAAAAAAAAAGAGAAAAGAATACATAACCAAAAGAAAGGCTACATGAACAAATCATAAAGGCTTAGCCACCCAGCAGTTCCAGTTAGCCAAGTTTGATGAGTGGCGGCTAAGAATCCAAGTCTTGGCAAGCTATTGTATACTTGTATAGTCAAGAATATGTCTTCATCTTTAAAGTTAGAGCTCGAATATAGGGAAGAGTTAACAATCCTATTCCTCTATTATCAAATATCCGACAGTGCATGGAAAAACACCTCGGAGAATCTTAATTATAATATTGGGACATACATGAGTTTTAATGTTATCAATAGCAAAATCAAATATGGAAAACAAGGGGAATGATACCAAGGAGCACACACGGAAAATGAATAAAGTAATGCTCCATCTTTTTCCACAACATTCTCACAAAAATGGACAGGTGAAAGAATTGAGACCAACTCCATAAGAAAAAAGGTTAGGATGAGTGAGCAACCTATTTAACAAAGCTCCCCAAACACAAATATTAACCTTTCTTGGAATCCAAGAGTTCCAACAATGGTGTTTATCAAAGATGAAGTATTTAAGAGATAGATTTTCAATAATTATGGAGAGGGACTTAACTTTGAACTTACCCGACGCATCACCCGTCCAAGACCACTTATCCTTTTCATTCGATGAGAGAGTGAGGTTACCAATTAGGTTAATGAGAGAGGCGAGATCATCCAAAGCTCTTTTGTGAAGGGAAGAACGCCATGACAAATTGACACACCAAGTGTCATTCAACAAACACTACTGACCACTAATTGTACAATCTGTGTTAGATATGTTACACCCAGATACTTATATTCAAGCACATACAACCTAGGGAAAATCTCCACTTCAAAATAGGGTATCGGAATCATTACATATGTTACACCCCAAAACCGGTTTTAAGCGTTTTATTATGACCATTGAATAGCTTGACTATGATTTTCATAAGTTAAAGGGCTTTGTATCATTGGTTAGTCAAACCCGGTAGTCAAACTATAAGTATAAATAATATGTAAAAGGGTTTAGAAAGTTTAATGTGTCACAAATATAAATTATAAAGTATCTTGTGGCCAAATAATAAAGGAAAGAACTTGAGGGGTCTTAGTTGCCATTTAGGTAAAGTTACAACCAACTTATAGTTATTCATATCCTGGAGATTTCTAAAATCTTCCAAGAGTTTCTAGGAGTGTGTGTGGTGTCGGCAATAAGAAATAAAAATGGAAGAACCGAATGTCTTGATGATTAAATTATGAAGGTTTAGAGTTCCAATTCTAGAGATGATCTCCTAATAATAATTCCCACTGGCAAGTAACCTATTATCTTGAGTTAATTATGAATTGGTGATTTAGGGTTCATAAGTAAATTGGGGTTTGGGTAAATGGTTCTTTGAAGCCAATTAATGAGGTAGTGCCACTTCACTTACCTAAAAGGCCAAAATATTTTCATGGAGGCAACCAACCCCAAACCCCTAAGGGGATGTTTGGTACGAGTGAATCATATAGAATGGAATTATAGTACAGAATGGAATTGTTGAGAAACGGAATTACCTTATAGAAAGATAATAGATTCTATTGTTTGGCGCGAATAAAAGAATTGATATATAGCAATGTTACAAGATTGATCTCTTTGTTTAGTAAACTTGAGAATGAAATTCTTTGGTTTGAAAATGTAACAATAGCATGTAAAATCTATCATTTTTCGATCACTGAAATCTAACAAAAGCGTGTATGTTTTATTGTCACGTAGACCCAAAATCATGATATTTAAACATAGTTTTTTGTTTATCTATCATATACACGATAACAACAACAAGAAATATCATGCTGGATTTATAGTTCCATTTATTAATATGTATATGAGGAAAGTTCAATGCAGAACATATCTTATCTAAAGATCAAACCCTTTGATCTCAACCACCTATCCAACTTTAATCCAATGGTTAAGATTAATTGTCATTTTAATTTAATTATTAACTGGAGGGGTAGTTTTGTAACTTAACTACACCCTTTTCATTTACTCACCCACTCTCATTACACACTTTCACTAAACGGTTTCCCCAATTCTCTCTCATAAATAATTTCCCCAATTCTCTCTCAAACCCTAACCCCCAAATTGATATCAAATTGATATAAATCACCGCTCAATTACATACGAACTGATATTTTATTTGATATTAAAATTGATATACGCCGACCAATAAAGATGGAAGGTGTCGATGACATGGCGGCGAAATCAGAACCAACAAGCAATAATTGATATTCAAATAACGAAGATAATTTTAAATGAAAGTCACTTGTAGTGATTCATATTCAACAATTGATATTCAATGGAAGATGTCGATGATGTCACTTGTAGTGATTATACGAAATGGTATACCACCAATATCAAATAATGACATTTTATTTGATGTCAAAAGCAATGATATGTTCGAAATCAGATTCCGTAGCGATTTCGATGACGTGGCGGTGGTAAGTGACGGTGATACGCCGGAGAATGACATGGTTAGATGGCGGGAAAAGTGGCGGTTGAGGTAAGTGAGGTTGTTACGAGTTGGTTTAGTGAATGGAAGATTGAATTCGAGGAGAAATAAGCGTGTTACTAAAAAGATGAAATTTTGCAGATGAGTACATCGAGAATTGCTTATATTTCAGTTTCTTTTTTTTGAAATATGTGCTTGGTTGCTACTTTGTAACTTTGTTCTTTTACCAAGAGTTTTTTTGCTATGATCTTTGTTATCTGTCATGATAATTGGTGTCGACATGGTTCTTTGTTACTCGTATATGTTTATTTCTACACGAATCACATGTGATTTACACACGAATCACAACAAAAAACAGAATCACGTGTGATTTACACATGAATCACATGTGATTTTACCGTAACTTATCTTTTGAAAGTGAATCACATGTGATTTACTCATTTTTAGATTAAAACTGAATCATTGGTGTTTTAGTTTATAACTGCAAAGACTAAATCACACGTAACTTACTTTTTTTCATAACATAGATAAAAATAAATAACAGAATCACACGTGATTCACTCATTTTTAGATTAAAACATAATCACATGTGATTTAAACACGAATCACAACAAAAAACATAATCACATGTGATTTTTTTACGAATCATGTGTAATTTTTCTGGACAAAAATTTTGAAAACAAAGTTCGTTGAAAGTATATAAAAGTGCATATCTATAAAAAGATGATTCAATTCTCGTCGCGATGGTGTATTTTTCGTAGCTTGAAGATTGACCGTTTGCAAGATATGTTTGTTTTTTTTTTTCAGGTGGTAAATGGGTTTTTATATTAAATGAGCTACAATGATAATTTTGCCCTTCCTTTGTTATTTATTGGTTTGATCTCTACCATTGGATGAAAGCAAAATGGAAGGCTAGGATATGTTTATTTGTTCTTTTAATTTTCTTTGTTTGTCATGGATCTCAACTCATATGTATATATGTTGTTTAAAAAATAAGTCACACATCTTCAATATAATAGAACCTATGCAATTCAGTGGTTGTTATCCAAAACAATCTTTATCATTATCCTCTTTTTAATTATTCAACCCAATGAAGTGCTTTCGTTGCATATAGTTACAACTAAAAAAGAATATTCACTGAAATAATAAATCAGACGGCAATAATTATGAATATGTTATAACAAATTGGTGATAAAGGCTAGATGAAGACGAATATGACCTGGGAACTATCAATCGTTAGAGGAAGAAAATTGTTGAGGTAAGTAAACTTTTCCTCAAATGAAATAGCATGTGTAATGCACATGCCTTCATTATTTATAGCTCTATTTTTTTAATGACCTTTTTTATTTATACTATAATGGAATCCCTGAATGAGTTGTGCATAAGTTGTCAATTCTTTGTATTCTTCCCTCTTTTTAGAGAATCAATTGAATGGAATGAGAATGACTTTTGATTCTCCATTTACTTTCTCAGTATCCAAAAAACAGAGGAAAACACCCTAATTCTCTTTCTCACCTTTCCATTCCACTCTGCCAAACATCCCCTAAGTTCTTTATGCAACAAAATAAATTACTCCATACCACTTAACCCAACTATTTTTTATTTTTATTATTTTATTATTTTTTTAAACCCAACTAATGCCTCAACGGGAATCTTTAAACCCTAAAAAACGGCATCTAATAGATTCCAAGAAGTTAAGAGATTTCAAAGGAGCCTTAAAAAGAGAAAAGTAATAAACTATGATGCCTTTCAAAAATATATACTTGATAAGGGTAATCCTACCTCCAACCGTAAGAGACTTGGCTTTCCAAGACGAGATCCGATCACACAATCGACTCATGACCTCATTCCAACCCTCACAAAAGACATCTTTCTACCAACCAGTAGACCGAGATAAATAAATG
The DNA here is from genome assembly GCA_910596185.1 of Chrysanthemum makinoi. NCBI lineage: Eukaryota > Viridiplantae > Streptophyta > Magnoliopsida > Asterales > Asteraceae > Chrysanthemum > Chrysanthemum makinoi. The sequence continues at coordinate 228,916,850 of OU343224.1, read as the reverse complement.
GGAGATAATCATGGGTGCATCCAAAAGAGGACAACAACTGCATCAATATCAGCACCCGAAACACTAAGAAGTCTATTCTTGATGATATTATCTTTGAGGCGCAATGCAACTCGAAACACTTGAGAATACGAATTACATATTAGCATTGTGTCTTGACCATTCGTCAAAAATTAGAGCATCATCCACATATTGTAGAAGAAAGTCATACGCCATTATCCGCTAAGGAAACCTTTTTACAAAATCCTTTATCACTAACTTCCAATATAGTTTCTTGGAAAGCCTCGGTGACTAAGAGAAAGAGCAAAAACAAGCACGCTCCCTCTTAAATTCTTTAGAGAGGGAACCATTGATTACGGCTAAGATGGAAGCCGCCGAAATATTGTTAATTCTAACAATTTGTCAACTGAATTATGTTAAATTTTTGTAGGGTTTTTCTTTCTTGTGCCACAAGATAAGAAAGACAAAAAGCACACAAAAAGTAATAAAAGACCCACAAAACATACATATTTTATGGATCTCTAAGTTCATTTTTGTGGGTCCTTAGTAATTTTTGTGTATTTTTTTCTTTCTTATCTTGTGCCCTAGAAAACCCTTTTTTTAACAATTATTTTAACATAATAACCCAAAATAATAGACTAATCAATTGTTTGACTAAATTTAATGTATTTTGAATCACACCTGTTGTATAATTTAACCAACACCAGCAACCTGTAATAGAGCACCAAAAATACAGTACCAAAACAACCTGGAAATGACCTTTTAATAGCTTATAAGAGCAGCAAACAAAAGCAAAAAGGACAACAAATTGAAACTGCACAAGAAGAGCTTCTTTTTCCTTTTAAGGTTTCTACAGAGCCCGTTTGTTCGCTTCGAGCCTACGTACCATACACCCCAGGATTGATGCAGTCTCTAAAGGTTTATTGTAAGCGAAACAATATCCCGTAATGCACAATCGGTTTGTAGAGTAAGAAATGTTCTTCAAGATTATGTGGAGTAACAAATATTAAAGAGATAGTGATAGTTTTTGTATTTACAATAGAGTTCTAAATCTCTATTTATAGATGAAGAAAACAGATTAAACCCACATATTATCTAACTGTTTTCCCATTATTCACTTCCACAGATCACTCCCATATCCCTTCTAATTCGTGATATCAGTAGACTAAGTTAATCATGCAACAACCCACTACTTTGAACAAGCCAAGCAAAGCAAGTAAGACTTGTATAGACGTTAGACATGCATAGCTTACCCCCACCACACTCTTTATTCTCACATAATTCAAATTAATTCAAAGTTGTTTAATACAACTTATAAAACAAACTTGTTAATTAATTTGTTTATCAACTTATAAACATACATATTTTCTCTATAATGTTCAACCTATTATTAGAAAATAAATGTCACTACATATTATTTCCAACAATCCCCCAACAGGTTGAACAATTTCTCTACTCACTCGAACATGTTGTGCTACAATGTGTCATGAAGATTAAACCTTGTTAGATATGAATACACAAAGTAAGATCGTATCATTGATGTCCAAAGATTAAACCACAACCTCAAGATATAATGGTGTCCGAAGATTAAACCAAAACCTTTTGACCTTACCGGCGAATACATACGCACTTTCATTGTTATATTGTGCATTCTCACTACGCGCGAGTATGGCCATGCGCTTAAATTCCTTTCATAACCCTCTAAGAGAGAAACCATAACTCTCTATTTGAGGCGGCACCACCTCTAGGTTATATAGGCTAAGCTTCTCTATCGTCCTCGTTGCTAAGACGCCTCTAAAGCTTAGTTAAGAGGTTTTACCTCAACCTACATCTCATCAACGCCGTACTATCTTTATTATACATGGGCTAATTAGGTCAATAGTACCTTTTATCATTTAATGACTTCGTTATTACACATTAAACTCGTAATGTAGGAGCTCTACAATCAAGTCGGGTTTCCATCACCAACCGATTCACATTCGGTTTCAAACCCATGCCTCTAGTAATCCTTAATAAGTCTCTCATCAGAAACTTATTAAAATGTAACCGAGAAGTCACTTTACTCTTATCGGTCTCATCACAAATACTCACTAAATCTCTCGTTAGAGATTTAGTAGTATCAAGTTCAAGTTTCTAGATCACTTGACAGCTTTTCTACTATGGTACCATCTCATTATTCTCTATATATTCCAACACACTAGAATTTTATGGTGTTAGATCTCTAATCTAATTGACCTTTCATATTGTCACAACTTGATTATATACACAAACATTAGTTCACACGTTGAGATACTCCCATGCTTTTGCTTATAAAACTTGCAACAATAGCAATCCACCTTCATGTGAATTTCAAACAGTTTAGAGTATTTCCTTTCAATCTCAATGAAATGCTTATGCACTTGAAACGATATGATAAAAATTAATTCCTTCACGAGTAAACCCATTAGCTTTTAGTTAGTGGTAAACAGTCAGTAGTCTCTAAATGTGTGTTTTGTATGTTATAATAGGAACTCATTTCCCTATTAAACTACCATGAAATCTTAGACCAAGGTCGTGAACAGGTGATCAGCCATGATCACGTTTCAAGGCCCATAGCTCGGAATCATAGGTTAACGGTTTCAACCGAAGTTGCATACCAAGTCAGCCAATATGTTCGTTCATCGATTTCGTAAAAATATCAACACACACATACTATTCTACTGTTCTTGTATAGATATGTATACCACCACTGTATACGTTATACAAATGCTTGCTATCAACCTTTTGTGGAACTTATATTATAATCATATCATACGCCGATAGTTCTCGTTCATGCACAATAAGCAACTAGCACTTTAAATGACTACTGTTCTCAAATTAAAGTGAATCAAAACTTCAGCTTTTGATCATACAAAACTTGAAAATGATGCCTCATGTCATCATCACTCCAACATGTAGTTATTAATATATGTACTTCGTCTATAATTCATTGAGCCGTTTCTAGCAATTTTAATAATTTCACAAGATTTGGTTTTCCTTTGCACATGTATTTCTTCTGTCATCATATTTAGTAAACACATTTGTTTTCTTAGTTATAAATATTTGTTGTTAACAGTAGTATATAAAAGATCTATGTTTAATATCTAAACAAATAACTTTGATGAGAAAACAATGATACTAAAACAAATGGATTTCATTAAAACAAAATGCGATTACACTATAATTCAAAACGAAAACCAAACCAACAAATTATTCAAAGGCGCTAGTCGCCATGCTTAACATAAAACTAGCCAGAAATGAGTCACTATGTAAATTATCATGCCACGAAGTTATCGTCATCAAGATGACATGAGCCACACGATCCGCCATTTCACCATCCACCACATTAACATCATCATTTCCGGACTTCCTCAACTTGCACTCACGTGCGTAATGACTAGTGTCTCCACAAACATGGCATTTTCCGGTTCTCTTTGATGATCCAGTCTTTTTGAAATTGTCATGCTTCACCCCCAAGTTGACTTTCGTTGGACCATTTCGAGAAGCTCTCTTCGAAGAGTTTCCGACTTGCACATGATGAACAGTGGACCCATGATTCACTCTTTTGTCTCTATTCCTAGCTTCTTCCTCAATGCGAAGATGCTTCAAGAGATCATCCAACGAGTAATCATCTTTCTTATTTATCAACTTCTTGGATATGTCATTCCAAAAAGGTGGTAACTTTGACACAATAGCTCCAACTTGTAGCATTTCAGGAATAGGAATAGAAAGCACATTCAACTTTTTAACAAGAATTTGGAGTTCATGCACTTGCTCCAAAATAGGTTTCTTGTTAACCATTTGGAAATTGAAGAATTTAGAAATAAGATATCTATTAGTACCTTCCTCCTGTTGCTTGTACTTAAACTCCAAGGCACTCCATGACTTTCGCGGATCAGTGATTGGATCATAGACATCGTATAGCATGTCCGAATTCTTTATGTAACCACAACATAAGGTCTCATCTTCCTTACGAATCATTCTTTGCTTCTCCAACTCGAGAATTTGATTATTGTCGACCTCTTGTCCTTTAGCGGGAACGGGATCAGCAGGAATCGGAGCCAGAAACAGATCAAGAACATAGAAGATCTTGAGAACGATCAACAAGAATTTCATCTTGTCAGCCCAACGGGTGTAGTTCAACCCGTCAAATTTGTCCAACTTGACAAACTCCTGGTTCATGATACGAAGGTTTGATGATGATGCTCCAACGTCCATTGCAAAAATAGAAACCTTAAAAAATTGTTGTATAATTTAACCAACACCAGCAACCTGTAATAGAGAACCAGAAAATACAATACCAAAACAACCTAGAAGTGACCCGTTAATAGCTTATAAGAGCAGCAAACAAAATCAAAAAGGACAGCAAATTGAAACTGCACAAGAAGAGCTTCTTTGTCCTTTTAAGGTTTCTACAGAGCCCAATTGTTCGCTTCGAGCCTACGTATCGTACACCCCAGGATTGATGAAGTCTCTAACGGTTTATTGTAAGCGAAACAATATCCCGTAATGCACAATCGGTTTGTAGAGTAAGAAATATTCTTCAAGATTTTGTGGAGTAACAAATATTAAAGAGACAGTGATATCTTTTGTATTTACAATAGAGTTCTAAATCTCTATTTATAGATGAAGAAAATAGATTAAACCCGCGGATCATCTAACTGTTTTCCCATTATTCACTTCCACGGATCACTCCCATCCCTTCTAATTCGTGATATCAGTAGACTAAGTTAAGCATGCAACAACCCACTACTTTGAACAAGTCAAGCAAAGCAAGTAAGACTTGTATAGATGTTAGACATGCATAGCTTACCCCCACCACACTCTTTATTCTTACATAATTCAAATTAATTCAAAGTTGTTTAATACAACTTATAAAACAAACTTATTAATTAATTTGTTTATCAACTTATAAACATACATATTTTCTCTATAATGTTCAACCTATTATTAGAAAATAAATGTCACTATATATTATTTGCTAAATTTACAACTTCATATTAATCGAAGATATATAAAACCACGACAAAGTGCCCACAACAACACATGATCGTCACAAAACTCGTTGACTACGATTGTGGTTGTTTATTTTCAAGGAACATCCATAGGATAAACCCCGCCTAGGCGGGATTGGGTATGTTGTTGTTGTTGTATCCAATCTAGGATAAAAGCTTAAGACAAAAATAACTGTAACTTTTAATTATTGAGCTTAATAAGTTGGGATGAAGATAACAACGATAATAATAAAGAAGTAGTTTTTCTTTTAGAAATTTGGTTGAATTTATTTGAAAAAGAGTAAAACTTAATAACTACGGTGAGACTTCCAAAAAAAAACTTTCTCACTTGTAAGTCACAGGAACCGAGTAAGAAATAAGCAACCAAGTTGTTAATACAAATAAACCGTAAAAACGTTTATTAATATTTAGCGATCTCTTTGTGTTTTGTTGATAACAAATATAATGTTATCATAAGTAATATTATAAGGATACATGTTATTTTTGTAAAGCATTTACATATAGTCATTTAATACAAATTGTTGTAATAAATCATTTGTTGTAATAGTTTATTAGGATGGGTAAAAACACAACCCATGAACCATACCCATGGAGCATATCCATGACCCATGGTATCAACCCATGATCCATTGACAAGATGCATTGCATCTATTAGATACATTGTATCTAAATAAATAACCATGGACCAACCCATAACCCATGACCCATGACCCATAACCCAAAAACCCATGGGCAAAGAGGAGCGTCCCACGGATCCCTAGAGTTACACTAGACGGATCCCTTAAGCAAGGGATCTGTGGGATCCGTGCAACAGTGGCAAGATTTTGCCTATAAATAGAGAGCAATTTCTTCATTTTTTGTGACAACTCATAATTTCAGGTCATTTTATAAACTTTAAAAGTTTCACTATTTCATCATTTATCGTAAACTACGTTTACGAGTATCAAATTCGCGTAACCTTAATGGTTTAGCTGCGAATTCATGAACCATCATTCAAGGACATTTCATATAGACTAGGTTTAGTCTACATATAATTAGCATCATTTCATATCGGTTCATGCATGGTTTTGCATTTATTCATTAAACGTTTATTTTTCCTATTAAATAAACGCTATCGCGTAAACATTATTTTGAAACATTGATCCGACACTTCCAAAAATAATCTTAATATATTTTTATACTCATTTTTAGACTATAAAAATTATATTATCAATTTACCCGATGTTTTCAATTTATTTCGTATATAAATATTTATGTTTATATAATTACGACGGTTTTCGTAAATTCAACCCGATAAATAATTATTCACTCAAATTTTGTAAGAAATGTATTTTTATAATTTTTATGACTTCAATATATTTTATCTTGACCCGTTAAAATTTATTTTTAACTAACGCTACCTTAAATGCTTAAATAAATACATAAGTTATCAATTATCCGTAACTAACTACACTTCTAATTATACATACAAGTAGTTAATTATAACAAAACACATCTATATATTTCTTTTGTATATGTCGACCACCTTCATGGGTGAGTCATTTAGTTGCAAAATATCTACACTTATATAATGTATTATACTCTCAAAATATCACAACACAATCATTTCATTATTTTCAAAGAAAGATCAAGACCATTTCTCTTCCTCTTTTCTCTCTACAAACCGGCAACCACAAGGAAGAAGAAGGAAACCATAAAATTTTTCCTAGTCAAGTTATTTACACTCTAGCATCACTCTTGATTAAGGTTGTGAAATAAAAACCTTGGGTGATTAGGAAACTCCATTGTCCATAAACCTCATCAAGTTACTAGTAAGCATCCATATTTATCATCATATCTCATATTTATTTTTATGGTCATTTCATTTTATTTGAGAAAACATGCAAGTCTCATGAGGTTTATACCACTTTTTCATTGATTTTAAGAGTTATATATATATTTGTCATCCTATAATTACCCCTTGTTATAAATCATACTTGGTGATGTCTAGAAACCCATGACACCCTAAGAAGGTGTATGGTAGGATTAGAATAGCTTCGGAGTTGTTTTGAATTGGTTTGAATAGGTTTGGCGCGAGAAAAACTCATTTCGACAAGTCTAATTAAGGGTCTGTCCTTATTTTGAAATTCTGGAATTTTCGACAGTAAGCAAAATATTTTGGGCTAGATATTTGGAAAATATACTTTAAAACGAAAACATGGCCGCTTGAACGGGTTAAAACGGAGCTATAACGAAAAAGTTATGCTATTTTGAAGTTTGACGACGAAAACTATAATTTTCTGGAAATTTCAGCATGTTATATTTATTTTGTACGAGTCAAAAATGAAACTTAGGCGTTATAAATTATGTCGACTTATCAAAAATATATTAGTATATGTTATCACGATTCCGTGGATATATAAAACGTAGAAAACGGACTTATAACGACAAAGTTATTCACATTTTAAAAAGTTGCCGTAACTTTATTCTATTAGCAAAATTAACATATTTTCTATTAAACACATACTACGGCCACCAAGGACCATGTTGAGGGTCGTTTTTAACAATGACGAAGTACTTTTTATAAATTGATGTCTTCTAGTAAAAGTAATTTCGCCTAGTCTATTTTCCAAAATGTCAAACTATTTGTCAAGCGGAGTTGTAACGAGTAAGATACGGTCACTTGAATTTTGCCGAAAACCATCCTTAAACAATATTTTGGACAAAAGTACCTTACTTTACCTATACTTTTCTCTATGATCGAGACCTCTAGGATGAAAACTCATGTACTAAAACTTTGAGATAATGATACAAACTTACCAAAACCATTGAGTACGTTTCCTAATACTCGACGTGCACCATTTTACGACTAGTTTTTCGAGGTCATTTTAGTCACTTTCATGAAAATTTCAACGACATTATTTTACGACGAAAAGTTATAATTTCACAATAAATCATTAAATGATTATCGTAAGATATCATTTCAACGTAAATACTTGTAAAGTATTTTATAACATGACGAGATGTCATAAACATATATTTCGACGATAAATGCTATTTTCAAAAGCGTACAAGTGGTATAGATTTCATATGAGTTTGCATGCACGACATTACATCATAACTTATCATAGAGCATATCATTCATAATAGGTCACGTTCAGAGGTTGCGCCTCATTTCAGTATTGCCTTTACATCATTATTATCATTGCAACAGGTGAGTTTTCATAGCCCCGATTAATTCAAGTTTTTACTTTATTTCAAACCCACAGGGGGAGAATACATTGTACATCATTTTTTTTATTACGATACCAAGTATATCAAATTCATTACATTGCTTAAGTTACCTCATGCCAATTGAATGTCCCCATTATATAACATGAACCGTTAATTTCATAGAAGCGAGGGTGAGTGGATAGATCTATCGAGGGTGACTCCTCCATCCGGGTTGGTGGATTCCAACTGGTTAAACGGATGCATTTCATTTAATAACATTATTTGAGTTGTTTGGCAAACACTCTGTTGGGGCGAACATCATAATCAGTCTAGTTTCGGTGTCATGGGCTTATAGCAATTGTATCATTTTGTGACATCATTGTCATACAAACTTATACTTGTGGTAGTCGTATTATGCATATACATAAACTCTATGAACTCACTCAACCTTTGTGTTGACACTTTTAGCAATGTATTTTCAGGTTACTAAGGCTTTCACTTCATGGCATGCATGTGGACATATCATAGAGTCGCGGTGACGACGCGTCTCACATGGGATTTATATACTTTAAAAACATCGTTTGACTTGTATCAAACTTATTTTCCGCACATAGTAACTTTCATTTGGGACCTATATTTGTAAACTCTGGTTATTTTATTAAATCAAGCGATGTATTTTTCAAACGACACTTTAGGTCGTTCAATATATTTGTAACTGTGATGCTATGACAGTCAATCCCCAGGAATTCCATTCCGCTGCAAAACAGGTAATTTGGGGGTGTGACAGATTATCATCAGAGCTTCAGTTATAGAGAACTAGGTTGCATCATTGACCCTAGACTATAACTACATCATTATAGCATCTTATCATTTCATCATAAGTGCATGTTCACTTTACATGCGGTTTATACGTACATTTTTTCGAGTTATTTACTTTCATTTCAAATAGATTGTCACATAGATGCCTTTAAATACCCATCCCATTATCATTTCCTCCTACTCCAATGTGGAGAATGCCTTGTCATTCCCCATCACAATTTTAATATCAGCTGATTCATCACCGATAACGCCGAATGCCGAGATAAACCTTTAAGTAGGGCGAAGTCACTCTCACTCCTTTGTTTCACCACTAACATGTCGAGTTACACGTTATTCACGCATTAAGTCACTAGACCATCATACATTTGAAGCACTTACGACACCTCATAACCCATCTTTTGGGAACCCGTTGATTATTTTGAAAAGTAACCTCAAACTTATCACCTCACATCACATCTCTTTAGAGTGCTTATTCTTAACATAGGACTTTGCTACGTCTCACCTTTCCTCTTATTTTGAAGAGTTATGGCACCGAAGAAAGCTCCACCAGCAATGACACCAGCTGCTATCCAAAGGTATATAGAGGATAGTATAGCCGAGGCACTAAGGAAAGAACGAGCAACGGTAGCTGCTGCTGCTGAGGCCACGGCTGCTGCTGAAGTTGCTAGACTTGCTACTGCTACCCGAGCTGCAGGAGGATCTGGAGTTCGAAATTGTACATACAAGGACTTTAAGAACTGTGACCCTACAAAGTTCAAAGGCACAGAAGGAGCCACTGCTATGGTTCGATGGTTTGAGAAGATGGATTCTGTATTTCTTTTATGCAATTGCCCAGATGACTACAAGGTAAAGTTCGCCACTGGTACACTCTTAGATGGTGCAATGTCATGGTGGAATTCGTATGCGCAGCCTATTTGTATCGAAAACGCTTACAAGCTCACGTGGGGCGAATTCAAGAATCTGGTAACTAAGAAGTATTGTCCACGCACGGAGGTGAAGAAATTAGAAACGGAATTTTATGAGTTAGTGACTGTTGGTTATGACATCGAGACCTACATCAGGAGGTTTCAAGAATTGGCTGCACTATGTCCATCAATGGTTTCGGACAATGAGAAACTACTGGAAAATTTCATTGGAGGACTTCCACAATGTATTCAAGGAGATGTAACTTCTTCCGATCCACAAACAATTGAAGAAACTATCAGGATAACTCAAAAACTTATGGCTCAAGTTGTGAAGGGGGAAAACATTACCAACAATAACAACAACAACAACAACAACAACAACGACGATAACCAAATTAACAACAACAAAAGGAAATGGGAAAATGACCAAGGAGGTTATAATAACGACAACCAAAACCATAACATTAACCATCACCAACAACTGAATTGAAGACAAGAAGTCGCCAGGGTCTATGTTGCTGCACCAACCAAGGGAAGAGCTTATACTGGAAACTTACCACGATGCCATCAATGCACGCTACATCATAATGGTCCATGTGGTATATGCTTTAGCTGTCACAAAGTAGGACACCTTGCAAAGGACTGCAAGGGCAAGGCCATAGTTACATGTTACGGATGCGGGGAGCAAGGACACTATCGGAATCAATGTCCTCAAAACAAAGGTCAACAAGTTGAAGGTGCTCATGGGAATGCATACATGTTAGAAGGAGGAGAAGCTCGTCATGGTCTCAACAATGCGGAAGACTGAAGAAGTTCGGAAACTAACAGTCTCATTTTTTCCTTATGTACTATGTCGTACTAAGTTTATGTCTTTCATCGTATTCGGATCTTATGACTTAAGATGTACTACTTTTGATAAACCACTCGTTGTAAAATATTCTCATTAAGCGTACTTTCTTTTCCTTCTGATTCGTTATCACATACAGGGTTTAGATCTCTGTAAACATCGAGAGTTATAACAACTAAACCGAACGTCACATTATCGTTCCTTAATTATACATAGTCTAGCTAACTATGTCTAATTCTGGAGGGATATCGTTCCTTAATTATACATAGCCTAGCTAACTATGTCTAATTATGGAGGGATCATGTTATGTTGGGAGCAGTTATTTATAAGTCTTAGTGCAAGCAGGGTTTTCACATATTCATAAAAGTCAAAGTGTTATTCATGGGAGATTCATCCAATATTTTCTTTATAATGATGTTTTGTACGCTCTAAATCATCGATAACCGTAACGACATCTCTTCATGTCTTCTCTCCTCGTTATTCATCACAAACTCAAAAATTCGATAGACTAACATGAACTGAATTCAGGGACTGAATTCCTTTTTGGTTGGGCGAATGTGACAACTCGTAATTTCAGGTCATTTTATAAACTTTAAAAGTTTCACTATTTCATCATTTATCGTAAACTACGTTTACGAGTATCAAATTCGCGTAACCTTAATGGTTTAGCTGCGAATTCATGAACCATCATTCAAGGACATTTCATATAGACTAGGTTTATTCTACATATCATTAGCATCATTTCATATCGGTTCATGCATGGTTTTGCATTTATTCATTAAACGTTTATTTTTCCTATTAAATAAACGCTATCGCGTAAACATTATTTTGAAACATTGATCCGACACTTCCAAAAATAATCTTAATATATTTTTATACTCATTTTTAGACTATAAAAATTATATTATCAATTTACCCGATGTTTTCAATTTATTTCGTATATAAATATTTATGTTTATATAATTACGACGGTTTTCGTAAATTCAACCCGATAAATAATTATTCACTCAAATTTTGTAAGAAATGTATTTTTATAATTTTTATGACTTCAATATATTTCATCTTGACCCGTTAAAATTTATTTTTAACTAACGCTACCTTAAATGCTTAAATAAATACATAAGTTATCAATTATCCGTAACTAACTACACTTCTATTTATACATACAAGTAGTTAATTATAACAAAACACATCTATATATTTCTTTTGTATATGTCGACCACCTTCATGGGTGAGTCATTTAGTTGCAAAATATCTACACTTATATAATGTATTATACTCTCAAAATATCACAACACATTCATTTCATTATTTGCAAAGAAAGATCAAGACCATTTCTCTTCCTCTTTTCTCTCTACAAACCGGCAACCACAAGGAAGAAGAAGGAAACCATAAAATTTTTCCTAGTCAAGTTATTTACACTCTAGCATCACTCTTGATTAAGGTTGTGAAATAAAAACCTTGGGTGATTAGGAAAATCCATTGTCCATAAACCTCATCAAGTTACTAGTAAGCATCCATATTCATCATCATATCTCATATTTATTTTTATGGTCATTTCATTTTATTTGAGAAAACATGCAAGTCTCATGAGGTTTATACCACTTTTTCATTGATTTTAAGAGTTATATATATATTTGTCATCCTATAATTACTCCTTGTTATAAATCACACTTGGTGATGTCTAGGAACCCATGACACCCTAAGAAGGTGTATGGTAGGATTAGAATAGCTTCGGAGTTGTTTTGAATTGGTTGGAATAGGTTTGGCGCGAGAAAAACTCATTTCGACAAGTCTAATTAAGGGTCTGTCCTTATTTTGAAATTCTGGAATTTTCGACAGTAAGCAAAATATTTTGGGCTAGATATTTGGAAAATATACTTTAAAACGAAAACATGGCCGCTTGAACGGGTTAAAACGGAGCTATAACGAAAAAGTTATGCTATTTTGAAGTTTGACGACGAAAACTATAATTTTCTGGAAATTTCAGCATGTTATATTTATTTTGTACGAGTCAAAAATGAAACTTAGGCGTTATAAATTATGTCGACTTATCAAAAATATATTAGTATATGTTATCACGATTCCGTGGATATATAAAACGTAAAAAACGGACTTATAACGACAAAGTTATTCACATTTTAAAAAGTTGCCGTAACTTTATTCTATTAGCAAAATTAACATATTTTCTATTAAACACATACTACTAACCATGTTGAGGGTCGTTTAACAATGACGAAGTACTTTTATAAATTGATGTCTTCTAGTAAAAGTAATTTCCTAGTCTATTTTCCAAATGTCAAACTATTTGTCGTTGTACAGAGTAAGATACGGTCACTTGAATTTTGCCGAAAACCATCCTTAAACAATATTTTGGACAAAAGTACCTTACTTTACCTATACTTTTCTCTATGATCGAGACCTCTAGGATGAAAACTCATGTACTAAAACTTTGAGATAATGATACAAACTTACCAAAACCATTGAGTACGTTTCCTAATACTCGACGTGCACCATTTTACGACTAGTTTTTCGAGGTCATTTTAGTCACTTTCATGAAAATTTCAACGACATTATTTTACGACGAAAAGTTATAATTTCACAATAAATATTTAAATGATTATCGTAAGATATCATTTCAACGTAAATACTTGTAAAGTATTTTATAACATGACGAGATGTCATAAATATATATTTCGACGATAAATTCTATTTTCAAAAGCGTACAAGTGGTATAGATTTCATATGAGTTTGCATGCACGACATTACATCATAACTTATCATAGAGCATATCATTCATAATAGGTCACGTTCAGAGGTTGCGCCTCATTTCAGTATTGCCTTTACATCATTATTATCATTGCAACAGGTGAGTTTTCATAGCCCCGATTAATTCAAGTTTTTACTTTATTTCAAACCCACGGGGGAGAATACATTGTACATCATTTTTTTTATTACGATACCAAGTATATCAAATTCATTACATTGCTTAAGTTACCTCATGCCAATTGAATGTCCCCATTATATAACATGAACCGTTAATTTCATAGAAGCGAGGGTGAGTTGATAGATCTATCGAGGGTGACTCCTCCATCCGGGTTGGTGGATTCCAACTGGTTAAACGGATGCATTTCATTTAATAACATTATTTGAGTTGTTTGGAAAACACTCTGTTGGGGCGAACATCATAATCAGTCTAGTTTTGGTGTCATGGGCTTATAGCAATTGTATCATTTTTGTTACATCATTGTCATACAAACTTATACTTGTGGTAGTCGTATTATGCATATACATAAACTCTATGAACTCACTCAACCTTTGTGTTGACACTTTTAGCAATGTATTTTCAGGTTACTAAGGCTTTCACTTCATGGCATGCATGTGGACATATCATAGAGTCGCGGTGACGACGCGTCTCACATGGGATTTATATACTTTAAAAACATCGTTTGACTTGTATCAAACTTATTTTCCGCACATAGTAACTTTCATTTGGGACCTATATTTGTAAACTCTGGTTATTTTATTAAATCAAGCGATGTATTTTTCAAACGACACTTTAGGTCGTTCAATATAACTGTGATTGTGATGCTATGATAGTCAATCCCCAGGAATTCCATTCCGCTCCAAAACAGGTAATTTGGGGGTGTGACATTTTTACTCACCCCTCTTCTTACTAACTCTCTCATATATTCTTACACTCTTCTAACAAAAGATCATTTGATCTAGAGAGTTGTTCTTCTTTCTTCTATTGTGATTCTCATATAGGTCTTTCTCTAAGGCAAAATCACGAGTATTCTACAAGTCATCCTAGCAAGGGGTCCTTGATTGATTTGTTCCTCCACAAGATTTCTATAGCAAAGATCTTGTACTTGATATTTCACATATTTGTTGTGTAATAGTCGTGTTGGTTTGGTCCTCCGTGTTACGGACTCGGTATTTAGCTTTGTACCGGAAAAAGGTGTAAGCAACGTTGTGAAGGCTTCTCCGCCAAGTTGAAGGAGCTTGTTGACATAGTGCTTGAACTCTCAAGTAGGTGACTCGTGGAGTGGAGTAGGGAAAGGAAGGTGTCCTTGTAGCCGAACAACTATAAATCGGTTGTGTCATTTCTATCCCTTACTTTACTTTCTTTATTTGCATTACTCTTAGATCTATACTCTCTCTTCATCCATACGATTTCGCACAACATCGAATCTAAAGTTTTTTTGGAAACTAACTTAAAATGGGTAAAACTATTCAACCCCCCCTTCTAGTTTTCCACAATTGGCATCAAGAGCTAAGTTTATAAAAGTTTTAAAGTAAACCGTATTTTAAAAACTTTTCGATCACTATGGGTTCTGAAAATTACAAGGAAGGGCAATCCATGCAACGACCTCCACTACTTGAAACTAATGGTTTTATATATTGTAAAAATAGATTCGAAACATATGTGAAGTCTAAAGATATTGACCTTTGGTACATCATTGTTGAAGGCGATTTTGAAGCCACTGCAAAAGATGAAAATGGAATTTTAGTTAACATACCTCATGATAAACTCACCGATGAAATTTAGAAAAAGCTTTCCAAAAATAGTGAAGCTAAAATGGTTTAATATAATGCTTTACCCAAAAAGAAATTTGAAAGAATCTCCATGCTTAAAACCTCTAAAGAAATTTGGAATTCTTTAGTTGTAACTCATCAAGGTAATCAACAAGTGAAAAACAATAAAATAGATTTATTTGTTCAACAATATGAACAATTTTCAATATCGGATGAGGAAACTATAGATCATTCTTTTGCAAACTTCAATACTATAATTACATCTTTACAAGCACTTGATGAATCTTTTTCTAGCCATAATCATGTTAGGAAATATCTAAGGGCACTTCCATCCAAGTGGAGATCTAAGGTGACGGCAATTGAAGAATCAAAAGACTTGACAATCCTCACCCTTGATGAACTCATAGGCAATTTAAAGGTCTATGAGCTTGTCCTTGCTAAAGATTCCGAAGCCTCAAAAGTGAAAGAGAAGCACAAATCTCTTGCCCTTAAAGCCAAGAAGGTCTCAAGCGATGAAGAGAACTCCTCTTCGGATAGTGATGACGAGGAGTACGCCATGGCGGTAAGGGACTTCAAAAAGTTCTTTAGAAGAAAGGGAAGATACGTCAAATAACCGTATGACGACAAGAAAGGATTCCGGGAAAGCAAAGAGGACGATAAAGCAAGGGATGATCGCGCTTGCTTTAAATGTGGGGACCCAAACCACTTTATTAGTAAGTGTCCCAAACGTGATGATCAAAAAGCATTCGTGAGCGGTTCATGGGGAATGAGCGAGGAGGAGGACGAGGAAATTTGTCTCATGGCAAATGACGAGGTATGTCACGAATACTATAGTAGCTCATCATTAGATGATGACTCTTTGCAAAATGAATATGATAAACTTTGCAAAATTAGTTTAAAAGTAATCAACAAAAACAAGCTTTTAAAAAACCAAAACCAACATTTAGAAAAGGAAGTCATAGAGTTAAAGGCAAAATTAAAACGTCTAGAAAAGAGGAAGATAGCAAGTGGCGAATGTGGACTTTGCATTCAACTTCAAACACTAGTTGATCACCTAGACTCTAAGATTGCTAGAATGAACACTAATACCTTAGATATGATATTGGATAGTGTTAAAACAGGAAACAACAAAAAAGGTCTAGGTTTTCAGGAACTTAATGCGTCAACTAGTGAAAATAAAGAAACACAATTCGTAAAGGCACTAGAAAAACAAACCACTGTAGTCACGGATCCCACAAAAAGGGAACCAGCTAGTGTACAGCCAGGGATCCGTGGGTCTGCTGAAGCAAACAGTGGTAATAATATAGCTTCCTCGTCTAGAACTGATTTTGTTATTGTTAATAAGAAAAAACCAACCCATGTTACTATTAGACAACCACCTCCAAGACAAAATCAAAGTTTCTCAAGAAACAAGGGTCCATCATTTTCAAAAACAAACACATCTAGGAGACCTAAAAATGTTTATCCAAGATGTTACCATCAAATGGGATGGAATCTAAATATGCGAAATGGCTTTCCATTTCAAAACTTTGCACCATGGAACACATTCTCTCCTTATCCATATATGTCTAACATGAATGGAATGTTTAACACTAATGGACCCATGAACAAATGGGGACCAAACTTTTGAGTTAATTGTTTTCTTAGGTGTGCTTAAAGGTCGACCTAGATCCGTATGAATGGATCAAGGATAGCGGGTGCACGAGGCACATGACTGGCAATAAGGATTTATTCTCCACATGTGAATCCTTCAATGGAGGAAATGTGGCATTTGGAAATAGCAAAAGCAAAATCATCAGGAAAGGTAAAATTTCTAACAAATCTCTAACCATCAACGATGTGTGTCACGTAGAAAACCTAAACTTTAACCTCTTAAGTATAGGACAAATATGTGACAAAAAGTACAACGTACTTTTTAACGAAACCGGTAGTAAGATATTGAAAAACGGTATCACCATAGGTAGAGGAATTAGGAAACATGGAGTCTATGTCATTAAAATTGGTAATGAACCTAAAGACAAACTTTGTCTTACTTCTATGGATGATACTTCGACCTTATGGCATCGAAGATTGGGTCATGCCAACATGCGACTTCTTCAATCGCTATCATCCAAAGATCTAGTAAGAGATCTACCAAAACTAAAATATGAACATCACTTTTGTGATGCTTGTAACTTAGGAAAACAAGTCCATGCTAGTCACAAAGCTAAAAATATAGTATCTACAACTAAGTGTCTAGAATTATTACACATGGATTTATTTGGTCCATCCGCTATCCAAAGTTTTGGAGGTAACAACTACACTTTGGTTATAGTGGATGATTACTCTAGGTACACATGGACTAAATTCTTAAAGAACAAAACTGAAACATTCAATAACTTTGAAATATTAAGTAAGAAAATCCAAAGACAATTAGGAAGTCCTATAGTGTCTATTAGAACGGATCACGGCAGGGAATTCGATAATGAAGTGCAATTTGGAGCCTTTTGTGACGCTAATGGTATTACTCACAACTTCTCGGCTCCTCGCACTCCACAATCGAATGGTAGTTGAAAGAAAGAATAGAACCCTACAAGAAATGAGTCGCACCATGCTAAGTGAGCAATCCATACCCCAAAAGTTTTGGTGCAATGCCGCTGATACCTCAACGTACATACTTAATCGAGTCTTAATTAGACCATTTTTAGGTAAAACTCCATACGAGTTACTTCGAGGCAAAAAGCCTACGTTAGACCACTTTAGAGTCTTTGGTAGCAAATGTTTTCTACTTAACACTAAAGATTACCTTACAAAATTTGATCCTAAATCAGCCGAAGGTATCTTTTTAGGTTACTCTCTTAATAGCAAAGCTTGCGTCATATTAAATAAAGAAACAATGAAGGTTGAAGAGTCATTGAACGTAAAATTTGATGAAAGTCCACCCAAACCTGCTCTACCTCTTGTCGATGACGAGATTGTTGAGAGTGGAGCCATTGTAATAAAGAAAAAGATAAACGAAGAAGAAGAAACTTTAAATGATGAAATCATAAACATTAAAGAGTCCAAAGATCACCCCGTAGATAAGGTCATAGGAAAGTTAAATGAAAGAACCTTAAGGTCTCAAGTACAAAACCAAAGTAGCCTATTTTGTTTTGTCTCAACCATAGAACCTAAGAATACACAAGAAGCCATAAAAGATGAAAGTTGGGTAATGGCTATGCAAGAAGAGTTAAATCAATTTGTTTCTAACGATGTTTGGACACTTGTCCCTCCACCTAGTAATCAAACCATAATAGGAACTAAATGGGTATATAAAAACAAGTTAGATGCAAACGGTGTAGTGTCTAGAAACAAAGCTAGACTCGTTGCCCAAGGGTATAATCAACAAGAAGGAATAGACTTTGATGAGACCTATGCCCCCGTGGCTAGATTAGAGTCTATAAGAATACTTCTTGCTTATGCTTGTGCTAATGATCTTAAGCTTTATCAAATGGATGTCAAAAGTGATTTCCTAAATGGTTTTATTAATGAAGAAGTATATGTAGCTCAACCTCCGGGCTTCATCGATTTTGAAAAACCTTCATCGATTTTGAAAAACCTAAACATGTATATAAGTTAAAGAAATCCCTTTCCGGTCTTAAACAAGCTCCAAAAGCTTGGTATGATAGACTCAAGTCATTCTTAATCAAACACAACTACACCATGGGGTTAGTTGATGACACACTTTTTACTAAGAAAAGAGAGTCACATATAATCATTGTTCAAATATATGTAGATGATATTATATTCGGATCTACTTGTCAAGACATGTGTGATGATTTCTCTAAAATCATGCATGACGAGTTCGAGATGAGTATGATGGGAGAACTTAGCTTCTTTCTTGGTCTACAAATCAAACAAGTAGAAGATGATATCTTCTTTAACCAATCTAAATACATTAAGGAGATGTTAAAGAAATTCGGTTTAGAAGAGTCAAAACCCATTAGGACACCAATGTCATCCGACACTAAACTCACAAGAGATGAAGACGGCGAATCCGTTGATAACACAAAATATCGTGGCATGATTGGTAGTCTTCTCAACCTCACGGCTAGTCGGCCGGATATCATGTTTAGTGTTTGTCTATGTGCTAGGTTTCAAGAAGATCCTAAAACATCACATCTAGAAGCCGTCAAAAGGATATTTATGTACATTAAGGGTACGACTCAATTAGGATTGTGGTATCCTAAGGGTACGGGGGTAGAAACAATTGTATATGCAGATTCTGACCATGCAGGTGATTATGTTGACCGAAAAAGTACTAGTGGGGTATGTAATTTTATGGGATGTTGTTTAACATCTTGGTTCTCAAAGAAGCAAACGGCATTGGCCATATCAACAACCGAAGCCGAATATTAGCACTATGGATGAAACAAGCGTTAGTTGACTACGACATTCATCTAAGTGACATAGCCATTCTATGTGACAACAAAGGTGCCATCGACTTAAGCAAGAATCCGGTATTGCATTCTCGCACCAAGCATATAGAGATTCGTCATCACTTCTTAAGAGACAATGTTTAAAAGAGGAACATCTCTATTGAGAAAGTAGCATCCGAAGACAACATAGCCGACGTCCTCACCAAACCGTTGAAGCGGGAACAATTCAACCTACTTCGTCTTGGTCTTGGTCTTATGGAACAATCGTCGTAATTTGATTTTAAACTCTACAAGGTATGTAAACACCAGACTTCTTCTTTCTGAGTCAAGGATCTCTATTTCACGCACAACTCACAAGCAATACGGGAATTTTCAAAACCCAAGATAAGTTTTTACTTATAACTCGTACTTTCATAGTCTTCTCTTATTTTTCAAGACAAGTACCTCTTGCAAACACGATACCTATTTTTTAAGGAATAAACGTTTTATTCACACAAAGAAATCTCTTTTCAAAGTGTTTTCTAAAAGGATACCTCTTACCATATCACTTTCATAAAAGCCATTTCTCACGTCTAGGATAAATCGCTTTTTCATTATTAATACAAAGTAAAAACCCGTTTTCATTGCATCTCATGTCTTTTGAATGCTAAAGAGAACACATAACTAATATGTGTTTTCGGGTACATTCATTTAAGCAACAATGAATTAGGAGCACTCAGGTTATCTCACATAATAATGTGTTTTTTTTTTACTTCTAGTTTGTTTTTCTTTTCTTTTTAGGTGTCGAGATAACCGCAACTCCAAATGGTTTGCATATAGGCACACACTAGGCACAAATGTTTCCATAAGAAAAATTTTGAGCTGCATGAATCACCAGTACCACGGATCCCGACCTTAATGCTGGACGGATCCCTCAAGGGAAGGATCCGTGGGATCCGTGAGACAGAAGCTAATTTTATCTTTTATTTTTTTCCACTTTGGATGAAAACTTCAATATTTTCATCATTTTTTATCATTTTTTTGGAGTATGTTACTTAATTCTTGTGTTCTCATGATCACATGCCTTAAATTCATATCTAATCATTAGATTTTAATCCACATTTTGGGTCAAGCATTCATTACAATGCATTATTTTTCTATAAATATGATTCCCAAAATGCTTGCATATTCATCACTCTCAACTTCACAAACAAAACATCATCATGTTATCCAAGAGATCCTCCAACATAGATGAATCACCTAGTGCAAACAATCCCTTTCAAAAAATCCAAAATTTGTCCTCCCACCTTCCAAAGTACCACCACCCAAATCTAGAAAAACTGCACAGATTAGCATCCGCCCTTGTTGCTTAGCAAAATCATCTTCAAATGGTTCATCACCAACCACTCATTCACCACAAGATGCTTCCATTATAGCACCTCCTTCATCACCAACAAGTACACCAACTTCATCACCCATCAAATCCCCACCTAAGGTCACTCTTTTGGAACTCCTTGAGACTCCAACAAGATCTCAACAAACCAAGCAAAAAGAACTAGTCCTTTTGACACCTCCAACTTCTCCAAACACAATTTTCAAAGACCTTGAAACCTCACCACCTTTAGCTCCCATTGTGTTACAAGAATATCTAGGTTCTTTTCCACCACCACTTCCAAACATTCCGGACTTTGATCCGTATTGTCCAACTTTTCCACCACAACTTCCGCATCTCATAAATCAAAGTAACCCGGAAAACTTCTGCACTCATTACCCACATCACTTACTTTGTGAACATTGCCAATCCATTAGGGATATTACAATAGAAATTAGGGAAGAAATGCGAGTCATACTTAACCTCATCCTTGATCGCATCAACATCATTACTCACCAAACCTTCCATCCATAACTTTATGCAAGCATGGAAGGAATCATTTTTCTTATTTTTAGTATTTTACTTTTGCGTCATTTTTAAGAACAAGTCTTGTTCTTAGTTTTGCATGCTTGTATGTGGCATAAATACCACTACATTTTGTTGTTTTATTACAAGGCCTTGTTTACATACATTGGCTCCCAATCTTGATTCTCGTTAATCACAAGATTATTTATGCATGTTACTACTAACCCTTTCTTTGTAGGATTTTTTTTCTCACTTGACGCCCCATTCTAGGGGGAGCTACCGCCAAGGGGGAGTTAGAGATACGTGCGCTATTTTTCCACATTTTATTTCTTCGTTAGGGTAACTTTTTGTTTCGAAAAAATGGGGAGAAGAAGTGAACTTAGGCTTTCAAAACATACATCTAATCTTAAGTTTTACTCATCATAACATTATGTTTTGTCATCAACAAAAAGGGGGAGATTGTTAATACAAATAAACCGTAAAAACGTTTATTAATATTTAGCGATCTCTTTGTGTTTTGTTGATAACAAATATACTGTTATCATAAGTAAAATTATAAGGATACATGTTATTTTTGTAAAGCATTTACATATAGTCATTTAATACAAATTGTTGTAATAAATCATTTGTTGTAATAGTTTATTAGGATGGGTAAAAACCACAACCCATGAACCATACCCATGGAGCATATCCATGACCCATGGTATCAACCCATGATCCGTTGACTAGATGCATTGCATCTATTAGATACATTGTATCTAAATAAATAACCATGGACCAACCCATAACCCATGACCCACGACCCATAACCCAAAACCCATGGGCAAAGAGGAGCGTCCCACGGATCCCTGGAGTTACACTAGACGGATCCCTTAAGCAAAGGATCAGTGGGATCCGTGCAACAGTGGCAAGATTTTGCCTATAAATAGAGAGCCATTTCTTCGTTTTTACTCACCCCTCTTCTTACTAACTCTCTCATATATTCTTACACTTTTTTAACAAAAGATCACTTGATCTAGAGAGTTGTTCTTCTTTCTTCTATTGTGATTCTCATATAGGTCCTTCTCTAAGGCGAGATCACGAGCATTCTACAAGTCATCCAAGCAAGGGGTCCTTGATTGATTTGTTCCTCCACAAGATTTCTGTAGCAAAGATCTTGTACTTGATATTTCACATATTTGTTGTGTAATAGTCGTGTTGGTTTGGTCCTCCGTGTTACAGACTCGGTATTTAGCTTTGTACCAGAAAAAGGTGTAAGCAACGTTGTGAAGGCTTCTCCGCCAAGTTGAAGGAGCTTGTTGACATAGTGCTTGAACTCTCGAGTAGGTGACTCGGGGAGTGGAGTAGGGCAAGGAAGGTGTCCTTGTAGCCGAACCACTATAAATCGGTTGTGTCATTTCTATCCCTTACTTTACTTTCTTTATTTGCATTACTCTTAGATCTATACTCTCTCTTCATCCATACGATTTCACACAACATCGAATCTAAAGTTTTTTTGGAAACTAACTTAAAATTGGCAAAACTATTCAACCCCCCTTCTAGTTTTCCACACAAGTTATATATAGGGGTGATTGGAAAAGACTATAATGCTCTTGTTGCTAATGTTAACTTTTTGGATGAAAATCTGCATATAAGGTGATGGCACAATACTCACTGCTTCGATACGAGAAATTGGCACGATTTGACATAAACGTCACATATGCAAGTGTGTAATTTAGTAGCGTATATAATGCTTATTGAAACTTCTTATAATATGTAAAAAGAGAAGTAGGAAAGTAAATTAACTATTCGAGTTTGAAAAACCTTGTGGGAGTTCATGGTTGGAGGAGCATCATCAATTTATAGTTGCTTTGGAACAGTACTTGTCAAAAGTGCATATGGTCGAAAGTGATATGAAATGAAAGCACTAATTACGGGCTGTGTGGCCTATTTGGCATCCACTGTTTTATGACACGTACATTATCTCATCTCATTAATTATAACTCTAGCTACAAACCATCCCCATGTGGTCCTTGTAAGTGGTCAGAATGTCACCCTAGAAAAAGAGAGAGTAGATAGATAACATAAGCTAGTGATCTCATATATATACGTGTACATGTATATATATATAGAGACGTGGACAGAAAATCACATATACAAACAAACATACATAACATACAAATACATTCTTGTGTTGGTGTGATGAAATAGGACCCATTGGTCCACTAGTGTGCTGTCGATCGATATCCGGAGGCGGGGATTTTGAACTTTGGTTAATGTATTATTTGCCTGGATTGAGATATTCTCTTGTTTGTTTCAACTTAATAATAGGTCATGTTAGATTTTTGTGAGACAGGAGAAAAAGGTATGATGTGTACCCATTATACTCAAACGTGTACCCATATTTTTATAAAATTATCTCAGCTTGATTATCATCATCTATAATGTTAAAACAAATATGAGATGTTTTTAATCTTATCTGTGTTATATCTTGCAATACTTCAATTGTACTCATA
This sequence comes from Chrysanthemum makinoi, assembly GCA_910596185.1. Classification (NCBI taxonomy): domain Eukaryota; kingdom Viridiplantae; phylum Streptophyta; class Magnoliopsida; order Asterales; family Asteraceae; genus Chrysanthemum; species Chrysanthemum makinoi. The sequence continues at coordinate 228,892,750 of OU343224.1, read as the reverse complement.
GATTTTAGTTAACTACATTTTTTGTCTTTGTGGTTGTACCTGGATTCCACTTTTGGTCCATTTGTTTAAAAAGTTGCGATTTTAGTCAAAATTAGTTTGGTTCTTTTGGTCCATTTTTCTAACGAAGTTAAAGAAAGTCCTTTAAACGTTAGTCCTTTATACCAAAGATCTTTTGCAAAGTTAGTTACTTTAAAAAATTCTAAAAAAATTGGAAAAAATTTAGAAAAATTATAATTTTTTTTCTAAAATAAATTTAAAAATTTGAAATATATTCTAAAAGAAAAATTCTTTTTTCAGAAAAAATTAAAAGAAACTTTTAAAAATATTTCGAAAAAATTTCGAAATATATTCTAAAAACTATTTTTGAAAAAATTCTAAAATATATTCTAAAAAAAAACTTTTTTTTCCGAAAAAAATTTCCTAAATTTTTTTAAATGTATATACATTGAAACGTTTTTAAAATGTATATATTGAAAAAAAAATATATTCTAAAAGAAAACTTTTAAAATTCTAAAAAGAAACTTTTTAAAAAATCAAAATATATTCTAAAAAAACTTTTTCCAAAAAATTCAAAATATATTCTAAAAACTTTTTCGAAATATATTCTAAAACTTTAAAATGTATATACATTGAAAAACGTTTTTTAAAATGTATGAAAAAATTTGAAATATATTCTAGAAAAAATTTATACATTTAAAAAAACGTTTTTCAATGTATTTACATTTTCAATATATACATTTAAAAAAATTAGAATATAAGAAAAAAGTTTTCATTTTTTTGTGAAAAATTATAATTTTTTTTTTTTTTTTAGATTTTTAAAGAACTATATGAAAACTTGTAATGTTTTCACTTTGGTATAAATTTTTATAAAGGACTAACGTAAAATTTTAACTAAGACCAAAATAGATTTTATTTCATATTTTAATATGATTCTTTTTGAGAAAAAAGAAATAAACATAAATGGATTATAATAATAAAACGGTTAACATTTGATTTAAAGCAAGTCCTTGATCACTACTCGCGAGTAGCAGACGCAAAATTTGTCACATAATATGCGATATTTGATAAAGTTTAAAACATATATGCACTTGGACTATTTTTTTCGACGAAAGTTACCAACCAGTTGAGAGTATAAATGAAACAAATACGTAATATAATATTAAGTTTATACATAATTTAGAAAAAGAGAATGCAACGAACTAGTCCCTTGATGATTTTCATTTTTTTTACCCAATCTGCTAAATGTCATAACATGAGTGGCTAAGCATAATTTTATATGAAATTTTGAAGTAATTAAATTAAATATAAAAGAAATAATATTACTACGTATATGTTAGGTTGGGTTATTTATAAATGGTAAAAAAGTCAAAATTGGTTGTATATGTGAAAGAATAAAAAAATAATATTTTAATGAAAGACTAGATTGTGATAGATTATTGATAAACATTGTCTTAAGTTATTAAACTTTAAAATATGCATGTAAAGAAAATTTTCATTTTTACACAAGTGATGACACTCGCCAATCCATTCGCTTAAAATATGTCCGCTAGTGGCTATTGGCTAATGGGTAAGGATTTAGTGAGAATAAAAATTAAAATGAGAATGATGAAAAATAACTATAACTACATATTTGGGATGTATCAACTAGAATTAGATGCATATCTATTAATTTAGATGCATTCAAATTAGTTTTGAAAGTGATTTTGAAGTGAAAACGATGCAAAGTAGTACTAGCAACAAATTTGACTCGCATGGAACGAAAATTACATGAGATTCGCCTAACTTGATGAAATGCAACTAATATATATATGCATCTAATTTTTTGCTAAAAAAATTAAAGTGCATCTAAAAATATATAGATACATATAATCAGGGATTATGTATTGGGAGGCCACTCAACTATTAAACTTTTTACTTTTAGGCCACCCATTTATAAAAAATAACTTATAGGCCACTCATTTATGGGTTTGCTTTCGTTTATACCAATTTCGGATAATTTTATCACGAAAATCTTTAAAATAACGAGAATAAAGCTAAATATAACATATTAAAACAATACAAATGACTATTGAAATGTAAAAAATCAGTTTTAGCTATTATTTAAATGCAACTTTAGTTAATTGAAAGTGAATTAAGATAATCTAACTTATGTTTTACGTTTAAATTGATAATTTTATTGTGTTGATATGTTAAAGTCAACTTTATTTTTGTAATTGTATGAATATCCGACAAGAATTTGAACGAAATTGGTATAAAGGAAAACAAACATATAACTAGGTGGCCCATATATTAGTTTTAAAAAATGAACGGACTAAAAGTAAAATGCTTAATAGTTAGGCGGCCTTTGGATATATAATCCCTTTAAATTAATGCATCTCTAATATATGATTATAGTTATTTCTTATCATTTTTAAAAATTTTAAGGTTTGTTTCATATTTTATTATAATCATTGGCTAATGTTGTTTTTAGCAATTAAATATGGAGTAGTTGTGTAATGATATTATAAAAGAAAGGAACCAAAAGGTGACATTACCATAAAGCAACCCTAACCTACATCCCACAAATATAAACACAGACACCAGCTGCTGCTAACAATCACATGAACTGGCATAACACTACGTGCCTTCATCATATCCACTCACCATAGAGTCACCTTCTTCTTCATTCCCATTTCTAGCATAACATAGAGTTGCTTATAAATGCATAAATATGCATGTATGCTCATTTAGGGAAAAAGGATCTTCATTGGTTCCTTTATGTCACAAGAAAACACACTATTCTTTCTTGCAGTAAGTTTCTAGTTCAAGTTATGGTGTTTTTCTAGCTAGATTGATATTCTGCCAACTTAATATCTCTAGAAAAAAGCTAAATTCAATAGATGTATCCCCGTAGCTGCAACAACAACGGTAATCCCTTTGTCACTTTGAATAGTTATAATAATAATAATACGGATCTTATAAAATCCCCTCGAGAAGATTTCTGCCTTACATCTCCGTCCTCGTTCCAGCTTTTTTAACCTCCTTACATTACTTTAGAAGATGGAATGGTCTTGAGTGAGCTTCTGCAACAACCGAATCTCTTTTGTGACGAAGACGGCGTCACTGATTATACCAACCACAATACCAACAATTATGTAGTTCATCAAGAGTTCTCTAGTCTGCAGTCTGATATGAGAAAATGTAGCAACAAAGATGGTGACGATGATGGCTTAAATAAGCCAAAGAGTGGAAGTAGGATGGCTACGAAGAAGGATCGTCAAAACAAGATTTACACGGCTCAAGGACCTAGGGACCAACGGATGAGATTGTCCCTTGATGTTGCTAAGAAGTTCTTTACGTTGAAAGATCTGTTTGGGTTTGATAAAGCCAGTAAAACTGTCGGGAGGTTGCTAATGAAATCAAAGTCAAATATTCAAGAGCTTTCCAGCTTTATGGATTTTTCCAACAGTGCATCTGGAAACTTCAGCGATCAATCTATGGAGAATTCTTCTTCTAAAAGAAGCCACAAAGAAAAGAAAAAGGCTATTAAAGAAGTTAGAAAAAGTTCATATCTTCTCCGCCCTCTTGCTAAAGAAACAAGAGAAATGGCAAGAAAAAGGGCAAAAGAGAGGACAGTGGAAATGAGTAGTAAATCTGGCTGTGTTGGTGGAGGTGATGATCAACTTTTAGAGCTTGCACCAGGTTTGGATCAGTCAATGAAGCGAGGCCTAAACTATTTAGATTCTTGGACCACCGACCAACCTGAACATCCAAGGTCTCACTGCCAATTTACGGGCAACTGTAGCCCGTATTGGTTGTTTAATCATTCCCAGGCTGGAGTACTTCCTCAGGAGGTAACTAATATTATAAATTCAATACACATGTTATCATTCTTCTATACCCCTTGTAAATTATGTAAGTAGATTTCTGTATTTTGTTTTGCAGCATCATCAGCTGAATGACTTTCACATATTTGGTAATTTAGGGGAAGGCTTCAATTAGGTCAGTAAATGATCAATCTACTTGATTATATCAGTATATCTTTGCTCACATATCAGTTCCAAGAGCATCATAAGCTTAGATCACGTGTAATTTTCACAAGGATTTCTAAATGTAAACTCAATATATGTGTATCTTAAATTATGTACTTAGAATAATGAGGAAGATGTACTAATCTTAGATGAACCCAAATGAGATAGACTTGTACTGGCCTGGTTTTAGTCGGTGGTATATGATTATGTCGTTCTATGATTTTATTTATTAGTGATTAGCACTTCCTTTATTAAATTTAACTCACTTACTTTCACATCTCTATGTATTTCTTTTTTACTCAACAAAGCTTCTATTCTTGTCGCAACGGTTCATGATTAGTTTTTGCATATTTTTAAGTTTGCTCTTATTTCTTGGCTACTTTTTGGTTAAACAATCAAGGTTATTTAGTTTTCTTGCGGATGTTTTGTAAATGACATTTTACCTTAACTTTTTGGTTTTTAATATTATATTTTTTAACGTGATTTATATTAACCATTTTACTACTTTTATAATTTTAACAATTCTTAAAGCTAGCCGCCCATCAGACAGGCCTCGAGTGTAGTGTGTGTGTGTGTATTACCGAAAATTCGGAATCCATATTGTAGTAATATTGGTAACATATGGAAAGTTAACGAGTCTCTGCATTTTTTATTTAATGCATCATCTCAACGAGTTCACTGAGAACTGAATGGTTCATATAATTGTTCCTATGACGGTCTTTCTATGCAGATATTTTGGTAGTTTATATGTTAATTACATGGTAGAACAATATTATCTTCTATATGTGTATGCAATCAAAGTTGATTCAATAATAGTTAGCTTTATGAACACAAACTCATAATTGGCTATTAACTAGTATATTATTAACATTACAGAGATATTTCATTAAGATTAATTCCTGTAATTTAACTTTAGAGAATCCTACAGTTCGACGTGTTTGTTTCTAGATAGGTCAGCTCTACTATCTTTAAAGTCTGCTTAACATATCAACTCAAAGTTTATCATTTCTTGATAGACTTTCTTGTTTTGGTTTCTAGCAATCTCCGTTGTCCCAATATGATTGGTTTGGACAATTGGATCTAAATCAATAGCGTGGTGCGGTCACATGTGTAGGAAAAACCTTGAGTACTATACTTCTATGATAACTTCTAGTTCAAGTACTCCTGAAAAGGATGTATACATGTTGAACTTAACCATATTGGAATGACATGTAAAGGATAAGTTTTCATGAATTTCCAAAAAGGAGGAAAATATGCACGACTTTGAGGGAATGTATAAAAGACAAAAAAAAACACCTATGAGCTACATGTTATTGACTTCAACAGGGAGCTATAAATTAAAGAGTCCATGAAATAAAGTCACTAATGTTACCACATTATGTGATGAGAAAATTAAAAGGTGCAACTAAGTCTTGGTTGGACTTGTGTTCGGATCCGTATCATGCTTGCAAGGGCTAAGAGTCAATCTTGGAAGGGCCAAGCTAGAGTGACTGGTTGGACAGTTTCAAGGTGTGGCAGCAGGTCTTATACATGATGATCAATTAGTTACAGCTCCTATATATATGCTCTTAGGTAAGTTGTTTGCTTTGAACAACCTCAATTTTCTTTTATGTATAATACTACATTCTGCCTTCCAACAAATATCCAAAAAGAATAACGAAAAGTTTCACTGATAAGAAAATATTGCTATGGGAGACTTTCAAAACTATATATGGTAGAAGTTATCCAAGACAGTCAGTAATGCAATTGTTCTTTCAAAAATAATTAGTAAATTTAATTAAGTTACATGAAGACTACGCTGAATTCATTCTACAAGTGCCAGCAGAATATGAAGAGTTGAAGCTAATTTTATGTTTTTTTATCGGCACTTTGTACTAATAAAAACTAACAAGACGTACGCTAGAGAAACAAACACCAAAACACCTACAAAGAAACTCGCCTAGCTAGAATATTATCCACTCATTAAGGGGCCTACAACCTCAAGAGAAAACATACATTAATCATACTGTGAAGCCATTTTTCTGTTACCTACTATGAATATAATTAACGTCTATAAGAAAACTTCATGATGTACAATTAAGGCAATTGTGCAATGAAAATCATAGTTAGGAACCCTCATAGATATTGAAACATATATTTCTTGAACAACTATAAATCTGGATCTACATATATATATATACATATATATATATATATATATATATATATATATATATATATATATATATATATATATATATATATATATATATATAGTTAATTATAACTTTTATACCTGATGATGCATGTTTCCACTTTCTACAATATATCAGCTGAAAATATTACTGTATACTGTCATTCTCTAAAGCGAAAGGTCATGATTGGTGAGCAAGTAATTAATCAAACATTTAAGTCCCCACCTCCTCATATATTTACTGGTAGACATGGTATTAGATTAAAGAGTTTTATATCAGACAGGTTACTCAACTTTTCCACTTTGTTCGTCTAAATTACCAAACTTTCATTTTGTTCACTTAGGTTACTAAACTTTAGTTAAGCATTCAACCTTCATTTTTCAGTGTAATCAAAGTAACCCAAATGCATTTTTTTAGGTAAGTTAAGTAACCCAAATGCATTTTTTAAGTAAGTTAAGTAACTTAAATGTCTCATTTTACAAATTCAGTAACCTGAATGTCAACTCCGTGTAGTCCAATACCCTGTTTGCACACAAAAAAAGTTTGGTAACTTAGGCGAATAAAGTTGAAAAGTTGAGTAACCTATCTGTCTATAAACCCTAGATTAAATTAAGGACTTAAGGTCAATAATGAAAATATATATATTTATACCAAAAATCTAATTATGTTTGGTTCAGTTTTGACATATTCAGTCCGATTAGAAATTTGGTTCGATTTTTTTGGTTTGGTTTGGTTCAGTTACCGTGGATATTACCCGAATTCCAAACACCCCTACTTGATACAAGTCATAACTCATTTGGACTCCCCAACATAACACAAGACTAACCATTAACTTCCAATAAGTTCCCAAAACAATAACCAAACCAAAGACAACAATTCAAGAGTGATATACACTAATCATGCATGTACAGTTTGCTTGTATTAGGTGATACCATCCCCAAAAGAACTTAATTGACGAAATATTATAGTCTCCAAGATGCAACTTAACCATAGGGACAATATGGAATTGAGTGAATACATACCATCATATCGCAATACAAACATTTATGTTAAATGTTACCAACTAGAAAATAATAATTATATCATTGTAGCATGAAAATGGCCAAAGTAGATATGGCAGGTGGAAGAAATATATAGAAACTGTCACCAAAAACGTAAACGGGTAAATAAATAAGAAAATTCTTTAGGGTATATGAGAAACGCCAGTCTTTGATTCATATGCATTTTATAGACATACAAAATTCAAAATAAAAAAGACGAATATCTGTACAAGGATTTTTTTTCTTCTAAATATCTCAAAAAAATTCAAAGAAATTTCACAAAATGAGGTATGTTGACGCATAAAAAAGTGGTGAAAGAAGTTTTTCTAATTTTGAGTTTTAATATGTTTTTTAATGCAAAAAAAAAAGAAATTTTGATGCACAAAAAAATTTTGATACACAAAATTTTTAACTTGTTATAGTGCGAAGCGCAATAAAACTTTGATGCAAAAACTCAAACGAAGTTAGGTAAAAAAACGAACTTTTGATGCACAAAAAAGCGATTTAATGCACAAACGTTTTGTTTAATAAATATTTTCGACATAATTATTCACTTTTAGAAAAACTTCCTTCACAACTTTTTTATGCACAAACATACCGATCTTGTGGAGTTGTATATCCTTTTTACGAATATTTGTTTTTTTATTTTATGCCTTCATATATATATTTTTAAAAGAAGTTGATATGCACATCATCTTTTTTTATGTATACACCACATTGTACAACATTATAATGCATACTACATAACATTGTAATGCACAAATATGATGTATGTATAAAAAATATATTATGCATATCAACGTCCATTCTTAAAACACTAGCCATGTACACAACCAGCTGGAATGATGTAAAACGAAAGAATACACACATTGGTCCCTACCTATTTTTTCTAAGGGTTCATCACTGTAGTGGTCTTGTGCCCTAATCAGATTCAAACACAGATGACTAGGAGACATTTACCTGAGTTTGACTGTCGTTCATGAGAAGGAACACCAACCACTCTCACAAAAACACATTTGCAAATTAAAAGCAGTTGTAGATAGCACTAGAGCACCTGATGCTACTGTTGGATAGACCTAGAAGCTAGGTAAGCAGACCCACAAACCCTAACTAAAACATTTAAGATTATTATTGTTTTTTATTTTTTATTTTTATTTTTTTTAAAGAGGCAATAACATTAATACATATTCAATGCTTTTTACTTTTCATGTGGCAGACTAATTAAAGTAGCATATAGGATTTCAAACCCTAAACTAACTTGTTGGATCGTAAATATTATTGTGTTTGATGATTCAGGTGGTCTTGGATGGTGGTGATACAAGAAAGCCATGTTTTAGAGAGAGAAAGAGTGAGAGGGTGTTCTTGGTAGAGACTTGTAGCACAAATGTGAAAGATTAGATTGAAAGAAGCACCACCCCTTCCAAGGATGGAAGGGGTATTTATAGTTACAAGACTACACGACCTCCTGATGGCCTGTGGATCAGGTATACAGTGGGTAAAGACCCATCCTTCCTCCACGGTGTTACACTAAACTATTCTACGCTACTAACTAACTAATTAACTACAAAACAACGTAAATAACTACAAGTCTACGAGCTAGAATATGCTAGACCATAATTGGGGTGACCGACACTTTAACATGGAATTTCCAATTCCTAACAATCTCCCCCTAAGGGAGGTCACCCCATGATTTACATTTTGAATCCTAGCATTCTATTCTTGACTTTGTTCTTGAGCTCGTAGACTTCAATTCTTCAATTCCGCAATCTTTGTTCTTTTGTAGCGATTCTTCAAAGTTCGCATAGTTTTGTACTTTAAGTGGAGGTCTTTGAACTGATCCACATCTTTGATGATCTTCGAGCTTTCTTTGAGATCATCAGCCACAGTAAATCTCTGGATCACCCTTTATTGTGTTGCCATCATGTGAAGTTGTGACTTTCGGACCGACATTCTCACACTTTCAGGATCATGACATCTTTCCATCAGAGTAGCGGAAGCTTTATTGGTTCATGATATTTGCGCAGCCGTAGCGAAGCATAGTATAAAAATGTCAGAACCATGTTATGTAGATATGCACCAGTCATGATTTCTTCAATTAAGTGTGGATGCCGTGAGCATGCGGCTTTGGATTGACTTCAATTTCGGTACGCAACCGTCCAAATGTACTGCAAACAACGCTTAGCAATAAAACATAAAAGTGTCTTTGATCACTTTCGTTGAATTGAGGTACACGGCCCACGGTTCCCGCTGATCGGTACAAGTCGCACGCCCGTGATCGTATAATTCGAAGAATCTCCTTGACAAGGTTTCGAAATGTTCTAGCCGTTCTCAAACCGAACGCGTCTCAAAGAAGACAACACGGAGTGAGTGAACCAAATTGATTCATCGATTGATGAAAATTTGACTTGAAAACAATCGCGTATTGCTTAGAAGAAAGAGTTTTGCAATATGACGAAGGTTTTATAAGAAAGATCAATTTTCAATCATAAATACTTTTTGTATTTGAAAAGAGTACACATTCGATGTGCTAAAGAAAAGAAAAGATTCGCACATCGAACGGTTTTTCCAAAAGTATTTTTTTCAATCAGAGATACTTTTTGTGTTTGAAAATATGAATACACATTCAATGCGCTAGAGAAAAGAAGATTTGCACATCGAACGGTTTTTCCAAAAGTATTCATCAATTCATTTCCTGGACCAAGGTTGATTCACGAGTGAATCGCCCCATCGTTTATATCCAGTTGTCACAAGTTTGATCTTTAGAAAAGATCTCACATGTCACCCACCAAGAGCTTGTTTGATGTTGGCTCTAGAAGGCTTTCCATCTTCATTGTGAATATATTTAATATATCACTCGGATGTTCTAGCAATACCACAAGGATAATGCGTAGGACTCTTAATATATACTCACTTTCCACATTGTGTGAAACAGTAAGTCTTCAAGAATAATGTGTCCTAATGAGATATTGTAGATGATCTCTTGGCTCTAGACTCAATTGTGCACTTATGGTTCCTATGCCGGAGACTAGGGAGAGGGTCTCCTTCTTCAATATCAACAATCTCTAAGAGAAAGTCGATAGATTATGTAGGTTCCCCGTGAGAATGAAACAAGTCCTTTTAAGAGGAACTTGAGTAGCTTGGGAAGTTTAGTGCAGTGCGTCACTGGGTCCATGACGTCTTGTCTTCAATACCGGTGATACCTTAGTAACCACCAGTAGCATATGTATTGAACCCGGTTTCTGCCCTAAGGTTGAATTATTGGAGTGCTATTTCTTTTCACCCTTTTCTCATTCATTTCTTTTTCATTCTTCAACCCCTTTAGTGCTTACCGAGACTTCATAACTAGAACCTTGTTGGTTTTATTCTAGTACTAGCTCTGTCTCAATCCGCACTCTTCCCATATTCTCATTTTTCTCCTTTTTCAACATTCCTAAGGACTCTACACTATCTAGTGGATTGTCCCTGGGAAGATCTCTCCGGTTCTGGCGGATCGTGGGAACTAATACCTAACCTCACCATCCTAACTCCATGCATAAAGTAAAATGGTCGGTCTTTTGGTACAGTTCATTCTTCCTTGAAACCAATTGAAAAATCATTTGGAAAAACCAATCAAGGTACTGGTGACAAAATATCAAAGTATTTTGTACCTTAATTATTTTTGATCATTTAGAAAATCTCCCCCTCAACATGTGCATATGATTTAGAAATTGTTTAGCACATGGAGGCAAGAGGACTTTGAAATATTTTCTTTGATCACAATTTTCATAGAAAAAGCCATTTGATTTTCTTGGTAAATTCTCCCCCTCAATATGTGCATAGGATATTTGAAATCAGTTTATCACATAGAGGAAAGAGTTCTTTGAAGTAATTTTCACGATTGCCAATATAAACCATTCGCTCCCCCTCAATATGTACACCGATATACGAAAGGGTTTGGCACATATTAGAGAGAACTTGCACTTTGAATCAAAACGTTCATCTTTTATCAAATTTCATAATTAAATCACAAATTCTCCCCGGATAAAAAATATCAAACCCTTTGAGATTTTGGATCCCAAGTGATTTAATTAGGTTTAGAAAACATGAGAGAATATGTGGCCTGGTTTAAAAACTCATCTTGTTTTAGGATAAATGCTCCCCTCTCAACATGTGCATTATGTATATTGAAATCGTTTGGCACATGGAGGCACGAGTGCCTTTGAAGGACTAAAACCAATTCCATTAAGACAGATTTGAGATTTAAACCACGATCTCTCCCCCGATCAAAAATTTCAAACCAATTGAGATTTTGGATCCCGATTGATTTAAATCATTTAGAAAGTTTTAGGGAAAGACGTGGTAAGATTCAATTTTTGAAAAATGACAGATAAGGACCATTTTAAGACATTAAAGATTGTTAGTGTCAGGTATGATAGTTTTAAGAGATATTTAAGTAAAATAAAACAATTTCACAATCAAACAAGAACAGAAAAAATTTCATTTTGAAAGACATTGATTCAAAAGAAAAATCATACCATGACATAACATTAAATCTTTAGATCACCACTTTATTTAGTACAAACGGACTTGATAGATGAAATATCGTTTGAAAATATTTTATTTTAAATCACTCTCCCCCTCAATAGATGACCGTAGTCGATGATTGAGTGACTTAAGTTTTGATAAAATGAAGTCCGGTGATTTTCAAAATTAAGTCCAATTAATTTTCAAAACAATATTTTCCATTTTCAAAACAATTTAATCATAGTTTTTTGAAAAATGGTATTATCACTATTATCCCAGCACAAAGATACGGTAGGTAGTTAAGCTGCTTTTGTTGTTGTTGCTGCTGAAGGTTGGAAGAAAACCGTCTGCTGCAGGTGAGACTTCTTTCGCTGCATTTTTCATGCCAACTAAGGTCAAATTAAGCTCCGTTTCTTCATTTGTTGATGAAGAAAACCATCTGGCCGATGCAAAGGTGAGACCTCTTACGTTGCATTTCATGCCAACTCTACATAGAAGTCAAATTAAGCTCCGTTTCTTCATTTGTCAACCCAAGATATAGTTACCCTTTCCTTCTGGCATCCAATCATCTTCTTTTGTGGGATCCGGATCGAACATTCTTATATACCATATACGCAGCATGCGTTAGTGGACACAAACAGATATATGGTGGTCGACATCACCCAAACAATGAAGACTAATAACAGTCAATTCAACATATAAATCTCGGATCATATAAAGCATGGGATTATGTGTTCATCAAACTCTAATCATCTAAACCTAACAATCATATCCTAGGTACCTAGTCCTTCAACGTAGGTTAACATCATTTTTCAGTTAAGCATTTAGGATAATTAAGAAAGCCCGTTAGAAGATATAGATTTGAAAACATTCTCCCCCTCAATCAATGACTTATTGTTCTGAAAAGTTTAAAAGCGCTGAAGTCATTGATTGAGTTTTCAATTTTTATTTTTTATTTTTCGAAAACTCTGAATCTGATAGATTTTCAAGCAACTCATTTACCACCAATTTTGTTAAAACAAATATTTTTCTGAAGAATTTTAGAAGGAAAAATATTTGAGTAGGAAGTTGATCCTTCGACATACTTTCCTTAAATAGTTTTAGGATAAGTGCACGAAATATTTGAAAAATTGGTTTAGCGCAGCACTTTCTTTTCTTGAAGAGCGGGTTGCTATCAGAAATAATAGCAAGCCATAGTTTTGAAGAGCGGGTTACAGTCTGATCCCCAACTGTAAGCCATATTTTGAGACATGTTATGGAAAAGAATATTTACACCTCCTGCTCGAACTTCATCTATGGTCCCGTGCCATTATTAAGTGACATTTCTAAGACCGTAAATGTTATCGATACCAGAAGACATGTCTTGAGAAAACATATTTTTGGTATTTTTCAAATTTTCTGATTTTTATGGGTTTTTGTTGGTTTTATATTTTTGTATTTTGGTTTTTGATAAATATTTACAAAGATAGAGAAGATGATATAGTTTAAGAAGATGATGATACGAGTACCGAGATAAGGATATCGAATAGCCCCGTTGTAGAAGATAGAAATCGTCATCTTTTAAACATCCACCACCAAAGCTTCCGAGGCTCTTGAAAAGAAGAAATTGAGCCTTTAAGAATGAGAGACTTTGGCAGCTTCCCCCCAAACCGAAAATCCTTTAGATGAGCAGATCGCTCTATTTCAAGCTTGCCTTAGCCAGTGCACAGAGAAGCACACCATTATCATAAATCCTTGCTGCTCCTTTTAAGCGCGATAATCGAGATTCTTCGTTTGGGGTTATATCATCAACAAGGACGACAGCGTATCATCCACTCTTTAAATTTCTTCTCATATTTCATTACCACTGAAGTCCGAGCGATCCATCCCAAAAAGTTGTCAAGAGACCACTTCCCCAAGTAGATGAATTGATGCGGTCATCTCTTTAGACTAGAGCTCACGAACGAATACACATACCGAAGACAAAGAAACTTATACCATCAAGTAGCGATTAAGTCCAATAGCCAAAGAATAACCCGATGTATACTTTCTCTCCCCCGAAGAAAGTGTATGAAGCTCAAGAACCCAAGTACCGAATGCCCAAAGAGATAATAATCGATAACATTGAATAAGCAGCGAATCGATTATCTCTGCGGATGACAATCTGCGGATGTCAATCTCGGAATAAGTGATTATATCTCCAATCACGATTAAGCACTCAAGTGAAACACCGAGCATCCCCAATGTACACAATCTCTCACGATGATTTTTATAACATCAAAATCATCACACACTTTGTGTACCTCTTTATCTCTGAAACTTTCTCTAACATCTCTTTCCCTACATAGTTGGAATAAACACTAAACGCCATGAGTCAAACCTTGAGTTTCTCTGCGGTAATGACATTTGTCTTCCCGAGATATCTTCAATCACTTAGAAGTATTAAGTTCATCAAGTTTACTCGTTTTTAGATACGTGTCTCCTTCCCCTTTGCTGGTTTTGATACTTGAATCAAAGACTCATTGTCATATACTAGAAATTTGTTGAGAGGAAATCTTGTGAGAATCAACTTTTGAAGAACGAGAATGAGCAAGTCTAATTGGGGATTAAATCGGACATTTCACCCTCCCCCAATTAGTGCTCTCCCCAAAACCGACAATCTGTTTGATAAATGCCCATATTAAGAAGAAGTCTTTAGATAATCAAATGCAACTCGTCTTTAGTCTTCTAACATGCAGAAAATGTAGAACCGATTGTAGACTCGACCTTCTTCAAGATTGTCCAATTGGGGAATAGAAAGTCAACATCTTCACCTCACCAAATGCATTCCCGTTAACTTTGAAATAGCAAATCCCCTTAACTCAAATCCCTCCCAATCAAATAAGAATGAAAGATGTTCATTAAGGAAATCACCAAACAAGCTGAAGCACTTTGTCATTAATCAAATCGTACCCGTGTGAAGATGTCAACCAACGGCTTCTTAGAAGAAACTCCATGTGAAGATGACCCGATAAGAAGAAGCTCGGTTCTTACATGAGTTTGGAGCCGTTTGACCATTTATTCTCGAAAATTAATCAACCATGCGTGATTATCATACTTCTTCTCTCCCTCAAGAATTGCATACGGAGATGCCATTCTTGATTAAGCAAGTGAATATCTTCAACAATGTATTCTATTCACACTTCTCCCCGAAATTAGCGGATGTCGCCATCGTCATTATAGTTGAGCAAGTGGAATAAGAGAAAATCAACGGTAGTCGGTTCACTTGATAATAAAAAGCGCATGGAAAAAGCATGAAGCATGTTGATGAGAATGGTCATAATTAAGAAGATTTCTCTTTCTTAGAAGATAATGCTTTAGCGAGGCATACACATTTCTTTTCTTTAGAGTCGAGGCATGAAATTGTGTTCATAATGCCATAAGAAGATTTCTCTTCTTGAAGATAAAGCGCCTGAAACGCATACACTTTCTTTTCTTTAGAAAATGAGGCTTGAACTGTTGTGTTCAAACGTCATAAGAAGATTTCTCTTCTTGAGAAGATAAAGCGACCGACACGCATTTTTCTTTTCTTTAGAGTACGAGGCATGAACTGTTGTGTTCATACGTCATAATCTCTCTTTCATCATCTCTTGGCAAAACTTGTAATCACCCATTATCATTCAGTAGAGCTCTTTGTTGTGACGGTGATGGAGAAAACCCAATATGATGAATTTGACCACGAAGTAAACTAACGAACTTCGTGACTTAAACTTGCACATATGTAACAAAAGAGCTGGTGCGAGAATTCATCCTCCATTAAATCTCTAAGTACTCTATACTCTTCATCCAACCAACCATCAAGTATAAGATGTACATCACCTCTTGAAAATCCACAATTAAATGTGACACCGAGCACTACAACGTAACTCCTTAAAGTGATAGTTATTTTTGTGGCAATAAGAGCCAATTCCCCCAAGTGGTAAAAGAAAAGGAAAAGACTCTAAAAAATAACTAGATTTCCAAGTCTTCGTTTTTGGAAAAAGCTCGAACAAGGATCTCGAAGAATCTTCATCCAACCATCCCCGATACCTTCAGATACTAAGTACACTCGCCCGTGATATTTCACTTCAACCTCAAATAAATAATAGTGAATTAACGTCGTTGTCACATCTTCTAGTTAAAAGCTCAAATCTAGCTTCCTTTGATGTTTTAAGTGAACTATGATAATGGTTTTCATCCCGACCAAGGTTAGAAGCACATAACCCCGTAAAACCATGTAATAGCCAAACTTCCATGACGAATATCCAAACACACATCCAATTCATGAAGTATACCCTTTTATCTCTTCTTCGAAACAGAAACCGTAGCACCAGCATCAAATAAGATCCCAAAATACGCTTTCCTTTCTCCAGGATGGTTCCATCATTACGGTATTTTACAACTCTATGGTTTAAACCGAGAAATAATTTCTTTCGCGGGATTTTACAAAACCAATAATAAACCGTAAGATAGATCCAAAAATGCACTTTACAATTACCAGGATGTTTCCATTGTCACGGGATTTTACAAGTCTATGATTTAAACCGAGAAATAGATTCTTTCGAGGGATTTACAAAATCAAGACAAAACCGTAAACAATGTCAGCATGAATGTGTTATGACAACTTTGGTTTCAGTGAATATCTGTTTTAGGGGAACATGCAGCGGTTCATCAACGGTTCATTCTCCAACATCAACAACAACATCAACAATTCTTTACCCATGTGTAGACAACTTCACAAACCATACTAAGTCGAGTAGAATACACTACTTCCCCTGGAGGATGACCGTAAGACATCAAAGTACACGTTTCTCCCCCATGATGGTTTCGAACTTTCTTAAGCATCATAACGTGTACGACCATTTGCACGAGAAGTTCTTGTCATAAGCAAACATCTTGAAAAATCGTGATTGACATTGAAGATTCTTGAAAGATTTTGCTTAGACTGTGAAGTATCATAGACATTCAGTGGCGTCGAATATATCATGAGAATTGTTGATCACATCTCAACCATTCAATCCATTGGTAAACACATCATTCACGTATTCTGACGGCTATTGTAGTGACCACATGGAGAAGTAAACCCGATATATCAAACTTGAACATGACGTAAAATTCCCCAGATTTGTTACTTAAGCTTGTACTAATCCTTGTGAAAAAGAAACGGTGTACCCAATGTACAAAACCTCTTGACGTATCCTCAACCGGAAAATCTCACATCAATTTCAAATAAGAAATACCGAATACAAGCAGCCCCGCAGTCAACCTTGTTCAATTATCAATTTAAGCCGCGATGTAATAATCTCCGTGAAAATGTATAAACCTAGGTACCAAACCTCGTAATCATAACGAATCTCATTATCACATCAAATGATACAAATCATCAAATTTCTTCAACAAATCTCATCCTCAAATATCATACCTTGACAAATCTCATCATATATCAACTCTCATTATCACAAGTCTCATCGATAAATCTCTTCAGCAAATCTTATCTTCAAGTCTCTTGAATACAATCCAATTTTAGGAACCACATCAGTCAAGCCCAAGTCTCAATTCTCATGGTCCAAAAGATATCATAACCATAATTCGCCCACAAATCAATTCGAACGACCTTCTACCATAAAATACTCATGATCTTATTAAAAAAATAACTCCTTATAAATATGGCACACTTTTAAACACATTCGATAAAATTTGACACACTGTTAATCAGCCTAATATTAGGATTAACTAATATGTTCATCTGAGATTAATTCAGTTCCATAACCAATTATAGGCACTCGTTAAATGTGATTTAAACACCCAAGGCCCAATACTACTCGATGCATCACCACAAGGCCCAACATCAAATTACCATGTTAAAATAACCACTCGGCCCATGACAGAAAAAAGGTACCCGATCCACATTTCTCAAAACCCTAATAATCAGGGTATTTATCACAACATATCACACTCATATCAATCTTACAACCCTAATTTATCTCACCAAACTTTGTCCGCCTCTCTACTTACTCTTCCAAAACCTGTTCTTGAAAACTCCTCATCACTATCAGTCGATTAGCCAAAATAATCAATCATCATCAATCACTAATTCATCTCAAGAAAATTTAATCCGCCTCCCTCCATTCTTTTTTTTTCCAGACGTATCTTATCATAACTTCACACACCACGAGAATAGTTTCAACATAACGAGTCAATCACTCACTCGACAAGACCATACAAGAACCTTCTTTTCCAGGTTGACCTTGCCACAGGGATGGCACACAGGTCCTTGATGCGTCACAGAGGAAGGCTTATGAGGACAAACCAAGGTAGGTTTACTTATCATTGAATTAATATGAGCATGACCGAACCAAGAAAAAGAGTGACTTTATAGTCATTTCTCTTATCTTATTGTTCGAATAATAATCAATGGTAGGATACCATGATGTTTCGATTACACGAGACATTGATCAATGAAGAAAAGTGTATTTTGGATATGACCTCATTAATATCCCAACACAACTCTGAGATCTCGTACACATTAATATGAATGAGAAAAGTTCCATACGGAACAAGTTTTATCTAAAGAACAAATGGTTAGATCTCAACCATCCATCCATTTGAATCCAACGGATTAGATTAATCTACATTTGAAACTAAAATTATACTAAAGGGGTCATTTTTGTAATTTCACATTCTCATTATACTCAAAACGCAAAACGTGAAAACACACACACGCTTCACTTTCACCCTCTCAACTTTTCGATCCCCAAACCATCTTCAAACCCTAACCACCGCCAACCACCTAAACCGCCACCAAACCACCCCCAAAACCACCGCGCAACCGTAAGTATTCATTTAAAATGGATATTCGAGAAGAGATTTCCCTATCTAAAGGCGATTCAGTGGCAAAAGATGCTTCATCTAACGTTCCTAATGAAAGTAAGCTTGAAATTCATTTTTTAGTTATTTTTGATTAATTAACATCAGTAGCTTATTTTTTGATTGAATAGTTGTTACTGAAATTTGTGATGGATTAAAGTTTGTGTTATAGGAATCAGATTATATTGCTTATTTTAGAGCTTAATTTGTGATTGAAGAGTTGTGGTGAAATTTGTGATTGAAGAGTTGTGGCTGAAATTTGTGATTAGATTGCTTATTTTAGAGCTTAATTTGTCGGCTTATTTTAGAGTTTATGAGGAGACGCTAAGCGAGGGGTGTTATGAAGTTAATGATATGTTTGGCGAAACTAGCACCAGTTAGTGGTATTTGGTAAATATATGTATGCTTATTGAGACACGCGACTAGTCTTGCGTTTGCTAAATACATGTAATGTAGAATATAAGCTCTTGCTGAGTAGCGTAATCAGCTAGGTATATGTATGCATATTAAGACACTTGCGTTTGCTAAATATGTGTGATTAGTAGCTTGTAGAGTAATGCAGAACGTACATGCTTGGTATATATGTGTATGGGACTACCTAAGTTTTAAGGAAAAGTATAAGTTGAATGAGTAGATGATTGAGCAGAGCGTGTTTGATTGTGTATGCGAGTTTACCAGAATGATTGCGAGATACTTTAATTTGGCTAATGAGAATGTGTGAGTGTTGTACAAAATCCATGGGATTTAGATACATGCTTGGTATATTGTCAGTTTGTGTAAGATTAATCCTATGGGATTATCACTGAATCCCATGGGATTTAGATAGAATGAGTGTTTGTATTAGCTTTTAGGAATCGATTTATAGTTCGTATTTTCTCAGTATTGTTTGTTAGTGTTAGGACTTTGTGATTGATGAGATTGTTCTGTTGTTAGTTGCTTATATCTAATATTTGTCTCAAAACTAATATTACTCTTTTCGTCTTAAAATTGATATAGGTAAAGGGAATGTTACGTTGGTGGTGGAATCCTTATGATGATATTAAAGGCGAATAAACAAGGGAATAAGGTTGTTCAGGAAAAGCGAGTAAAAGGCGAATAAAACATCTATTGTTGATGTTGCTAAGTTGGCGTGTGTTGTTAAGGAGAATGAGATTGTGTCGGTGTTCAGTGGGAAAGCGAGTGTTGTTCGAGATGAAGAATGTGCGGATGATTCTCGTAGTATTATTTCGCTATTGTTTCGATTTGGCTAATGAGAATGTCTGAGTGTTGTAAAGAAGAATGAGAAGGAGAAGGAGAAGGAGAAGGTGAAGGAGAAGGAGAAGGAGAAGGAGAAGCATAAAGAGAAGGAGAAGGAGAAGGTGAAGGAGAATGTCCGAGTGTTGCACGTGAGATTGAGAAGGAGAAGGAGAATGTGATGAGTGTTGTACATGAGAAGGAGAACGAGGAGATTGTGGTGGGTGTTGTACAGGAGAAGGATAGTGTTTTTACATATAAATCCTGGGTAAGAGGTCGGGTAAGAGTGTTGGTAAGAATAAGGCGTTGGAGACGAATCCGTTGGATACAAGGGTCGTGATGTTTGATTCGTTTCTTCAAGGAGTTCGAAGGTGATCTTTGAGTTCGGATAAGTCAGAAGGACAAGGGTTGATCCGTTTTTGAGATGGAGAAGGCGCCGAGTGATATTTCAAAGGATAAGCAAAAGAAGCTTAGGGTGAATGATATGTCATTGGAGAAGGAGTCCGTTCATGAAGAAACTCAACCAAACGAAATGGGATTATCAAAGTAGATAAGAGTACAAAGAAACCAAAGCTCAAGGTTCAAAAGGTATAGATGTGTCTTTTTTGTTTGATTGAATTCAATATGCCTATTTATGCCCATTTAAGCTTATATATCTTTTTTAGGTTTTCCTAGGTTAGTTTTTAGCTTCATTACTAGTCCAAAATCCATGAAATTTGTTTTTATGTGATCTCTATTGGCTTAAGTTTATCTGTTTGAGTAAAATGTTAGGTCGTTTGAACCATTTAACTAATTTATTATTAGCTTAAAATTTTAAGGTTAGGTTGTTTGAATCCCATGGGTTTCACAGTCAATTCCATGGGATTCACAGTCAATCCCATGGAATTGATCAATCAATATTGTGTTTTTTTGGTTTTAAAGTTGTTTATATTGTGTTTTTAATGTAGATGCTTGATGAAAAGAAGAAGATATTGAAGAGGGATGTTGTTGTAAAGAGAAGAGGGCGTTTCTTCTGCTTCGATAAAGAAGAAGATATTATACCGCGGATGAGGGAAGAAGAGAATGAAGGGAATGGTCCGTTGAAGATTGATGACGATTCTCTGAAGATGTTATACCTAACGATGTTATGAAGCATCTTTTGAAGAATATGTTGAAGAATCCTTCAGTTAAAGGATTTGTTAAAGAAGAATTCGAGGAGAATGAACCATGTCCAAGAATAAAGGAAGAAGAAAGAAAAGAGTTGACTCTCGATGAAATACGACATCAAGAGTATCTTTCAAAATTGCCAATTCTTCAAGCTAGACACATCCACGCCCCTTCATACGGCTATCCATGGCCTCTTTAAAGGTTAATGTTGTTAATGTTGAAAAGTTTTTGGCGGAGATTGGTTTTACTCATTTTACAAATTTGATATAGACTACATACCTTCAAGGTTAGGTAGGTAAGTTGTTCAAAATTTTGATGAAAAGAGTTGTTGTTTGATGTTGGAAAATGAAAAGTCAATCGAGGCGACGGTTTCAAAAGTTCATGATTTGTTGGGTATTCCAAATTGGAGGTGTATCTTTGTTATCTTTAGAGTAGAGCCCGTTGGAGATGAGTTTGAGGAAGTTTGGAAAAGTCGGTTTTTACCAAGAAGTTTAAGAAAGTCAGAGTTAACGATATTGCTTTAAAATTGACCGAGTCCAAGGAAGTTGACTTCCTTTTAAAATCAACTTTCGACTTCTACGAACACAATGGGTATGTGTTCGGCTTGGCGGAGAAATTAACTTGACGTTGTGAGGCGGTTCAGAATCTCGATATTTCGGTATTGATTGGTGCGAGTATATTTTTCACCGTCTTAAGAATAGTAAAGCATCATTAACCGCCAAAACAAGTACACCGGTCCATACACGTTACTTGTTGTAAGTTTTATTTTATATCAAGTCTTAAATTGTTTTCATGTTTCTGTGACATATTTGTTGCAACTTTCTTACACTTTTTTGTTATTTGTTTTTTTTACTCTTGTATTTAGATTCTACAAATTACAAGAAGCTTCCTGTTGTTCGGACACGTCGCAATAAAATGGGTCGTCATTCTTAATGGCACAGAGGCAGGACATGGAGCTCAAAGAAGAATATTTTGGTATGTCAGAGCTTTATGACGAATCCGAGCCGCCAGAGTGAAGGTTTTATTCAGGTGCTTCTTCCGATAATTCTTACAAAAGGTTTGCTTAATTCTTTGTTTTATTTTCTTCGATACTTTTCAAGTGTGAACATGTTTAGGATCCCATGGGATTCATTGTCAATCCCATGTGATTCATAAATCCCATGGGATTCACGTGCTTATCTCATTATTAATATTCATATTTTTTTCTCGGGGAATTGCTTAAAAATCTTGAAGAAAAGTTAGATGTTTTAAGCAATGAAAGAACTTGTTTTGAAGAACTTTGGTCAGAGGGCGGTTTAGAATTCCCGGTGATTTAAAGCTCATTGAACTACACAAAAAGTACGTTCAAATTTTCAAGCATCCAGTCACATTGAATGGTAAAGATCTTGATGGAGATGATGATAACAGAGATGATGATAATGGAGATGGTGATGATGATGATAAACGCCTATCCGTACCGATCCCTAATTCATAGCCTTTGTAGTTCCCTTTGTAATTGAAACCGTGAATTTATGTAATAACTTTGTTAACTTTGTTAAATTTGGGATTCATCAGACACCCATAAGTTTTGTTGCCTAATCTTTGTTAGAAGTGTATCCCATAAACTTTGTTTTAGTTAATCTTAAAAGTGATTCATTATGAATCCCATGGGATTCATTATTTTCAACATGGGTAATGCGTTCCCGAGGAGCAAGATGTTCCAGGATCGCAGGAGTATGAAGAAAACCTTTCAACACCTAAGAATTTATCGCAATGGTTTGAACTACATGCATATATGGTTGAAGATTTGATTCAGTTGGTTGAAGAAGAGCATGCATACGTAATATTCTTGTATAATAATGCTTTCCAACTTTTTTCCTAAAATGTACTTCTTTTAATTAAATCTTTTATGTTATGAATGAATCGGTCAGGAAAGGTGTGCCATTTACTTTTAAAAAACTAAACATCGTTGGTCTCCTTACTCCTGAGAAAATGGGAACTCGTGCTTCACATGAAAGTCCCATTAATGAAAAGCGTTGTTAAGCTTCGCCTTCTTATTTATGCTCTCCATATATGAATAAGAAGACAAAGGTTGTACCAAAATTTCTAAGTCGGAGTTCATTCTAGGGAATAGTTTGTTTGCCATGCAAGGCGAGACTATGTAAGTTTACATGTTTATTTTTTATATATGTTTCATAGTATCTTAATATAAGATTCAAATGTGAAGGGAATGACATTGGATTTATTATTAATCCTATGGGATTAGTGATTAATCCCATGGGATTCACAGTCAATCTATGGGATTCATCAATCCCATGGTTTTCATTATGAATCCTATGGGATTCATAATGAATCCCATGGGATTCACAGTGAATCACAAGTATTTTTCTTTTTTGAATCCCATGTGATTCTTTAATGATTTTTTTCTTCATATAGTGAAAAGTTTTGAAACAAATTCAGGATTTCCATATATTCAAATCGTGTGAATATGGAAACGCGTTAGCACTGTGTTGGATGTCGATTCTAACGTAATTGATCAAGTTGGGCTGCAATTAATTATGAAGAGAGTCATAAAGAAGTTGGTTCTCCAAAGACGCACTGTTTCCCATCGGTTGTATTGTAAGTATTTTTTTAGTTAATGAACTGTTTTAGTCTTATATGCTTATGCGACTTACCAAAAACACTAAAAGAAAAGTTTAAATCATAACATCATATTGTAAATTGCATATACAGACATCTTCTATGTTTGATGGAACGTTGTCTTGTTTTAAAGAACAATTTGAAGAATTTGAGAAAGAACTTTCAAATTTCGGTTGCAAGATAATGTTGCTAGTTTGGCACTCAATGGCATTGACTTGGTAATATTAATTTTTTTTTAATTCTTTATTTGTGTTTTTACTTTTCATTATTTTTTTTATGTATTTTGTTTTGTTAAAATGGCTTTTTTTTCCGATTCGCCAAAAAGTCCATTTTATGTTGTTGTCTTGACCTCACTAACAAAGCAAAGCAGCGATGTGATACTTGACAACAAGTGATTGTGGAGCAACTTATACTCAAAAGTATAAAGATACGGTTGAACTTCTTGTAAGTATTTTTACTTTTCTGTTGTTTTGTAGTTCATACATAATCCCATGGGATTCATATTGAATCCTATAGGATTCACAATGAATCCTATAGTACTCATACGTAATCCCATGCTTAGTACCAATTTACATTTTCCCATAATTCTAGATATTTATGTTCTTTTTTTTAATCAATATTGTAGCAAAAGTTGTTTGCCAAACATCCGAAGTCGTATGGTCACATAAAGCATGCTAGTATTGCTAAAGCCAAGCCAAAGGTCGCAACTCTCAAGTGGAGGACGAAGAATAATTTCCGAGATTGCGGTATTTTCGCAATGTTGCATATGGAATCTTACACTGGTCAAGCTATTGCAAAATGGGATTGTGGGCTTGTTGCCGAGTCTCGAGCGCAGTTAGACAAGTTGAGGCTATTGCGATTCAAGTTTGCGACAAAGATTTTATTGCACGAGGTAAATCAGGCATGCACGAGAAGATGTTTGATTTAGCACAGAATTTGATAAACTTCCTCCTCAAGAAAAGATGACTATTATTATTGAAGCAAGAAAGAATAGGGAAGCACGAGAGCGCATGTAATCATTGAAGAAGTTATGTCTTTTTTGAATGCTAGAACAATTATCCAGTTAGGTGTTAATGGTATGGTAGACGAGATCATGTGAATGGGAACTTGTGCATGTGCATTGATCATTTTGAGAATTTTAGAACAGTTTATGATGGAGTTTTACAATGTTAACTGTTAGAATATACAAGTATAGAATTCATTGTGAATTCCATGAGATTCTGTATTGAATCCCATGGGATTCTGTATTGAATCCCATGGGATTCTGTATTGAATCTGTGACAACCCGTACTTTCAGGTCATTTCTCGACACAAATTCATGCCTCACTATTTCAACATTTATAGTAAACTTGGTTTACTTGTTTCAAATTCGCGTAACCTTAAAGGTTTAGCGGCGAATTCATGATCATAACATCACGTACATTTCATATGGACTAAGATTAGTCTACATTTCATTGACATCATTTGCATCTCATTAATTCATTCATGACATTTCATTTCACATTCAACGCGTAATTTTTATATTTAATAATCGTTATCGCGTGAGTTATTATTTTAATATTTAATCCGTTACTTTCAAAAATGATCCTACATATTTTAAACTTACATTTAGTTTATAAAAACTATATTTTTAGTTTACCTAGTGTTTTAAATTTATTTGGTACATAAATCGTTAAAGTTAAATTATTACTGACGTGTTTCTTAAAAAATTTTACGATAATTATTTTATCACTCAAATTTCACAAGGAAAGTATTTTTACAATTTTTATTATCTCATTACATTCTATTTTGATCTATTAAAAACTTACTTGTACCAAAAAGTTACAATTATCTACACTTTACTTACATTTCTTACAAATTACATAAAGTTTACACAAGTATACAAATTATATACATTTTAAAGAAAAAAAATAAAATATCTACCAAGTACCTCCCCCCTTGGCCGACCAAGGGGGAGGGCTTGCATTAATTTGGGTATGGTTTGTGATTGTTAATACTTTTACTCAAACATAAAAGTCTACCTCTATTATTTTTCTCATTCATTTCTCATTTCACAAGTGTTAACAAAAAGTTTTCTCTCTTCTTTGGGTCTTCTCCAAACCGGTTCTACATCAAGCTCTCAAGGGATCATCTTCAAAAATTTTCTCAAGTGTTTTACAATCTAGTTTATACTCTTTATTAGGTTTTGAAATAAAAACCAAGAGTATTTAGGATTATCCTTGTTACTTGCACCTCATCATACTCATTTGTAAGCTTGTTTCTTTCATTTTCATGTTTCCCTTTTCATTTCATATGTATCTTTTCATTTTTGGAGCAACATGCAAGACATATGTGATTTATACCATTTTTCATGATTTTAGAGTATATATATATATTTGGTCATCCTATAATTATCCCCTTGGTATTCTTTGGTCTTGATGGTGATTAGGAACCCATGACACCCTAAGAAGGTGTATGGTAGGATTAGATTAGTTTTGGAGTTGATTTGAAGGGATTAGAATAGGTTTTGTCCGAGGAAAACTATTTTCAATACGTATAAAATTAAGTTCTGTCCTTGTTTCGAATTTCTGGAAAAACCGACAGTTGGTACGAAACTTTGGCCTTGATATTTAGAAAATATACTTTAAAACGAATCCGTGGCCGCTTGAACGGAATAAAACGGAGTTATAACGAGAAAGTTATGGATTTTACAAGTTTGACGACGAAAATTATAGTTTTCAGAAATTTCAGCATACTATATTTATTTTGTCCGAGTCAAAAACGAGCCTTAAGCTTCTCAAATTATTTCGACTTGTCAAAAATATATTAGTATACTTCGACTGAAGCTAAGGACGATATACGAGAAAACGGATTTGAAACTACAAATGTATGCACGCTTTTCATAAACTTGCCGTAACTATTATTTTTCCAAAAACTATATTATTTCTATTTATACAAGTGTTACATTAGTCAGAATGCACCATGTTTGAGGCTGTTTTTAACCAAGATGTGGAACTTTTTGGAACGAAATGTCTTCTAGAAAAATCAAGTTCACCGAGTATATTTTTCAACACGACAAGCTTTGTTTGTAAAGCTGGAGTTGTAGTAAATTATTTACGGATGTTCAAACTTGGCCGAAACTCATTTTTCTGCTCAACAATTAGCCGAAACCACCATCTTTAACCCTTATTATCTTTATGTTCGAGACCTTTTGGACGAAAAACTCCTGAACTGAAACTTTTAGATATCGATACAAACTTTCCAAAACCGTCGAGTTCGTTCTCTAACGATCGACGTACACCGTTTTACGACTAGTTTTCCAAAGCTATTTTTGTTAAATTCATGAATATTCCGACGACATTGTTTTGCGACGAAAAGTGGAAATTTCACCACAAATCATTATTAAACCATTGTAGGATGACATTTTGACGTAAAAACTTGAAAAGTCATTTTTGAAGGGTCAAGACGTCAAAAGAGTATTTTTCGACGATAAGTAATATTTTCAAAACTCGCAAATGGTATAAATAACATACGAAATGCATGCATAACATTACATTGCAACTCATGACATATCATATCATTCGTAATAGGTCCCGGTTAAAGCATCACATTATACCTCGGTGTACTCACTCTTGTCATCATTCCAGTTTACCAAGTGAGTTTTCATAGCCAGACGTATACACTTTTAATTATTTTCAAACCTACAGGGGAGAATACATTGCACAACATTTTTATTACGATACCAAGTACATTAAATTCAATTACATTGCTTAAGTTACCGCATTTGCCAATTGAAAGTCCCCATTACATGAACATGAACCGTTAATCTTTGAAGCAAGGATGAGTGGATAGATCTATCGAGGGTGACGCCTCCATCCGAGTTGGTGAATCCCAACTTGTCATACGGATGCATTTCATTTGATAACATTACGGAGTTGTCCGCAAACACTCTGCAGGGCATACATTATGAGCAGTCTAGTTTCGGGGTCATGGGCTTATTGCAATTGTAACATTTTACGTTGACTTAAGGGTCATGCCTGATCTATACTTGTGTAGTCGTATAAAACATTTACATAAACCTATGATTTCTCACCAACATTATTGTTGACCGTTTTAGCAATGTATTTTAAGGTAACTGAGGCATTATCATCATGACATGGTTTAGGGACCTACATTTTGAGTCGAGGCGTCGACTTACATATTTGTACATTATGGCACTTTATTTCAAAACATCGTTTGGAATTATAATATATTTGTATTTCCGCAAACTTTCTAAACCTTTTGGGACCATGTTGTAACTCTGAACGCTTTTGTTAAATATCCAACGATGTGTTTTTAAAACGACACTTTAGGTCGTTCAATATAACTGTGATGTGGTGCTATGACAGTCAATCCCCAGGAATTCCATTCCGCTGCAAAAACAGGTAAATTGGGGGTGTGACAGATGAATCCCATGGGATTCATTGTGATCCATTCAGATTATCCACACAAGTTTTTAAACAGAATATAAATAACAAAGAAAAATAAATTTTCTTTTGGAAATCATCTAAAAACATCTCAATATTCAATCTATATATTCAATAAAATAAGAAAAATACAAGTATAGGATTCATTCTGAATCCCATGAGATTATGTATTGAATCCCATGGGATTCTGTATTGAATCCCATGGGATTCTGTATTGAATCCATGGGATCATTGTGATCCATTCAGATTATCCACACAAGTTTTTAAACAGAATATAAATAACAAAGAAAATAAATTTTCTTTTGGAAATCATCTAAAAACATCAGAATATTCAATCTATATATTCAATAAAATAAGAAAAATACAAGTATAGGATTCATTCTGAATCCCATGAGATTCTGTATTGAATCCCATGGGATTCTGTATTGAATCCCATGGGATTCATTGTGATCCATTCAGATTATCCACACAAGTTTTTAAACAGAATATAAATAACAATGAAAAATAAATTTTCTTTTTGGAAATCATCTAAAAAACATCTGAATATTCAATCTATATATTCAAGAAAATAATAAAAAGAACTAACAAAAAAAAGGAATATAAGTAAATTAATTTTTTCAAACATCAGTTGGTTTGGCCTTTCGCCTTGCCTTTGGGTTCATCGGACAAGTTGTTTTCGTATGCAAGTTCGTCTTCTCTCCACAATGTCCACAAGGCTTCATTTGTTTCTTTTTAACTTGAAGCGCTTTTTCTCTTTCACTCTTTCGCCTTTCATTTCGATCGCTTCGAAATATTCCCTTTATTTCTTGCTTTTGTTGGATTGTTTACTATTTTCTTCTCAGGGTTAGAAATAGCAAAATGATCACCAATTACATCTCTGTATTTCTTGAAGCAGGATTTGGCACCTCGGCCTCCACTTCTGTTTTCAATGTCTTTAACTTTTCTACAAAAGCACCCATCTTCTCTTTGTCTTTGCTCAACCGAAACAAACATTCATCCACCAGAAACGTTGCCTCATTTGTAAGTCTTTGAATTTCTTCATTTGTTTCACCATATCTGTTTCTTTTCCTTCTCAAATCGGCGTATTATATCTCTTGTCTAACGCCTCAAAATATATTGTTTTGGAATGAAGTTAATATCACGATTCTTGAAAACACAGAATATGTGTCGGCATAGGAAACCGAATCGCAAAATGTCGCAACTACACTCCACCGACCCATCTTCTGTATTACGCAGTACCTTTTTAAAACACAATAATTATTAGCCAATCCCATTAGGCAATCCCATGGGATTTTAAACAGAATCCTATGGGATTCACAAAAATCCCATGGGATTCCCAATGAATACCTATAATTATTATTCAATCCTATTTGACAATCCCATGAGATTCATACTGAATCCCATGGGATTACTATGGGATTGATTATGAATCCTATGGGATTGATTATGAATCCCATGGGATTACTTGATTAATCCTAGTTTATACAAGAATGTAATATACCTTATAGTCTACAAATATTTCATTTGCTCTGTTAGCCTTCATCTGCTAGTTCTTTTGCAACTTCCTTATTAAGGATTCTATAAGTTGCCGGATTTTTGTCTCTAACTTGGACACGCCACAACGTTCTTCTATTTTTAGTTCATGTATCGCACAAGTCCAGCATGCCTCTTTTATTTCCGTTTGAACAAGTAGAAATATTGTCCTAGTATAAACTTTTTGCCGCATGACGTTCAATTGCTAACTTTGTTTCACATTTTGGAGCCGCGTCTAGTGTTTTAAAGTCCAAATGTTCTTGAATATAACGTTGTCTCTCCATTGTTGATTCATAGGACATCATGAAACTAACTAGTGTCGCTCCTGGGCTTGTGAAACTTTTGAAGAACGAGTTTTCACTCGGACCTTGATGTCGTTCTCATCAATCCAAACAAAGGTGAGGTGATAAAATATGCTGGAATCCACATTTCTCGTAGTTTAAACATTTTGGTCATCCATTTGTGGTTTTGCAAACCAAAATCTTCAATCAACTTAGCCCATTTCTCTTCAAATTCCATCGGTTCCATGAACATATTCCAAATTATCTTGTTTAAACGCTTCTTGAAATCAGTTTCATTGTATATTTCCTTACAAATCTGTAAATAAAATGATAAACACATGTAAACCACTGTCGGATTCGGATAAATCCCATGAGATTCGAGAGAAGAATCCCATGAGATTCAGAGAAGAATCCCATGGGATTCGAGAAGAATCCCATGGGATTCAGAAAGAATCCCATGGGATTCAGAAAAGAATCCCATGAGATTCAAAGAAGAATCCCATAGGATTTTGAATGAATCCCATGGGATTAAGAAAGAATCCCATGGGATTCAGAAAGAATCCAATGAGATTCAGATAAAAACATTCAATAAATTACTTTTGCTGGAATTTTTTGGTGAATATGCCACATGCAAAGTCTATGTTTTGATTTAGTGAAAACGGCTTCAATGGCTCTTTTCATTGCCCCGTCTTGATCCGTCACTTCCATCGTTGGTTCTTTAGAAAAAGCAGTCATGAATGCCTTTAGTAGCCATGTGTAGGATTAGGTCTTCTTTTAAAAGCATTCCCGAACCAAGCGTGACACACTTTTTATGATTATCGACACCGATAAATGGTACAAACACCATGTTGTATCTAAAAATAACATAACTTTTAGTGACAGAATAAAATGTGATTACTGAATCCCATGGGATTCTCTATGATCCATGTCTTTTTTAATTTTACTTGCCAAGTATCTTTATGTGATTTAAAAACAATCCCATGGGATTCACAGAGAATCCAATGGGATTCTCAAGGATCCCTTGTGATTCATACAGATTACCATGTGATCCCTTGTATAATCCCATGGGATTCACATATAAATC
Organism: Chrysanthemum makinoi; assembly: GCA_910596185.1. NCBI lineage: Eukaryota > Viridiplantae > Streptophyta > Magnoliopsida > Asterales > Asteraceae > Chrysanthemum > Chrysanthemum makinoi. The sequence goes on along the minus strand of OU343224.1, from coordinate 228,861,818 downwards.
CCATGGGATTTATAACAGAATCTTATGTGATTTTAATCAAAATAAATTATATTAAGAAAAGACACTTACTTATTACACTTGAATGTTGCATCAAAAGATACTATGTCTCCAAACTCCTTAAAATTGCATTTTGCAACTTCATCAGCCCAAAACATTGCGACCAACTCACTTTCTTCTACCTTATCTTTGAAATGTAAAGTTTGGCATATACAACTTTCTGTTTTCCATTTTATTTATAAGCATTTGTGCGTCACTTTCGCCTATGAAAATATTAATATCCCGCTGATGATTCTTAAAATCATCAGATGTCCCATGAACATATTCATATCCACCTTTCATACTTGTTAACAAGTTGTGAGCCCGTGTTGCACCTATTTTGTTTGTTGCTGCTTTAACAACAAACATTTTTTTCTGCTTCGGTCATTTTTCTTTGCTTTTTTGTAATATGTTTATACTCTTTTGGTATAAGCATATGATTGTGTTTTGCAATAAACTTAATTAGCTTGTATTTTCCGAAACGATATCCATTCTAACCTTATACGAGCTTGACAACCTGTTACATGTAGAGTTGTATTTCTTTTTTGTTTCTCGTTGTGCTTAGGATCCAAAGTGTCTACATTAATATGTCTCGGAGCTCCTTCTTTGTTACACATGATGTATTTGGCTTGTACAATTCCAGATTTTGTTAATCGTTGTCCTGCTTTTTTAATTTGAAACCCTCCCGCTTCAAAGATAGGTACTATACATATCTATAGCTTCCTCTATAGTATCATAGTATTTCCCTCTACGGTACAACAATTCCTTCCACATGAGGCTCCCAATATATCGATCCACCCGGTGTCTCGGTGTGTTCATATAAAGTTGGTCTTGGTGATCTCATAGAATCTGCATATAAAAGAAAAATATTAAGGGATTAAGATTTTAAAAAAATGTGAATCCCATGGGATTTATATGTGAATCCCATGGGATTTACATGTGAATCCCATGGGATTTATATTTTCATGTCGAATCCAATGGGATTCACATATAAATCCCATGGGATTCACATAAGATTCTGTTATAAATCCCATGGGACTCACAATGAAGACCTTTATATTTTCATCCTGAATCCCATGGGATTCACATATAAATCCCATGGGATTCACATAAGATTCACATATAAATCACTTGAATCCCATGGGATTTGCTTTTTTTAAAAAGAATTGAATTTAATCACATGTAAACCACTGGAATCCCATGGGATTTTGCATTTTCCCAACAACAATTGAATCTAAAAACATATAAACCACTGAAATCCCATGGGATTTGGCATTTTTACAACAACTTTTGAATCTAAAAACATGTAAACCCTGGAATCCCATGGGATTTGGGATTTTTACAACAACATTTAAATCTAAAAACATGTAAACACTGGAATCCCATGGGATTTGGGATTTTTACAACAAGAATCTAAAAACATGTAAACACTGGAATCCCATGGGATTTGGGATTTTTACAACAAGAATCTAAAAACATGTAAACACTGGAATCCCATGGGATTTGGGATTTTTACAACAAGAATTGAATCAAGGAATTTACCAGTGGTTTCATTGACAGCATCATCTTTATCTTGATTTTCATCCACTGGAACTTCAATTAAATCGGTTTACTCATCGGCATTATTTCCCGGTTAATCGGTGGTGGTTCAATGGTGATTCAGATGCGGTTTGATGTGATGGTGACGGTTTTAATAGATTTGATTCCGGCGGTTTGATTCCTGGCGGTTTGATGTGAGGCGTTTGCTGTGATGGCGAGATTGGTGGTTTGATTTGATTCCGGCGGTGGTTTCATTATTCCGGTGTGGTTTCAATGTTCTCCGGCGTGGTGTTAATGATTTCCGACTGGTGACGGATTCCGTGGTGTGGTTTCGATTTGGATTTGGGTTTTTATGAGAGAAAGTGAAATGTTAAATGAGAGGATTTGGGATATATTTTTGCTTTTATTGTAATATGTGATTTTACTAATATACCCCTCCTTGTTATTTTCAGATGGAATGTGGACCATTGGATGAAAGAAAGTTGGATGGTTGAGATCTTCTCATTTGTTCTTTGGATAACATGGGTTTTGCATGGATCTCATCTCTAATATGAATCTGGTTTTAATTATTCTGGTTTTGGTTTTATGTTTACCGAATGAAAGAAAGATTGAAAACCAATTGGTTTTTCGTTCTTTCTTAATATTCGAATAGAGAAAGAAGTGAAATCTTCGAAAGAGATCAATGAGGACATAAGTTCAACAAAAAAAAAATCCTTAAAACATTACATGGTTGGACTTAACTGAGATCTTTGAATGTCTTTTCCCTTTTAGTTTTTAATTTTGAGTCTTGGATATGAGATGTGGATTGAGTTAGGATAAATTTGAGGTTGATGTTTGGTTGAATCTGTTGTTGGTGATTGATAGGTGGACCGATGATGGTTATAACCTGAGGTCGAGTATGTTGGTATTTGGTATAAGTCGAGTTGTGGTTGAGGTATGTTCTTCTTCTAACTTTTTATTTCTGTCAAGTCGCTAAGTCAAGACAAGTGTGCCAAGTCGCTACGTAGTAGACAAGTCGCCACGTAGTTCAGTTAACAACTTGCTTGACATTCAATAATGTCAAGTCGCTACATCAACTCGCTAACTTCACCAAGTCCTACTTTTATTCTGTCACAAGTCGCTGCATATTTGAGTCAACAAGTCGCTATACATTTTCACAACACAAATCGCTAACTTGTAAATACAAGTCGCTAGCAAGATTATAAGTTTTTTCAGCGAGTTATTCCGACCACTTTTCCGACCATCTTCATACAAACCCAGAAAACTGCATATGAATATCATTTTTACCATTTTGACCACAGTATGAATAAGCAAGGATGACCAGATTCACATAACCCAGAAAAAAAAAACATCATAAGGACTCATTATTTTTTCGACCCATTTTGACCAAAAAAAACCAGATGACCATTTATCATCACAGTTTGGAAGACTGCTGTATGGACAAAAGCAGATTGGACTTTGACACAAAACATATGTAACTTTTGTAGAGACTAGTGGACTATGACCAAATAAAGGATACCATAAAAAAACTGTTACAAGCTGTTTTTGACCAAAATAATAGACGGAAAAATTCCGACCAACAAAATAGTACAAAAACAATTTACAACATGATCCAAAAACCAACATAACCATGATACAAAACCACACAAATCAACACAACACAAAAACCTTGGCTCTGGTACCAATTGTTGGATCGTAAATATTATTGTGTTTGATGATTCGGGTGGTCTTGGATGGTGGTGATACAAGAAAGCCATGTTTTAGAGAGAGAAATAGTGAGAGGGTGTTCTTGGTAGAGACTTGTATCACAAATGTGAAAGATTAGATTGAAAGAAGCACCACCCCTTCCAAGAATGGAAGGGGTATTTATAGTTACAAGACTACACGACCTCCTGACGGCCTGTGGATCAGGTATACAGTGGGTAAAGACCCGTCCTTCCTCCACGGTGTTACACTAAACTATTCTACGCTAATAACTAACTAATTAACTACAAAACAACGTAAATAACTACAAGTCTACGAGCTAGAATATGCTAGACCATAATTGGGGTGACCGACACTTTAACATGGAATTTCCAATTCCTAACATAACTTTATACGTATATATTCATCCAACGCATACCTATGCCGAGACATTACATATTTTTTTTTCACACTTTTGAAAGATGTGTAAAGTTTTATTAGTTTATTAACACTCAATTACACTTAAATTTTGATTTCATTTATAAGTGTAAAAAAAAATTAGTAAAATAGATTTCACACTTATAATTATATATAAAAAAAAGTTTCACACTTTTAAGTGTAAAAAAATCTTAAACGTTCACACTTAAATGTGTGAAAGTCATTTCTAACACCCAATTTCTCAACACTTTTTTAGGTGTGAAGAAATTGGGCGTTAAAATTAATTTACACGCTTATAAGTGTGAAAAAATCTTTGATTTAACTTGTTTTTTTATACAATTTTAAGTGTGGGGAATGTATTGTTTTACAATTTCTTTCCATACTTATTAATGTAACCTATTTCTACATATTATTAAATGTTAATAAACTAATAAAACTTTACACATCTATACTACATATAAAAAAAAAATGATCAAACCTTAAAAATTGAAATGTTGAAAGTCAAAAATGAGAGAAAATGTATGGCATTATTAATACTCTTATTAAAACATCTTATTACTTAAAAGTACAATAATTTATTCATATTATACAACCAATGAAAAACATATCTACCAAATTAAAAACAACTAATTAAAACACCCTTACTAAAACGTACAATAAAATTTTCACAATGTACAATTTAAACAAGCTACACCATTATCCAAAATATAAAATAATTAAACACATTAATTAGTTTTATTTTTAAAACACCCTAAAATGAAATGTACATATTATTATACACATTATACAAATTAATAAAACACACAACGCTTCATACAAGCTAACAAGTTGATGGTACATTATAGTTTTGAAAATCGGACGGGACCAACGGGTTCAACCGGGAACCGGTGCCGCCACCGGTTCGGCTAACCAATAACAACCATCCGAAAACGAACCAGAGAGGGCCCGTTGAAACCGAGCATAAATCCCGGTGAATCAGGTCTCAGCGAGATCTATTTCTCCGGTTAATCGTCACAGGGTACCCGCCGCCGCAACGCGCAGGTACCCTGCTATACTATATATAAAGAAAAAACCAAAAAGTAAAAAGTGAAAAGTTGAAACTAAAAAATAAAATGTTGAAAACATATATTTCCAAAGGAAACTATTAATACGTATCGAAAACCGGATTGACCCAGGACGCTTCAAACCCGGTGGGTTGACCCGGTTTTACCCAACTCGCAGGGTTGACTCGGTTTAAATCAACCGGTTTTTCAACCGGAACGGTTCAACCGGTTGAACCACCCGGGTCGAACCGGATTTTAAAACAATATGTTTAATCCCAAAATCTTTAATTTTTTATTATTTTTCGTTTATAACCCATAAACTTATTTTTAGTACAAAACATCTGTTGCTATAAAATCTCGTTGCTATGCACGATACTCGTCTAGTTTTTAAAAGTGTTAAATTAAAGTATGTAAACTGGAATACGTTTTTTAGTGAGCTTAGAATTATCGAGAGAGCACCGCACAAACATTATCTTGCACAAATTTTCTTTAGTTTAAGGACTAAAATTTGCACGACGAATAATTCTTAAAGATGCGAAAAACACACAAACCAACAATGGCGTATGCGCTTTTGCGTTTTCTTTCTAATTTGATATAGCATATGTACCATTTTGGTTTATTCTCCATGCCTCCTTGTTTTCTTAAATTTTTTCACTCCATAAAAAATCACCTCCCGACTAATTTGCACATTTTCTTCCTTTCTTCACATTTTTAAAAGACTAGACGATTAACTGTGCATAGCAACGGGATTTTAAAGCGACAAATCGTTTTGTGTTAAAAAAAATGTTTATGGGTTATACACGAAAAATAATAAAATTTGAAGATTTGAGGATTAAACATAATGTCTTGAAACCTGGTTCGACCGGGTGGTTCAACCGGTTGAACTATTCCGGTCGAAAAACATGTCGATTTAAACCGAGTCAACCCGACAGATTAGGTCAAATTAAACCGAGTCAACTCACCGGATTTGAAGCGTCTCGGGTCAACCCGGTTTTCGATATGTATTTTCCTTTTGAAATATATGTTTTCAACATTTTCTTTTTAGTTTCAACTTTTCACTTTTTATTTTTTGGTTTTTCTTTTATATATAGTATAGCAGTGTACCCGCGTGTTGCGGCGGCAAATACTCTGTGACGATTAACCGGAGAAATAGATCTCGATGAGACCTGATTCACCAGTTTGTATCGGTTTCAACGGGTCCTCTCTGGTTCGTTTTCGGATGCCTTTTATTGGTTAGCCGGACCGATAGCGACACCGGTTCCCGGTTGAACACGTTGGTCCGGTCCGATTTTCAAAACTATATGTACCATCAACTTGTTAGCTTATATGAAGTTTTGTATGTTTTATTAATTTGTATAATGTGCATAATAATATATATTTTTTATTTTTGGGTGTTTTAAAAATAATATTAATTAGTGCATTTAATTATTTTATATTTTAAATTATGTTATAACTTGTTTAAATTGTACATTGAAAATTTTTTATTGTACTTTTTAGTAAGGGGTGTTTTAATTTGGTAGATATGATTTTAATTGGTTGTATAATGTGAATAAATTATTATACTTTTAAGTAATGAAGTATTTTAATAAGAATACTAATTAGACCATACATTTCTCTCACATTTTACTTTTTAAGATTTGTCCGTTTTTCTTTTATATGTAGTATAAATTAGATATGGTGGAAAGAGAATGGTCTTTTAATACTCCACTTATATTCTTACAAGTCAACAAACAAAAGAAAGACGTTTCATTACTTCGCTTTTCATTCCCTCCTATCAAACATCCTCATAGAGCTATTGGGAGGGTTAAATATACATTTTTTAAAAATCGTTGAACAATTACTTGACAAAATAAGTTTTGAACGATTATATTAAGAGAAAGTCTAGATCCACGTAAAACTTCCATTCAAAACTCTCACTCTCTGACGTGTTAGCGGATGATTGGTTTTTTGTGGGATGTGGATCCCACATAAAGCCAATCACCCACTGACACGTCAGCGAGTGTGGATCCCACATAAAACCAATCACCACCACGTCAGCGAGTGAGAGTTTTTATGTGGGTGTAGCAAACCTCTTATATTAAACCAAGTGTATAACCATGATATACAAATAAAGTAACTTCAATATGTAAAAAGAAGGGAGAAGAAAACACAACGATATAGCAGTCAAAAGTGGGGTTTAGATCATCCGTGTATCCACTCTCCAAATTCGCGATCAAACTACTCCTTGTAGTGGAGAAACGTACACTACTCCTTGTAGTGGAGAAACGTACACAAACTAAACCCGTTCACAATAATTTAGCCTGACACTATGGTTCCTGTTCCTAAACAGGAATGACGATGTTAACATAAAGGTTTCGCGAGTCACTACAAAACACAACTTACAGGAGTAGTTCCACGCTAGGAATCCTACCGACACAACCTAGCTTCCATTTCTTACACCACACAAGTACTTGTCCACATAAGGAGTAATACTTACACTACACAATATCACAATGATTTGTGAAGTTTGATAATGGTGTTACGACATTAAAGTTCGATAATTAGGAGTTTATTGTTTGAGAGGCTTGAATAAATTAGGTAAGAATATTTCTACAAGAGCTGAGATGAGAACATGCCAAAAGTAAAGCATTTATACAAGTGAAAAGCGAATTTGTGTTAGGTGCTCTGGAGCGCTGACGTAGAACACCAAGTGCAATTTGCTACGGATTGATCAGCTTTAAAAAAAATCTTAATGCAGAATATGATTCATAACATTAACTTATTGAGAACGGTTCATAGTAATATTGTCATACCCACCTCAATACTTTTACCAACTTTAAATTGAAGGACTCATTCAGACCATCTAACCAGTTTAATTTTGTTCATTTAACAAGTTCAAGATATAATACAATTTCAAATCAACTGGATTTGGGTAAATGGATCCAAGTTCCCAAGCTACAGAGACACCTCAATCTAACCCTATTCAACTCCGCTAGCATACATTTCTAGTGTTGCAAAACCAAAAGACCCAAAAAGTCATTAGCAACTCAGCACAGCCTGGTCATAATATTGGAATTTGTATATGAGCTGCAGAATCGACCATCTCACAAACTAGATACACATGCCACTTGCATTAACAAAGACTACAACAAAGAGAGAAACCATGACTTTATTTACTTCTGTTCTTTCTAACTCTACTGTGTTGATACATTGTATACAGTTCTACAAAACAACAGTTTAATTCTAAAAGAATAAATCTACCACTTACGGTCTGGTCAATGTTCGGTTTTTTATTTTAATTTTAAGTTTATGAGTTGTAGTGCTACCTTCCGTCCGCTTTGGCACTTCTTCCATTGGTCTCGCGACATTAGTAACTTGACCTACCACCACCTCCTCTCTAGAAGCTTTACCTTCCATCTGCCTTGGCACTTCATCCATTGGTCTAGCGACGTTCGTAACTTGACCTACCTCCACCTCCTCTCCAGAAGCTTTACCTTCCATCGGCCTTGGCACTTCATCCATTGGTCTAGCGACGTTCGTAACCTGACCTCCCACCACCTCCTCTCCAGAAGCTTTACCTTCCGTCCGCTTTGGCACTTCATCCAATGGTGTCGCGGCATTCGTCACTTGACCTACCACCACCTCCTGTCTAGAAGCTTTAACTTCTGTCCGCTTCGGCACTTCATCCAATTGTGTCACGGCATTCGTCACTTGACCTACCACCACCTCCTCTCTAGGAGCTTCGGGTTTTTCTTGATGTTTCACATCTGTTAAAGGTGTTGCCATCAATTTAGCTAATTCCTTTTCCTTCCGTTTCTTTTCTTTTTTCAACCGCTTCTTCTCCAAATATTCTGGATCATCTTTATCTTTACGACTCTTGTGCTCATCTTTCCTTTTTCGTTTCTTTTCCTTATCTTTCTTTTTCTTCTCCTTTTTCCCTTTACTAGCTGACACCGGTTTATCAGTTGGTCCAGCCAACGACAGATCATCAGCTTTGTTCAAGACTCGAAGACTTATGATATTATTATGATTGACGGTGTCTACATTGTTAGATTGAACTTTACTTGAATCAGCAGTGTTCAAGATTCGAAGACTTATGATATTATTACGATTCACATTTCCCCCCTCATTAGATTGAACTTTACTTGAATCAGCAGTACACTGAAGTTCTTTCATAAGGGCATCACCACCATCATGATCACCAACATCGCCAGCTAGTTTAGCACTCCCGATACTGGCAGTCACACGTGACCCCAGATCATGGCACGAGTTAACATCATCAAGGTTCTGATTACCACCATTTGCAGACGCAGTGAAATTTATCTGTGGTGGTGGTGCATCCATGGAAACAGAACTACTGGTTCCATGATCAGCACCATTATGGGCACCTTGAGATCTCTCTAGAGGAACATTATCAGCTTCCTCGGCTCTACTAGATGCAGAAGATTGCTTCATTTTGATTTTCAACACTGGTTTCTTTCGATCCTGACTATTTGAAACCGTATCTGGCTCTTTATGAGCTTCTGAAGAATCAAGAATGACGATATCTGGCTGATTTTGTTCACGAGAATTATTACCGTTTACTTCTTTTGGGGCATCGGGTACAGTCAAAGTTAACTCCTCTGGCTCGATTCTCTCGTTATCAGTTATGGAAATAATATGTGGTTCGTTGTTTGTTTCGGGGACTGAACCGTCATATGGAAGCATTAGGGCATCTAAAGACTCTTCTGGAGGCTTAGACTGATTGACAATAGCAGCAAAGAAGTTTTTAAGTTCATTGCAAATCTCTATGTGGCCCTTGATCAATGTTTCATCTCTAGGAACTCCACAAAGTGTTGGTGGTCTGAAAAAGGAATGTATAATCTTAAGCACACCTGAATGTCAAGAAATTATAACTATAAAAAACTATAGGTGGCAATTTTGACCAGGCTGTGCAATGGTACAAACCTGACCATACCAGGAGTGAAAATTTGGAATATTAGTACTGGACCGGTTCGTTAGGTACAGTTGCTGTTTGGGATCTGTAGTCCGAAACCGTACCATGAACCGGGCTCAAAGTTTTGCTTATTAGTAAAGTATATCAGTAAGGCAGTGACAGTTTGGTGTGGTTTATTTTGCACAGATCTAAACAAGTCTATTTGAATTATATTTGACCTACAGCGTAACAGGTCAAACAGCTGGAAAACAATCTGGAGTGTATACATGAAAGCCTCCTAAATATCTTCAGTAAAACAAGAGATTATTTTTTATAATCATATGTTTTTTAAAATATATATATTTAACATTTATTCATCTAATTAGACAAAATCGTGTTTTGAAGTCGGCCCAACCCGTTTTGACTTGCATTTGAAAGTTACAAGTTTTTACCCAACACCCGTTCTTACGTTTTTACCCAACCTGCCCGACCCACCCATCTTCCCAATGTCTATAGAGAAAGATAGAACTATAACCTTCCAGCGAGGACTTGTAGAATGCAGAACAAATAATGCCGAAGTGTAACATTATTGAATGCTGCTGGGCTCTCAAGAAGACGAAGTAATGCCACGAGAGTTTCACGCATGACACAATGCTCATCATCAGAATCACCGCTTATCTGACATAACCGCATAGCATGCACCCCCAACTTCACTTGCCCTGCCAAAAAAGGTTATTAGAATGCCCGTACATAATCTCAGTTTTTATAAATCATTCATTCCAAACCTCTTAATGAAGGCTCTTCTTCCAAATATTTAACAAATAAAATCAATGCTGCATCGATCCCTTTGCAGTGATACTCGAGGTCAAGCAGTGACCGGAATGCTTCAATTCGAACTTGCCATTGTGGCTTAGAAGAACAAAAAGGTTTTACCAAATCAATGATACGATCCTGAAAAAATAAACACAATAAATAAATAAATTCTAGTTTTAAAAGGAAAAAAAAATAGGGGTGAAGAAAATATAGTTACTAGAGAGATGAATTCTGAAAGCTTTAATGCAATTTGTGTCAGGGTTCGGATGCAGCTAACTGTTAAGATCCCATTGTAGCTTGGCATCAATCTGGTGAAATCCATCCAATCAAATGGGTTAAAGATATGATTTGACGGGATAAGATATACAATATAAATGAGAGTAATAATGCACCTGTCAAACTGCAATAGCCGATCGATGCGTTTCACAAGAGGTGATAGAAAAGAAACACTCTGCAAGTCATTTGACAACAACAGTTCGTCAAATATGATTATAAACAAATTATATAAGCTTAGATATATTTTTACGCTGTGTTAACAAACCTGTTGGCCAAATTCAAGTTCACCAACTGATTGGACTAAAGCAGTAAGCCAGAATACATCAGAGTAGGTATTCCCATTGTTTTCATTGTACTGCAAAATCAACAGAACCATAACTACATACATGTAGTAATACAACAGTATATGCGAAAAAGATGAACAAACATCTACCTTCAAAAGTTGTAAAATGAACTCGACAGCTTCCCTAGGGCTCTTCATATCTGAGCCTCTGACCAAAGCAACAGCATGCGGAATAGCCTGGGGAAACATCGTAATACTCAATAGTTAGTAGGCTTTTTTTACCACCTCTATCTTTCATACCCTGTAGAAAGTCAGTATACTTCTTAAATGGCAAATCAAGCACATTGAACTCAATTTACTTCTATCTATTGAAACACTGTACGTACAACCATGCTGCAAAAAGATTTACACTAGAAAATCAACGCCACAAGCCCAGGACCGACACCAGAGTTAATAAAATTATAATTTACTGATATGACTAGAGGAAGTCGTTTGCACCGAGTAAATATATTCTACAGCATTATACAAAAGAGCATGCTCAATCACAGAAATAAATTTCTTAACAAGCTGTCAGGCGAAATTTGAGAAACCACCTTTATTGGAAAAAATTTGACTCTGAAAATTTCCAAACATTGAAAAAATAAAGATACTCCAAATAAAAAAAGGACCTAAGTAATCCAATTACCATCTATACATAATTTCATGCCAATTAGATATCCGCGTCCACTAAATTTAAGCTCATTTAATAAAACATTTACAAGATGATCCAGTTTGAGCAATTATTATCATATTCATATGCTCATGGCCAACAGAATAAACTATTAAAATTTTATGTAGTACATATATAATTGAAAAACATTACAAACATCTATACTACTTTATAATGCATTTAGACCTTCTAATTTTAGAAGGCTTAAAAATTCATACTTTTTTACTTGCTTATTATGGAAAGAGTTTTTCTAACCAAAAATTAAGATAAGGAGCTCCAATCATGAGATGACATGTGTCACTTCTTAACAAACTCCAAGCCTAACTTCTAACAAACTCCAAACCTAACTCCTAACCACTAAAAATTAAGAGAAAGAGCTCCAATTATAAAATGACGTGTGTCATTTCTCAACTAAAAATTCATCTTTATTTTTAAATTAAAATATCTTTTTATCTATTTATTGTTTTTATAATATAATTTCACCATATTTTTTAAAATTTTATGCTCTTTAACTCAACATCCATTTTGATATATTTTTATGAGTTTTTAGTTTTTATATTTTTAATGGGTTTATTTTATTTTAATTCAAATTTTTACAACTTTAACCTTTATTTCATTTATTTCAATCAATATAATCTTGATTCGTCAAAATCATATACTTTTGGGGTAGTGTTTGACGCGTAAGAGATTGCGAGGGTATTTCTATATGCGGGAATAATGATGTCGCGGGAAAGCTACGGGAAAGTTACGGGTAACCCAAACAAACACTTACAACTAACACATATACATTCGAAGTGTTGTGAAACGAATTCACTAAACGGGTAAGCAAACACATATAACTATACTTATAGCCGCCGCTGTGCGCGGGTACCCGGCTAGTATTATATAAGGTATGTCTAGAATGTTAATATTCTATGGAAGTCACGCTATTTTTTATAAGTGTACTGCAAAAAATTGTCAACATTGCCCCAGTGGACATTGTTGACAATACACATCCTACCTCGTCGCATTACCTCAAGTACAAAATGTTCTGCAACATCATGGAAGTCATTCGGCCTGAGATTGAAATAAAACTAAATGAGCTCATGCATGATGTCAGTCAACGTCTGTGAACAACAGAGATAGATACAATACTTACTTTGGGAGTCCAATCTTCTCGTCGTATCTTCGACTTTTGTAGAATTTAATCAGATGCAGTAAACCAGCCCAATCAGTTTCCTACAATAACAAACAAAGCATCAATAGCCAATATCATGAAAAGATTCCAGGCCCCATACCCCCATAAAAACAAGGATAAAAAGCATTTAGCTGTAACATAAGCAGAGGGATTGAGGCACCAGAGCTAAATAATTTGGTACAAGTCACATTTTCAAATAAAATCCAAATGACTCCAAGATTTACAGAATCTTTAGATCAAATCCTGATGATTACAAATGGCACACATGCTTGAAGAAATGGTAGAAGGGTATAATACCTCAGAAGCTGTGCTAGCCAAAGCAAAGGCCGCTTCAATCCGGACCCGCCAAAACGCCTTTACAAGGTATAAAAGGTCAAAACTGTAACATGTGTACTCAAAGAAGGCATATCTAAACAGTATTGCATATATGTGTACATCAGACACTGCAAGTTTACAAGGTTGGAATAGAGAGAGAGAAAGAGTACCTGAGAATCACAAAGGAGATTACTTAGAGCATTGACAATTGATAGAAGTCGAGGAAACAACTCTAACGCTCTGATGGCTTGTGCTTGAGCAACAACATCCTTGTCCCTCTCCAATTGATTTATCTGGGAGTATATTTATATGATCTTAATTCAGATGGACAAATCATTATTCAACAAACAAATCACTGTTCTGGTTGTCAGAAAAAAAACATATAACTTCTTTTAGAGCTCAAGTGCACGTCTTCATACTGTATTCAAGTTAGTCAAAAGCAAGCCGCTTAAGCGAAGAAGCGAGGCGATTTGCACTAAAGCGCTTTGATTTCAAAGAAACGAGGCGTTTTTGTCGAGAGCGAAAAAAAGCGTTGAGAGGCGACTGAGAAGCGATTGCGAAGCGTTCTCCTTTTTGCTACAACGGCTAACTTCAAATTTTTTAACTAATTAAGTATTATAGCCGGACCTAATCTTGTAAATTAGGTTAAATATAAACAAAACTAACCCTTTAATATGACATTATAAATGACTTGGTATTTGTCAAGTACAATCAAAAGCTCAAGGCCTGTTATCTGAAAACCATTGACCCTATTTGTTTAGACGGTGTGCAAAAGAGAAGGAAATATGAACCTCTGCATAATTTAAATTTATTGGTGTGTGTGTGTTTGTCTAGTTGATGGTGGAATGACGCTTAAGTTTAGTCTTAATAATGACGCTTGGAATTTGCTTGGGGATATGATTTCATTAATAAAATGAATTACGAGGTTTTTGCATTAAAAATAATTTTTGGGCACTTTTGACTCATTGGGCTGATATAACTCCTTCCCTTTTTAGCTATGTTTGTACTTTGCAAGTTAATCCATTTAAAGACTAAAAAAATATGACAAGAATCGACCCATTCATAGATAGAAAAACTTACCCACATTGGTACAGGTTGGTTGAAATGAATCTCAGCAAGATACTCCATTTCAGGGTCCGCCCTGAGCCATAGCAGCGAGGAATCACTACTGCTAATAAATAATCTCATGACATTAAGCACATCGAAAGGAACATACACTTCAGTTAAAACAACAGAAGTAAATAATTACATACTTTGTACGCATATCTACAGAGGCAACTGTGTCTACATTATCATCAGAACCGTCATGCTTTGAGCCTTTCTTTGGCTTTTGGAAACGTTTCGAAGCAAGTCTAGAATGGCACTGTATTTCTAGCAGCTGCCATGTCTCTCCCGCCATTGGTAAAAGTGGATGGTCATACATTCCATCAAGTTCATGAACCCGTATACTCATCATTCCGGGCCATCCAACGTCTGCTTCTCGTTTTATAAAGTCGGGTTTAGAATTGGATACAGTGGAATTTGAATCTGGTGTTGCTGTACATCCACGCAGTGCTGCTAATTCGACTAGGTTTTTTCGTTTGTTATATGAAAACCCCATCCTTAGTATGATCAAGTGCAAATATACAAAAAAGCACATGCAATTAGCATAAAGAAGGAAACTATTCTATAGCAAAGAGATATTATGTGCAAGCTTGATCATACTTTAAAACAGGACAACCGCTGGAACCCACCCAACGAGGAAAAAATTCTCTAAGAAATGGGCGCTCAAGATTTCCAACTTCATTAGCCAAGTGACGAAACTGCATTTCAAAATGTAGTCAGTATAAAAATGTAATAACTTTCATAACTCATGATACATATAAAAAGGAATCCTACAAAGGAACAACTTGTTTCTAAGTTATCTCAGGGATGACAATGTGGTCATCAAGTGACACCGAAGAAACTATTTACCACCCATTTTGTAACAAAATTTCAAGGGGAAGCAATAACTTTCATCATTTAGACAGGAGAAGTTGCGAAAACGATATAGCTTCTAGTTACTCACCTCTTTTGTGCTAAGAGTTCTTATAAGACGAGTTGTATCTTTAGGAGGTGCCACCAGATTCTTTAAAACCTGACAAGTGAAATAAACAGCAAGCAGGGAAACTCAGGAAAGTGAAGCTAACTAGAAAGTGAAAGGTGAAATCACAAGCAAATAAATACATAATATCTTAGATCACAATAGCAAAGTAAGTACTTTTTTTAATAAACTAATAAATACAATAAAATAAAGGCAAAGCTGAACATCTTACTTTACAGAATGACTCAGGACCCATCTGCTTCTCCAACATCTGGAGAACTGCAACCTGAAAGATAAAAGCATTGGTGACAGGTAAGACAACCATTTTCTAATAGGAAAAAAGGAGTAACTGATGTAAAAGAATACTTGACAGAAATATCTATTAGATCCAAGACATCATCTTACGGATTTCCAACACCGAACTTTTCCATAAAAACCAATGCCCTGTGTTCCATACAAAGCCTTAGAAGCATCAGAAGAGCTCAAGGCAGTGGCAGCACTGTCATCTGCTTTGCAGACAGCACAATTTGCCTGCACTCAAAAGACAAAAAAGCATTGAATTGACAAATTCCAGGCAAATATCGAGAAAATACTCTGGCCAGAGGTCTTTAACCATAAACTTAAGTACATCAACATACGTCTGCAAGAAATGATATAAGTGCTTTTAACAATAATTTGTAATTTTTTACACCATAAAAGCCATTACAATACTGTTTCCAAGAGTCGTGACAGAATCCTAGTCAAAAACAAAAAATCACCTCATCATAAAAATAAGTTCCTTCATGCTAACAAGGGAATGAAATGAGAGATGTGTCATGTACATGTGCAAAACTGCAGATAAATCTTAAAGGCTTAACTGCATCTTCTTTATAATCCAAATAAAGTAAGCACTAAAGCGGAATTGCTAGAGATGTTTGTAAAACGTCTTTTAATATAGAAGCATGGCCATTCTATATGTACAATATTCAGCTTTTTGTCAACTCTATCATCAATATACGTCTATGCACAGGTATGCTACATTAATATCAAGCATATGTAAAAGACATTAACCATCCCAATATTAAGAGAGAAGAACCATACCTTGTACCGCCTATACCGGGCTTCATTGTTTCCCAGAGATTGCTTAACAAACGAGTCTGTCAAGAATCCAGCAAGTCCATCCAATAACCACTCTGACAATGGAAAATAAGATGAGTATTGTATATTTGTACTGCTCTACTTAGCTCTAGAAGTCCATTGGAGTAGGAGCAGGTTACCATCATTTGGTGCTTCCGCAGTTATATAGACTCCAAACCATTGCCTTGCTAGAGCATACGCAAGTTTTATTCTTGTATCTATTGTCTGCTCCACATATGAATCCGAAATTAGCATATATTTGAATTATAAACCTAAACGATACCTAAGAATATACACTCGTTGATTATCAACAGCCATTCAGCAACTCATGAACAAAAAACAGATAAATAAATCACATTTAGCCTAACAAGAGCATCTGAACTTATTCACAATCATGTCAACATACTGAATTCCAGGCAATAGCCTTGCAAGTGGTGTCATAAAGCAACAAGAAGAACTCTGAATTTCAATATAGCTTATAATTTGTTTTTGTCATACTTCAACAAGAAAGAATGTTGTTCAGATGTTTGTACTTGTCCTTCAAAAATCATGGTACTTATGGACTTGTACTACATGTTGCAACAGTCACACGTGCTTTCTTCTATTGCAAATGATTCCCATCTATATGAGCTAGAGAGAACATCAAGCTTATATATATATATATTTATATATATATATATATATATATATATATATATATATATATATATATGGTTACTTTTGTCCGCCAAGGAATCAGCCTAAGAAGTAAAAACAGGCTATAGAATGTTCAAACTGCCACAAATTTCCATTGAATCCAAGTATACAAGGTGTGTTTGGCGCGAAGCTTTTAGGTGAGCTTTTGAAACAAGTTAACTTGTAAGATAAGCTTTCTTTGGCTGAGAAGTTTATGGGAGCTTTCGATAGGAGCGTGAGCTTTTGATTAGGCTAATTACATTAATACCCGGCCTTATCTTTAATATTTGTGTATTTTAATTGGTATCCTTAAATGTCATTTTACACCTATAAGCTCCAGCTACTTTACCAAACCACAAAACATTTCTGAAAATATAAGCTCGAGCTCGAGCTCTCCAGCTAATTTTGCCAAACATGCCCATATACTAGTGGAGGTGACCAGTGTTGCACCGAAACGCCTATTAGGCTCGCGTTCCCGTTTGGAAACGTGGTGGGAACGGAAACTCCCCCAAAACGCCCCCGAAACGTTTCCCTGCCGTTTCCCTAGCCGTTTCTAGATTTCCATGCCGTTTCCCTGGCCGTTTCTGGATTTGCAATAAGTTTTCAAGTCGTTTCTGATGGGTTTTAATGGAGGAAGAAGACTTAGGAAGAAGAAGATTAAAATAGAATCAAAATACGAAGATTAAGATGCAGATCTTGTTTTTTTTAATAACGGAGGAAGCTCAGGAAGAAGAAGACATATGTAGGAGAGAAGGATTAAAATAGATCTTGTTTTTAAATAAATAAATATCTTATCGTGGCAGTTGACCAATAGAATTATTAGGTCTTTTTAAAATTAGTTTTAATCAAAGCTATTACTGTAAAATACGCCTTTAATTTTCTCAAAAAGTTGAAGTGTCTCCTTGTCCATACGCTAAAAAAGAGTCCAATTATTTGAAAACTACAGTATATACAATTTTTTTGTATTGTTGTTGCGTGAAATATGAATTAAAGATGTTGATTTTGTACTAAGAAAAGAAATCATTTTTATTAGTTTATTTCATATTAACATAAAGATGTTAATTTTGTACCCACAAAAGAAATTATATATTTATTTTGGATTTTCTTTAATATATTTTTAATATTTTTATATTTTTTATTGCCGTATTTATGCCGTTCCCGTATCTTGAATTTTTTATTTTTGCCGTTTCCCGTTCCCGTATCGCTTTGCCGTTCCCGTTTCGGTGCTACACTGGAGGTGACTATAGTAAATACTGAAAAATACAAGTATTTTTAGCTAGTGATCACTTGGGGTGTTGCTTGTCAGAGAAGTGAAATGGGGTAAGTGTCCCTCAGTGATCTTTACAGAACCTTCTGCCCAGGAAGCCTAGCAACTGATAATTTCTGGCTGGCCTCTTCATGGTAGTAATTTACATCTATCTAGCCCCAAAACGACACCCCCTCAAGGATCTGTCAATACCACCTCCAGTATCTGTCCCATAAATAATGACTAGCGAAGTACTAGACGACACAACTATATAGATGACCATAATGATATTACCCAAAACGACACCCCCCTCAAGGATCTGTCAATACCCCCTCCAGTATCTGTCCCACAAATAATGACTAGCGAAGTAACCAGACGACACAATTATAAAGATGACCATAATGATATTACCCAAAACGGACACCCCCATCTGTCAATACCCGCTCCAGGATCTGTCCCACAAATAATGACTAGCGAAGTAACTAGACGACACAATTATAAAGATGACCATAATGATATTAGTGTTAAAGACTATATGAATGTGAAGTAAAATGCATATAATGGGCTGTGCTACAAAATGGAAACTGTATCGTAAGAATACCGGTATAAGGAAACATGGAGGCATTCAGGTCAGAAATAGCACAGTTTACAAATAACACATCATGAAGGCTTGAGGTAATACTACATGGAACAAAATAAAAAACGGCACATGTATATGAATTAGATTATTAATTCAACCGTTGAAAACATACCTTATCAATAATCTTCTCGTCAAACAGAATCTGTGAGCTAAATATACTCATTGATGCACCCAAGCTCAGAGAAGATACTGCCATCTCCGGATCAATAAAGACTTGCGTATATGACCCAAATGGGAATTTGGTGGAAAGGTAATGCTCATAGTGGCTGTTAAGAAGTACGAAAGATAAAAAAAACCAAATTTAAGGAACTAAACAGGAGCAGGAAAGATAAAAAAACCAAATTTAAGGAACTAAACAAACCTGTATGCATAATGGAGAAATTCTACTGTGTTCCGAAGCTTTGGCAGGTTAGGCGGCAAACAAATGTGCGTTATAAGATTATTATGACGATCAGGAAAGATTTCAAATGGAGCGACTGCCAGAGATATCCATTGAGCTGCAACAGGTACACTTATTCTGTAGACATATGTTTTGCGTGGAGGGTCCTCATTAGTTAAAATCTGCACGAAGAAAAAAAGTTGTACACCTTTCAGAGGGATTGTGAAGACTAATTATAATTTGTACACCTTTCCTGTTGTTATAGTATATCATGCTACAAGATCTTTTGATGTTATTTTGGTGTGGTTTTAAACAATGAATTTAAAGGGAACTCAACACACACATAGAGAAATGAGGGAATGACTAGTGAGTTCTATTCAACATGGACACCAAATAACTAAGCCACAGTGAGATATACAGACCCCCATACCTCATTCCGGTGGGATTGTGTATTGTTGTTGTACTTGTGGTGAGATATACAGACACGTAAGAAGTAGATCACGGTTAACAATGGTCCATGTTAGAACCCATTCAATAACAATAATATATAAAAATGTTTATTCCAGATGTATACCACATGAACATGTTACACAAAAGAACTATCTAGTTACCGTTTGTTAGGTCTTGCAATGAATCCCATTTAACTGCTATTTCTCACCTGATACATTAAGGTTCCAGTGCTAACAGCAACAAGGTTGTTGGCTACCGTGAACTCCAAGTCAAAGCTGAAACGGGAATACACATCAGAAAAACTGAATAGAACAAAATACATACAAATTGAGTACAATAACAATATTTTCTTACGAGCAACGCTGTGAGCTATCATCCATACAAGGGAACCAACAACGAGCACGCCTTATCTGGTTATCGGTGTGCATAACATCTTTATCAATATGTATTCCTGTTTCTATCTTCTCCACCCAGTAGTCAATATGGATCAATTTTACATTCTGCAGCCAACATAACCTACATGAGAAAAAGATAAAAATGGGAAGACAGCAATAGAATTCTTCAGGAAAGCATAAGTGCCAATTACTTGATGTGAAACCAACTTTCTTTCAAGGTATTAAAAAACTATGAGGCATAGATAACAAATCTGCTAATTTTAATGTAAGAAATTAAAACTACTTTTCTCTCGACTAGCAGATACTGCCATTTCAGGTGGGCCAGAAGATAATAGGGTGTGTCTGTGACATATGAAATGTATGCAGCTTTGAGATCCGTATGCATTTCAACACTAGCTATGACTATAAATCTCCAACGCGGAAACCAAAACTTTAAGTAATTTCAGTTACACCAAGTTACAAAATTACAATTTTCTTTTATAACCTAGAAGCAATAAACAGTGCCAATTACATATTCATTAGTGCCCTATAAAACAAAAGCGAAACCAAATGTTACTTCCTAAAGAACATACTAGGGCATCATTTTAAACATTTCGGTTGCAATCCAATCCACAAAACAGGACTTGAAATAACTACAATAACCTGCTTGGATTCACTGGAAGTTTGGATCCCGTTCTCTTGGTTCTCTTGCATCGGCTGATCTGGCTGTTCTGGATGCTCCGTCATGGGTTTAACAGCCTGACTAGTGCACATGATCAACAAATTGGGCACCAATTCTCTTTCAAGACATGAAACGTAAACTGAACCGGCGGCATCTGCAGCAGAATTAGCAGAGGAAACGGAACACCATCTGTCATCACTGTCCATTTGCTGGTAGTGAGGGAATATCTCAAATCTTGCTGGTTCTCCATCCACCATTACATTTTCGATCATCAAATTATCAGCATGTAACCCCACAATACCATTTTCAGGCACAACTACTTCAAGCTCAGTATACCTAGCAAAACACAGATTTAACCATAAATTACCAGATCAAATCAACACTTCACATCTTTAAACAAGTTGTGCTCCCACTAACAATATTATACTATATATTCACAACCCAAAAGAAAACATACGGTTTCATTGAAAACCCAAACTAAGCATTAAATTGTAACAAAACACCTCAAATAAAACATTAGACATTTTCAGCACCAAGATGACGGGGCACATCCTGTTTACCCAAAACTTCTCATCGCAATAAGATTATGCCATTGATCAAAACTTCCTATTCAAAAGTCGCAAATCGGAAAATAATTCATAGGCCTAGAACTTGGACCTAAACAGTAACCTAGTAATGAGAATAATGAGATTACTTCACCTTCCAAATCGAGTGTTTTGACAAGAAAACAAATATGATTGTGCCAGACTGTCAAAAACTAAATGTATTAGGTTTTTTTTATTGGGATCAGACACCACAAGGGATCAGACAATGAATAGCCATACAATAATTTAAACAAAAAATAACACAAACACAATGATTTTATTGATTTGGCTCTCTCAAGCCTAATCCACTACAATATGACTAATAGCAATAGGTGTTACAACACTAACACTCTTGAATACCCTCACCGCATAATGGAGCTGTGCTCACATTATTTATCATCCAGAGACACACACACAGGAAGAAGGGAGACACTCACACGACTCTCGCAAGTCTTCTAATTTTCTCTCCTCAACATAACCTCTAGCTCATAAATCCTTTATATAGGAAAACGCCAACTTCCTCTCCAACTTAACGTATTACCAACGTAAACTTGTTAGCTAAATAAATCCTACTATTAGCATAGGCAACACACCCATTCCTTGATTTGGACAATTACCAACCTGACAAAACTATTTTAGGAGAGTGAATCAATCATCAACATTTTTTAGGTCTATGGTGCCATGATCACAAAAGAAGTTCAGGTATATCGATATTTACGATTCGAAATTACATAAACTCCAAATCTGCCCGCCCAACTAAAATATTACTAGTAATCAAACACCCAGTTATGTCACACAAACATTTATGTTAACAACAGTACAGTACTACTGTCTTCGTTCAAAAACTGTACATCTAATTGGTGATCAAAACCTGATGCCAACAAACTAATATACCAATCTAATAGCGATAATGGTCAGAAACTTTTAATTTCTCCTATTATTTGTATTCTTACTTGTAAAGTTCGATATATTTGAATGGATGATCATTTGAGAATGTACCGAACTTTACTCATAATGGTACACACAATAGGAAAAATTAATAGTTCAACCGTATTTTGTACGTAAAATATATCGCCATCTTTTAAATGTGAAGTTTATTAAGTAAAAGTTTTTTATAGGATTTATCAACAGTATTAGCAACGAGGACTATAAAAGATATGACCAACACAATGTCTAGCAACGTATGTGCATTTGTTACCAAATATGCAAGGGCATTTAAAAACTTAACTAGCAACCAACATTTTTAGCGATAATAGACTAAAGGAGTGTTCCCGAAACTCAGTAAATATCGTTTCATTTTTTTTGTTTCGCCATGATTATAAATGAAAGTCAAAGACAAAAAATCTCACATGCTAATTTGTTTTTACAGCTTCCATTTTTTCACGCTACGTGGTAGTTTCAAAGGTCAAGAGAAAGAAAGGATTAAAAGTTTATTGCTACGATAAATACATAAATTCGCAACAGCGTTGCCAACAAGAAAATGCTTCAGAGTACTAGATGTAGCTATTCCGCCAGGCAAAATGCCTAATATTCATAACGCTCTGATAGTTAAGGGGCGAGATATCAATGGTGCGCCAATTAATGTGACTTGTGAGGCACAGCAATTATTAGGAAACAATCGAGTTAGGGCCGTAGCTGGAATAATCCCTATCTAATATCGTTAATGTTTTCGCTATGAACCGACAGTCTAAAACAGTAATTACAAGCAGTTGCGAGCAAACCTAACCCTAATAACATCATAATTTAACAATTATCATAATTAAACAGCTTCAATTGGATAATCGTAACCCTAACACGTACAATTAAGGTGAAAAAACACACAGTAACTAACTAACCCGTAAATTCGACGCTTATCGAGATCAATAGATAAACAAATCTTCTGATGTTTAACCACAGCTTCTGTAGAATTGTTATCAGTTTTCTGTTGATCCTCGTTCTTTTGCTTACGTGGCTTCGCCATTTTAACTAACTGTGTGTGTACGGACACCTAAACACACAGTGTGTGAAAAATGATTCGAATTGGGGGGAGAGAGTGAGGGATTTATAGAGATGGGGGATGTTTATTTGGATCGGGTTTTTTTTATTCTGGTTTGAGCCCTTGATCGGACGGTGTGGAGTGGTTTTGATTGATGGATGTAAATTGTACTGTGGGCAAAGAATTCACTAGATTATGATTAAAAAAAACAAAAAAAAAACAAAAAAAAACGAAAAAAAATACTCCACCTTTAAAACTATGTTACAGAGAATTTTCACTAGGAAAGAAAATAAAATGGAAAAGAAAAAGTTGTGTTGTCAAGTAATATTTAAAAAGAAATTGAATGAAAGTTAATGTATTTTTGTTAAACATTAAAGTAAAGTGTTTTCTCTAAATTTTGAAAAGAAAATGTTTACTTTACATTTTTTTATTTTTCTTTAATAATAAAATTTAACAACATTAAGCAAAGAATAAAATTTAAAAGAATGAATTGGTTAAAAAATATTTTAAATTTCAGCTTTTGATAACGACAGAAAATTAATCTCAAAAATATTTAATATATTTTTCCTTTTTTATTGGTTATCGTAATTTTTTACAAATAAATGAAATAATACATGAAAACTAACAATGATAATAAATTGAAATATTGTTTCACATTTAGTTAAAAAAAACAAATAAAAATAACAAAAAAAAATTATTATAAAGGAAGAAAAAAGAAACTTCAACAATAATTGAGTCGCTATTTTAACTATGTTCATGGCTAAAATAGTTTGTTATAAAAAAAATTTAGTCGTACATATTTTTTAGTGCATGTTTCATTATTATTATTAATTTTAATTCAAAATGAGATGGAAATAATAATACAAGAGAATGCATTACGGATAATTGGGATGCAGCTTTAAATCTCCGCTTTTATTTTTCTTGACATACCAAACAAAGGAATTGGAGATAATTTCATTTCTCTATCTTTTTTTCTCCTTATCGAACACACCCTAAAAATAACACAGTGCACAAAAAATACAAAAAAGACCGCGAGCAAATATAGTGCACGCAAACTAATTGTGCGTGGTATTTTGGATTGCTACACGTGTAGTTTTGAGTTGTTTAGATTTAATAACAAGGTGACACATGTATTGTGAAGTGCTCATATCATATTAAACAATTATATAACTAGAAATATGTGAGCCTATAAAGTCACACACGTATACACTAATGTATCATCTATATCTATATCTATACTACTATATAAATAGTTTTGGACCTTCTAAATAAGGTAGTCTTAAAAATTTTAAGAACAAAAAAATTATTATAAAAAGAAATTCCAATAGCTTGTTACATACACATATATAAAAGTAACATTTAAAATATTAAATGTGTTAAATTCATAAACTTGTAACCATCTAAAAAATTAATTGTCTTTAACCATCATCTATAAATCTAACACATCAAACAACTTACTCAAAAAACATTAAAAAGAAACACACTTTCATATATGCATCTCACCACCCACCACAACTCAGCTTCTGCCAAAATCGCATTTCGGATCGGTTTTGGTTTTAACCGAAAACCGACCCAAACCGAACCGTGCACACCTCTACATAAAGTCATTATCACGAAAAACATGTCATCGAAATATATTGTTCGCCAAAACATTTAGTTAAAAGGTACCCGCCGTCGCAACGCGCGGGTGCCCTTCTAGTAAATTATAATATATTTATAGTAGATATGTTATTTATATTAGTTAAATATCTCACGATCGCTTGATGGTCGTTAATTAATCCGTTAGACGCCTTAATTAACCAACGGGCCTTTATTTATTAGGTAATGGACTTAATAAATGTACTAGATTCAAAACTAATATGGGAAGCCCATATTAGTAATAAGGGGTCGGCCTAGGGGAAGAAAAAACAAAAGGGGGGGGGGAGGCTTTGGTGGTTAAGTGTAACATACCATAAGTTATATTGAGATTAGAATTCATTATAATCACATAACTTGTAAAGCAATCAACCCCTTCTCTTTTCCTTCCCCATGAACAACCAAACTAAGATCCAAACTTAAGGTTATTGGTTTCTTAATCGTTTTTCATCATAGCAAAACAATAGGTGTTTGTTGTTTGATCATGAATGTCACACCCCGTCAATGGCAGAAACACGGGATGCAACTAGAAAAGGCACATTGCGTAACATCATAGATTCATACATCATATTTATTACAACGATAGTTTACAACTTTTACAAAATGATCCTTGTCTCAAAAATTATAGAAAAACATGTCTCTTTTGAAATCTTGCTGTCTTGAAAACATAGTAGCAAAAATATCAAATAGTCTGACTCCAATAAACGTGCATTCAAATACCTTAGTAATGATCCACCTGAAAATGGTACCAGAAAACATCAACATAATGTTGGAGAGCTCGTAGGTTTGAAAGTAAAACCACGAAGATGTGAATAATATAGCGTAGGACAATAGTGAGCGTGAATACCAATTACAAGCACTTTAGTAAAACAGTAATAGTGTCGCGCCAACTGAGCTTATTGTGTCCAACATACATATATC
Organism: Chrysanthemum makinoi; assembly: GCA_910596185.1. Taxonomy (NCBI): domain Eukaryota; kingdom Viridiplantae; phylum Streptophyta; class Magnoliopsida; order Asterales; family Asteraceae; genus Chrysanthemum; species Chrysanthemum makinoi. The sequence goes on along the minus strand of OU343224.1, from coordinate 228,835,873 downwards.
CAATACCATGTGGGGAGCAACCCCAATAGATTTATCATCAAGTGGGCCCTCCGCAAAGGGTTAATAGTTAAGAAGTCATGAACTCACAAAGCAAAACATTTCATAGCATATAATCGTATCATCACACATATATGTCCAAAATCATGTAAAACAGTAAGTCACAGCATAAAAACGTTTGAAAAGCATCTCAAGGAAAAATATAGTGAAAAAGGGGCTACGAAGACTCACCTTAGCCAAGAAAGGACAAGGTAGCACACAGAGAATCAAGAAATAAGGCACAACGGTACACGATCGGCACAACCTAATAAGTATAGCTTGTTTTAGAATATATCTCAAAAAATAGTATAATGTACATAATTTTTCAAAAACTAACGTATTTTTAGTTTTCGTGGGTGACTCGAATTATCATTTGTAAAAAGTGTCGTATCGAAGTCTCGTGTGGATTTTTAGGAAAAATATAGACTCAAGATAACTCACGCCAAAATAACGAAATCGGAGAAGTAACGAAAGGACTACCAGAAGGAATAACGAAAAGAAAATAATAGATAAAGGACAACGAAAAGGGCCCTTCGATAACATGTTTGGTGTTTTACCCCGTAACCCAAATAGTTTACAAGACGTTGTGGTTTTAGAAAGAATCGTACATTTGATGAAAGGTGTACCATGTTAATAATTAAGAAACTAAAAAAAGTTTATAACGTTTACAAATCGTAATAGTTTAAGTCATAAAAATGGTTTTTATAAAAAAATTTGACATGATGCGTCCGTTTATGTATCATTTCCAAGTCATTACGACTTTTGAATAACAACTTTTATTTATTACGTTTCACCAATTTGATACAATTTATACAAGTTTTATATAACTTTTACAAGTTTTATTATATAATTGGACAGTATTCATTCGCGTATATATTAGTTGTTTAGTTTTATCGACCGTTTTGTATATGTTCTAGTCCAAGTGGGTTAAACTCTTATGAGTCTAACACACTCTTACGTCTCATGCACCAAAAGAGTCCATAATATCCATCAACTAATATAGTAAATCTAATATATTCCAATCCAATATCATCCAAGCATCGGTTTTTGTAACAAATATCCCTATCCAAATCCATATCATATCCCGAGTAAACCCGAATAGCATCTGAAACATTATGGACAAAAACTAAGATATAAATTAAATTAGTAAAGAAAAAAGGAAATAAATCATTATATTAAGTAAGGGAAGAGATTGAAATAAAAGACCAAGTGCATTGGGCTTTGGCCCAAAGCTAAACTTACACAACTCATGGGCTCACTTTGGGTTTACCGGCCCAAAGCTACCAATCGCAAGACCACGCATGGGCTAACTAGCTCGATCGACTAAACCAAGTAAGTCCAAGTCCGAAACCAACTCGAACTCGACACAAACACACATACACACACGAGGTTTTCTAACCTCATTACCTTATCGAGTGACAACAATATTAAAACCCGTCTCGACTTAATCTACCCGACTCACAACAACTCGAGTCCGTGGTCTCTTGAGCCACGGCTCGTACCAAATGACACCACGACCTTGGCTTTATGCCTTAGTTACCAAAACTTGTGGCCATGACTCCCCGTGAGTCACGGATCATACTAATGAGCCCAATAACGTTACCTCGGCTCAAACAACCCAAAATAACAACGCATGGTCGTGACTCCCTTGAGTCACGACTCACCTTCATTTGAGCCACAACCAACTGTTAACCACTAAAACGCAAACAATTCAATACCGAACATTAAAATAGATACACAAGTCAAGCAGCCCCTATGAGGGTATTACCCAACCCAACGCACTATGTTCAAACTGAAACCAACATACAACAATAACGCAAACGATATTTTAACCAATTAAACTATAACCCCAGGTCATCACCAAAGCATTTGCAACACGAAACTAAACTGTTCGTGACTCTCTTGAGTCACGACTCACACCATTCAACACCAAATAAAACCCGTGACTTGACTCAAAATAGAACATCAAGTCTGTGACTCCCATGAGTCACGACTCAAATCCACTCAGCACCAATTACATTCGACTGACCCAGAAAATAAACAAGCAAGTGCCAAATAACCAAAATAATAACACAAGGACGAGGATATGTACGGAATAAAAAAAATAAACCACAAAAAATAATAATCATAACCACGAGTCAACTCGACTCGTGAGTTGACTCAAACGAGTCAAGCGACTCAGAAACGAGTCACGCGAGTTTGGCGTTTAAAACATAGATCCACACGAGTTTAGGTTAGAAAGCATTAGTTTTACAAGTTTTAATACAGAAATCGTTTAGAGTTTTTAAAACCGATTAGGGTTTAGTAAAAAATGAAGGAAAATAAAAGAAATGGGGGTGCGTGGTTCTTACCAAACAAGAGAGACAGATGGGGAAGACGGTGGGTGATGGTGGCGTATGGTGGTGAGCGGCGGTGGTACTGCAAAACCCTAGCAAACAAACCCTTCTTGGACTCAAACCAACCCAGAAGTGCTTCCCTTGTCTTGATCTACTCGTTCGGCAACAAAAAGTGGGTGGCCAAAAATTGGCCGGAAAAAGTTACGGCGGCGGAAATAGTGAATCCGGTGAGTTGGTGGTATAAATGGGTAAAAAAGCCTAATTTTTGAGTTTATATACCCCTTGAGGGGCAAAAACTGCCAAATGGAGATACAAGGGGGTGGGCGGCGTAAATAGGGCAAGGGGTGTTTTCTGCTTTGTAAAACTTTTATATAATGATGGTGTGGGACCCGTTGAGGCTCGGTAACAATTGATTTCGACTCAGGATTTGAACAATTACGTTTAAAATAGATTTTCCACGAAAAACGAGTATAAACACGACTATTATCACATATATAATATCATAATCTTATTAAAATGTATATTATATTACGATTGTGCCGGTACGCATTGTGTGCCCTTTTTCACGAATTACGAAATAGCCTCTCGTTTTTTTTATCAAATGAGTTATGAAGAGCTCGAAAATGAAATATAATTAATAATAAACATACTTTATTACTTAAACAAGTGTGAAAATCACCAGTTGACACAAATAGTTTCGTATTTTCATAAACAAGTATTGCCCCTAAAATGCCGGTTGCTACAGTCTACCCCTGTTAAAAGAATTCTGTCCTCAAAATTTAGCTAGTACCACTGCCAAATGGTGTGGTAGTCTCTCCTAGACCTTTCACTCCCAAGTAACTAATGTCCATGGTCCAAGTTCTAACAAACCTACAATTTGAATCTTGTCTCATCTAAGTTGCTCAGCTTCCCTAACGAGGTTCTCGGTTGGCTCGTTCATAACACAAAATAAATCACCAAGCTGACACTTTAAGGGGTGATAACTAGTTGATCACCAACTAGGCTTTACTTATGGTTCCTTACACGTTAATCACTAAATTTCAGAGAATGCTCGCAAATCCAAATGACCAATTCTTGCTAACGAAATTGCTAGTCCAGTGTGAACGATCTAACCACCTATTATTATAATCAACAAGACCAATGCGTATGTAGAGCTCAACGAAGATCAAGGTCTTAGCGAAGGAATCTAGAAGTCAATTCACATCTTCAACATGGCGGAAACTACTTATGCGTCAAGGTGAAACACTACTAATAGCCTTAACTTATGATAACTAAATCCAAATTCGTATTTCCGGGTGTAATGAGATTGGCATTCAAAGGTATCTGTCGGGTGGTGAAATTCAATGGAATAAGCCGTTCCGTCTTCGAGCAAAATCATCGAAGCCTTAGGCAAATTTTCTTGTAGCTTGAGTTGATCATCAACTTACATCTAACTTAACATTACAACCTATCAAACAAGAACTGTCATGAGATTAAGTTAAGTAGCAAGCTGAATTCCACCTTAAGCCAAGTAACAACTTGATTTTAGCTCAATCTCGCAACTCATCAAACAAGAACTGTCACGAGATTAGGCTGTGTATCAAGTTATTGAGAAAAAGAAATTTAACGTTTTCGATGATTTGACTCAATTTAGGAATTGCTCAAAAACAAACGAATAGGTACCTACGGCTAGTATTGGCGAGATTAGTGAAGAAAATCAAGTAAACTATCGAAGTAAGTGAGTCACTAAGAAAGAACTTGGTAAAGGAGACACGGAAAAGTTGTCTACGAGATTACATAGGTAGGCCTGAAGGAGGTTTTCCTAATTTTGAAGAGACAAATTGAATTAGGTGTATGTAAGGGTTCTTCGTTGTGTTATGATGTCTTACAGATCATCGAGTATCCATTGAGGAGGGGAAGATCAATCGTTATCTATACGTTCTTCATCAAGACCCAAAACGGGTGTAGGATTTGTAGTTCCAAAGGTTTCGTACATGTAGTAGAGATCTCTAACGTCGTAACAATGAAAACAAGTCATTTGAAGTTAGAATTACTGGCGCGAAATGGTGTATGTGTAGAGCACTACGTAGATTTGGCACGAGCACTAGATACTAGTGTAGTCGTTTAGGTCGCTCTATTTGAGGCTACGCCGCATAGTTAACTTGAGGGAAATGTGGTCTCCATGGACTTGCGAAGGTCGATGCATTCGCCAAAAGAAGGTGAACAATGATATGGGTTCCCATCGGAAAGATCATTATGACAATAAAAATGAAGAATCTAAGGAAAGAGTATGAGCTTTTAAAGCGATTGATGAGGAAGTAAGGGTAGCATCGGGTGTTGTGTCAGGCATCTTTCTCGTCTACAACGTACTTGCTTCCGTCGAACGTCTGGTGTCAAATAGATGTTTTGAAATTTCTTCTTTATGTCGTCGCATGAGACGTGGATCGAAGGAATTAAATACAACGCTGGCTGAAAAATTTGTGAATGGAGAAAATTTTATTACTGAAGGAATCTTTGCTTGTATTCTCGGTGGCATTGATGGGAGAAATTCTGGTGGAGTAGATTATAGTGTAGTTCGGCAAAGATGTTGTTGCAAATATTGGGAGAGAATGGCTGACCAGAAATCGGAGCAACGAAAATCATACGTGATAAAAATTATTAAGACAACGCCTCTGAATAAAACAATGATTGTCGTCTATGAAAATTCAAGAAATAAAAATGAAGGCTTCACAATAGGGAGAGGGAGCATCAAATAATACAAAAATGAGTACAATAAGGCTAGCCGAGTAGGTAGAACTGAAATATAATATTCAAGTTTGTCGGAGGTGTTGGTTAAAAATAAACTCAGGTCGAAATGTGACGAAGAAAAATACATAATGCATGTGTGTCGGCGTACGTTGATTTAGAGTGTAAAAGAAAAGAGAAGTAACGTCGGTCCTAAGTGGTCGGCAACTTAAGGGTGAGTATCACGAAAATACATGAGAGCGTGAATTAAAACACCAGAGTGTATGTGTATAAACGCGCAGTTTGAAAATTCCGCATAGAATCTTGATAGGAAATTTTACAAGGATCACAAGGTAACAGAAGTTCGTTGGCGTCTTTGTCCGATAAGAAAGTACAATTTCAACGGCGTTTGATCAACATAAGTAGTTGTAATGAGTAATCTCAGAGTGGGCAAGAACTTTTAAGGAAAGGTTCTCGGGGTACGAACGTTGAAGATAACCGTGTCATGAAGCATATACTGCAAGTTGACGATGACGATCTATGAATCAAGGGGTTTCAAGACCGAGTGCGATGCCAATGTTTTGGAATGTTTGGAGATTATTATGAGATAGGGCTCATAAGGCCAAGTGATCAATTTGTCTAGGTAGAAACAGGATGTATGATGACTCGAAATTGTTTCCAAGTGAATACTGCATCGAGAGATGTTGGCCTTGTTACAAGTGAAGCCTAAAGATCTTATGGTTCGGTGCAACTTCTTGATATCCAAATGTAAGAACGAAGTCATGTTCCAATGTGACTAAGTTATATAAGACTCTGAAAAGAACGTGTTTCGATCAACACTAAAGTCTTATCTTATGGAATGAATTAGGAAGAATTTAATTTTAAGGAATAGTGCAAAGTCATGACATATCGCTAGTGACAGTCTCAGGCAGAGGTGGTATAGTGCGTGTTCCTTATCGGATGCATGGTTTTGAAATTTGTTAATAGTATTCATTTGAGCAAGACATTATAAAATTTTGACCATGAATGTAGTTTGGAGCAACTTTGTTTGAAATTTTTCGATGGTTATAGTCGTGTGAAAAAATATATCTGCAAAAATTTGAAGTTTGAAATAACGATTTTTCATATATGGTTTGGATTTTTGATTTTCAAGAAAATTGAAGTTTTGACAAACATCTAAGACGCTTTTTTTTTTAATGCTAAAACAATCCAGCCATTTAGAATCACAAATTTATTTTAAAACATTTTAAAATGACTTCGACTATCAACCAAATTTTATTAAAAAAAACCATTATAACACGGTCCGATTAATGAGGATTACCAGTTCATCATAATTTATAGAGTTCACAAGAAAATATTTCATTTATAGAAAAAATTTGACCAATCAGAATTTGACTTATCTATATCAGTACTATCTCCGGAACACGAACACCAGGGCGAACATCGCTATCATGGTCAACACAAACAACTCAATTAACAAGCTGAAGGTCACTGCTTCTCATGATTCCTATTATTTCCCTTGTTGTACTCAAGGTCCTAATCATACGACTAAACCATAAACGTGTTCATTTTGATAGGTGGGTTGCTTCCTAAGGCAACTATTGATGTCACCCGACTCATCGGCTTATAGTGCGGTGTATATAGGCTTTCCTACAATATGAGGGTAGGGGAGACAAGGCATGTGACATGATGGCATAGGGCAATACCATAAAATCATGTATCCAAAAATAGTTTTCAAATAGTACCAAATTATCAATCATTTATAACGTTAAACCGAGTAACAACTTGAACCTAACTTAATTTCACAACTCATCAAACAAAAACTGTCATGAAATTAGGTTAAGTTTCGTTAAAAGGCTTAACGTCTTTGATGATAAAAAAATTCTCAAAATAGTGTTTCCAAATTAATATGACCCAAATAGTTCTTAAGATAGCATATAAATATAATGCATTTTCAAAATGGCAAAACCAATGTTGACCTTCCAAAATTGTATAGCGTATCCAAAATAACGTACCCAAAATAGTTTACCCGAAATAACGTTTTCAATATATATTTAGCAAAATATATAATATGAGTTTTGCTTATGTATAGGAATAAATAATATCAACGCATGAGTACGGGGAATGGTACAGGAATACTCTGACTCAATCAAATCAATTATATCATATCAGCTCAAATCGAATCACATTATATCAAATCAATCAAGGCACTTAACTACGCAATCGTAGGCTCAAATATTGTCCTATAAGCTAACAACTTCAGCACACAGAAGGCAAAGCATTATAACCACATATACACATAACACATAAGGCAGAAGCACACACATGGACCAATGCATTTTCAGGTGATCTAGACTCCGACTCCAACCAAACATGATCTAAGGTCACTACCCCCATTATCCCATGATTGCTCTTGAATTAGGCATAGTTGATCAAGCTATGCGTAATTTAAGAAATATGATGGAATACTCGGGCTAATCGACTCGTTCCATGTTTGGGGTTTTTATAAAAACTTTAGTTTGGTTATAGTTGAGGTTTTTATTTTAGAAAAACCATTATTCTCTATAACCTTAGGCTATGATACCAATCTGTAACACCCCGTCAATGGCGGAAACAAAGGATGTAACTAGAAAAGGCACATTGCGTAACATCATAAATTCATACCTCATATTTATTGCAACGATAGTTTACAACTTTTACAAAACGATCCTTGTCTCAAAACTGATAGAAAAACGTGTCTCTTTTGAAATCTTGTTGTCTTGACAACATAGTAGCAAAAATGTCAAATAGTCTGACTCCAATAAACGTGCCTTCAAATACCTTAGTAATGATCCACCTAAAAATGGTACTAGAAAACGTCAACATAATGTTGGTAAGCTCGTAGGTTTGAAAGTAAAACCATGAAGCTGTGAATAATATAGCGTAGGACAATAGTGAGCATGAATACCAATTACAAGCACTTTAGTAAAACAGTAATAGTGTCGCGCCAACTGAGCCTATTGTGTCCAACATACATATATCCAATACCATGTGGGGAGCAACCCCAATAGATTTATCATCAAGTGGGCCCTCCGCAAAGGGTTAATAGTTAAGAAGTCATGAACTCAAAAAGCAAAACATTTCATAGCATATAATCGTATCATCACACATATATGTCCAAAATCATGTAAAACAGTAAGTCACAGCATAAAAACGTTTGAAAAGCATTGAGTACCATTTCCCCCCAAGGAAAAATATAGTGAAAAAGGGGCTACGAAGACTCACCTTAGCCAAGAAAGGACAAGGTAACACACACAGAATCAAGAAATAAGGCACAACGGTACACGATCGGCACAACCTAATAAGTATAGCTTGTTTTAGAATATATCTCGAAAAATAGTATAATGTACATAAGTCTTCAAAAACTAACATATTTTTAGTTTTCATGGGTGACTCGAATTATTATTTGTAAAAAGTGTCATATCGAAGTCTCGTGTGGATTTTTAGGAAAGTATAGACTCAAGGTAACTCACGCCAAAATAACGAAATCAGAGAAGTAACGAAAGGACTACCAGAAGGAATAACGAAAAGAAAAGAATAGATAAAGGACAACGAAAAGGGCCCGTCGATAACATGTTTCAGTGTTTTACCCTATAACCCAAATAGTTTATAAGATGTTGTGGTTTTAGAAAGAATCGTACATTTGATGAAAGGTGTACCATGTTAATAATTAAGAAACTAAAAAAAGTTTATAACGTTTACAAATCGTAATAGTTTAAGTCATAAAAATGGTTTTTATAAAAATTTGGACATGATGCGTCCGTTTATGTATCATTTCAAAGTCATTACGACTTTTGAATAACAAGTTTTATTTATTATGTTTCACCAATTTGATACAATTTATACAAGTTTTATATGATTTTTACAAGTTTTATTATATAATTGGACAATACCATTCGCGTATATATTAGCTGTTTAGTTTTATCAACCGTTTTGTGTATGTTTGGTTCCAAGTGAGTTAAAATCTTATGAGTCTAACACACTCTTCCGTCTCATGTACCAAAAGAGTCCATAATATCCATCAACTAATATCGTAAATCCAATATCATCCAAGCATCGGTTTTTGTAACAAATATCCATATCCAAATCCATATCATATCCCGAGTAAACCCGAATAGCATCCGAAACATTATCGAAAAAAACAAAGATATAAATTAAGTTAGTAAAGGAAAAAGGAAATAAATCATTATATTAAGTAAGGGAAGAGATTGAAATAAAAGACCAAGTGCATTGGGGTTAGGCCCAAAGCTAAACTTACACAACTCATGGGCTCACTTTGGGTTTACCGGCCCAAAGCTACCAATCGCAAGACCACGCATGGACTAACTAGCCCGATCGACTAAACCAAGTAAGTCCAAGTCCGAAACCAACTCGAACTCGACACACACACACATGAGGTTTTCTAACATCATTACCATACCGAGTGACAACAACAGTAAAACTCGTCTCGACTTAATCTACCCGACTCACAACAACTCGAGTCTGTGGTCTCTTGAGCCACGACTCGTACCAAATGACACCATGACCTCGGCTCTATGCCTTGGTTACCAAAACTTGTGGTCGTGACTCCCCGTGAGTCACGACTCATACCAATGAGCCTGATAACGTTACCTCGGCTCAAACAACCTAAAATAACAACGCATGGCCGTGACCCGTGACTCCCTTGAGTCACGGCTCACCTTCATTTGAGCCACAACCAACTGTTAACCACTAAAACGCAAACAATTCAATACCGAACATCAAAATAGATACGCAAGTCAAACCACCCCTACGAGGGTATTACCCAACCCAACGCACTATGTTCAAACTGAAACCAACATACAACAATAACGACAACGATATTTTAACCAATTAAACTATAACCCCAGGTCATCACCAAATCATTTGCAACACGAAACTAAACTGTTCGTGACTCTCTTGAGTCACGACTCACACCATTCAACACCAAATAAAACCCGCGACTTGAATCAAAATAGAACATCAAGTATGTGACTCCCATGAGTCACGACTCAAATCCACTTGACACCAATTAGATTCAGATGACCCAAAAAATAAACAAGCAAGTGCCAATTAACCAAAATAATATCACAAGGACGAGGATATGTACGGAATAAAAAAAAGAACCACGAAAAATAATAATCATAGCCAAGAGTCAACTCGACTCGTGAGTTGACTCTGACGAGTCAAGCGACTCAGAAACGAGTCACGTGAGTTTGGCGTTTAAAACGTAGATCCACACGAGTTTAGGTTAAAAAACATTAGTTTTACAAGTTTTAATACAAAAATTGTTTAGGGTATTTAAAACCGCTTAGGGTTTAGTAAAAAATGAAGGAAAATAAAAGAAATGGTGGTGCGTGGTTCTTACCAAACGAGAGAGACATGTGGGGAAGACGGTGGGTGGTGGCGGCGTACGGTGGTGAGCGGCAGTGGCACTGCAAAAACCAACCCAGAAATGCTTCCCTTGTCTTGATCTACTCGTTCGGCAACGAAAAGTAGGTGGCCGGAAAAAGTTACGGCGTCGGAAATAGTGAATTCGGTGAGGTGTTGGTATTAATGGGTGAAAAAGCCTAATTTTTGAGTTTATATACCCCTTGAGGGGCCAAACTGCTAAATGGAGAAGCAAGGGGGTGGGCGGCGTAAAAAGGACAAGGGGTGTTTTGTGCTTTTATAAAACTTTTATATAAAGATGGTGTGGGACCCGTTGAGGCTCGGTAACGATCGATTTCGACTCGGGATTTGAACCATTACGTTTAAAATAGATTTTCCATGAAAAATGAGTATAAACATGACTATTATCACATATATAATATCATAATCTTATTAAAATGTATATTAGGTTATGCTTGTGCTGGTACGCATTGTGTGCCCTTTTTCACGCTTTACGAAATAGGCTCTCGTTTTTTTTATCAAATGAGTTATGAAGAGCTCGAAAATGAAATATAATTAATAATAAACATACTTTATTATGAAACAAGTTTGAAAATCACCAGTTGACACAAATAATTTCGTATTTTCATAAACAAGTATTGCCCCTAAAATGCCGGTTGCTACAGTGAATAAGAATGACCTAGCATTCGGGTGATACACAAGGACGTGTTGTGTGGATATCGATGGAGGTTATCTATTTTGATGACTTGTGGGTTTTTTATAGTGACTAGGGGTTGATCTTGGGTTTCAAGAGGTGAAACTAGATCCATTATTTGCTCCGTTGTTCAACCAATCACGGTACAAGAAGTAATAAATAGTTTATTTATTTAATCATTATACATCATATGGATCCACCGTTTTGGGACCTTATCCACTGCGTTTATATGTTATACATGCTATTATATATAATAAATTCCAACAGTGGCATCACGAGCCATCGTATGATGTTCTTGGTTAGCGGTGTATACGTAAAAGTGGTCAAAAACTCATTTTTCGCGTGTTTTTATGTAATAATTTTCGGACAACCTTTAGGGCATTTTTTAAAGTAAAAATTCACCCTAAGTGGTTTTAAAATTAAGTGTTTGAGAACCCTAGGGCCACGGGTTTGCGTGTACATGAATGAGGTTTTTACTTGCTTTAAATCTTTCATTTTTCGGCTTATTTACTTGTTTTAAATTGGAATCCATGGAAAATACATGCATGTTTGGCCATGGACAATAAGCCAGCTTCTTGTAGCATTCATGATATTAGTGTATTAATATGTGGGGCATGCAAAATTGATGAAAACCTTGGCCTATTACATGTTTGTTTATTGCATTTTTTAGTTAATTTTCCGAGTTTGGTCATTGTTTCAGCATTTTTCGGTACCTTTAATTTTATCATAGCTATTTTTTTGGGCACTTTATAGTAGGGTGTTAGGTCTTATGTTATTCCTAGAAAAATATCAAATTATAACCATTGCTCGATTTGGAATGGCGTCGAAGTTAAAGGTGGATGTGCAAATGCGGACCTGTTGGAGGTACATGTAGTAAAAACAATCCTAGAGTTTGGTTGGGATTTAGGAGCTGAAGTTTGAATGACATGCACATGACTCAAATGGCTACAACTTTGTGGCTTGGACCTTCGACTTGGGAAGATTCCTTCATGGACTTATTGGCCCACAAGTCGACGAATTTGCTCCAACAATGTGCTGTAATATGGGCTTAAATGGGTTCTACTTGCTTTGGAATAGGTCTAAAAGCAAGTGGGAGCCCAATATTTGGTTCTGTTGGATTTCCCCTTAGTTGAACTTTTCGGTTTCATGATGGCTCATGGACCAAAGCATAGGATTTCATCGGTTGAAATGTGTTGTGTTTCATTTATTATTTTGCTTTTTATATATTGTTGTGACATGTTTAAATTGCAAAACGATTTTGGAAATTAAATGAAACCATTTTATATAAGATATAAACTTAATGAGATAATGTCTTGCACAGTTTTATACGCATTGGGTTTAATTAATACAATAATTTTCTCCCACGAAAAGCATACAAGTACATTGGTTTATAAAACTTTAATACTACATAAGAGTTTTGCACGATTTTATTAATGACTGAATCACTTGGTTTTTAACCAAGATGGTCTAGGGTTTGGTTATCCTTTTTGTTAATACAAATAAACCGTAAAAACGTTTGTTTATATTTAGCGATCTCGTTAAGTTTTGTTGATAACAAACATAAAGTTATCATAAGTAAAATTATAAGAATACATGTTATTTTGCAAAGTATATACATTTGGTCATTTACATAAATGTTGTAATAATAATATGTTGTAATATAATATGTAATAGGTTGGGTAATATCTAAGACCCATGGAGCTAATCCATAACCCATGACCCATTGCATGACATCATGCATGAAATCATATTGGGTATTATCCATGACCCATGACCCAATGTCCATGACCCATGACCCAAGACCTATGACCCATGACCCATTGTCTAGATACATTGTATCTTGTTGGGCACCCATGACCCAAAATCCATGACCCATGGATCATAACCCATAACCCGGTTTGCAACCTAAAATACGGACTAAACTGACCCAGACAGCCGGATCCCTGGAATTGCACTGGCCAGATCCCTTGGGTGAGGGATCCACCGGAACCGTGGGTAAGAAGGCTTTTTTGCCAATAAATAGTGAGTCATTTCTTCATTGTTCCTCACCCTTCTTCTTACAACTCTCTCATATATTATCTCACTCTCCTAACCTACAATCATTTGATCATTCTAGTAGTTCTTCTCTCTTTTGTTGTGATTCTCATTTAGGTCCTTCACGAAGGCGAGATCACGCTACTCTACAAGTCATCCAAGCAAAGGGTCCTTGATTGATTTGTCCATGCACAAGATTTCAGTAGCATATATTGTATTTCATATTTCACATAGTTGTTGTGTAATAGCTGTGTAAAGGTTTAGTTCTACCTCGTGGAAGAACTTGGTATTTAGCTTTGTATCGGAAAAAGTGTAAGCGACATTATGAGGCTTCTCCGCCAATTTGAAGGAGCTTGTTGACATAATGCTTGAACTCTCGAGTGGGGTACTCGAGGAGTGGAGTAGGGCAAGGAAGGTGTCCTTATAGCCGAACCACTATAAATCACTTGTGTCGCTACTTTCTATCCTTTACTTTACTTGCATTTCTTACTTACTTTATTTATTGTTAGGTACTATTTATTCATCTATAAGAATTCACATAAGATTGAATCTAAAACTTTGAAACTTAAATTAAAATCGATAAAACTACTCAACCCCCTTCTAGTTTTCCACTATTGGCATCAAGAGCAAGGTTTTTAAAAAGTTTTAAAGTAAATTGTATTTTAAAAACTTTTCGATCAAAATGAGTTTTGAAAACTATGGAGAAGGGCAATCTATGCAACGGCCTCCACTACTTGAAACAAATAGTTTTATTTATTGGAAAATAGATTTGAAACTTATGTGAAATCTAAAGATATTGATCTTTGGTATATTATTGTTGAAGGTAATTTTCAAGCAAATGTAAAAGATGATAAAACCGGTAAAGAAGAAAATATTTCTCATGATCGTCTCACTAATGACAAAAAGAAAAAGCTTTCCAAAAATAGTGAGGCAAAAATGGTTTTATATAATGCCTTACCCAAAAAGGAATTTGAAAGAATATCTATGCATAAAACCGCTAAAGAAATTAGGAACTCTTTGGTTGTAACACACCAAGGAAATCAACAAGTAAAAAATAACAAAATTGATTTATTTGTTCAACAATATGAACAATTTTCAATATTGGATTATGATAGTATTGATAATGCATTTGCTAGTTTTAATACTATTTTTACTTCACTACAAGCACTTGATGAGTCTTTTTCTAGTCGTAATCATGTCAGGAGATTTCTAAGGGCACTTCCATCAAAGTGGAGACCGAAGGTGACGGCTATTGAAGAATCCAAAGACTAGTCAATCTTCACCCTCGATGAATTCATAGGCAACCTAAAAGTCTATGAGCTCGTACTCGCCAAAGACTACGATGTCTCGAACGAAAAGAAAGAGAAACATAAATCTCTCGCTTTAAAAGGCAAGAAAGTCTCAAGTAATGAAAAAACCTCATCCTCGGAAAGTGAAGACGAGGAGTATGCAATGGTGGTACGAGACTTCAAGAAATTCTTTCGGAGAAAAGAAAGATATGTCAAGCAACCCTATGACGACAAGAAAGGTTTGCGGAAAAGCAAAGACGACAAGAAAGTAAAGGATGAACGCAAATGTTTTAAATGCGGGGATCCAAATCACTTCATTAGTTAATGTCCCAAATGCAACGGACAAAAGGCGTTCGTGAGTGGATCATGGGGAATGAGTGAGGAAGAGAAGGAAGAAATTTGTCTTATGGCCAAGGACTCCAACGAGGTATGTTTCGACTCTCTATATTATAGTAGTTCATCTCTAGATAATGAATCCTTACATCTAGAATATAACAAGCTTTGCAAAATTAGTCTCAAGGTAATTAACAAAAACAAACTTTTGAAAAATAAAAATGAACTTTTAGAGAAAGAAGTTTTTGAACTAAAAGATAAATTAAAGAGACTAGAAAAGGGAAAGGAAGTAAGTGATGAATGCAAGCTTTGTGTAGAACTTCAAACTTTAGTTGATCACCTTGATTCTAAAATTGCTAGACTAAGTACTAATTACCTTGTAAAATACTTGATAGTGTTAAAACGGGTAATAATCAAAAGGGTCTAGGTATTCAAGAACATATTGCGTCAACTAGTGAAGTTAAGGAAACACAATTTGTTAAAGCAAATGAAAAAATAGCCAATGTAGTGCCGGATCCGGCGAAGCCCTTGAAAAGGGATCCAACTAGTGAAAAAGAAGGGATCCGAGCACCTGCAGCAGTAAAAAGTAAAAATAACGCAACCATCTCTTCTAGAACCGAATTTGTTGTCGTTAACAAAAAGAAACCAACCCATGTTACTGTTAGGAAATCCAACTAGTGAAAAAAGGGATCCAGACACCTGCAACAGTAAAAAGTAAAAATAACGCAACCATCTCTTCTAGAACCGAATTTGTTGTCGTTAACAAAAAGAAACCTACCCATGTTACTGTTAGGAATGTCAAACAACCACCCTACTTAAAACAAGGTCAAGGTTTAATGAAAAACAAAACCCCATTGTTCTCTAAACCTAACACAACTAAAAGAAGGCCAACAATGTTTATCCTAGAAGTAGCCACTATCAAATAAGCTGGTATCCTAACTCACAAAATGGTTTTCCATTTCAAAACTATGTACCTTGGAATGCTTTTACACCATTTTTGTATATGCCTCATATGAATGAAATGGATAACACCAGTGGACCCATGAACAAATGGGGACCAAACTTTTGAGTTGTTTGTTTTCTTAGGTGTGCCTAAAGGTTGACTTGGATCCGGACGAATGGATCAAGGATAGCGGGTGCACAAGGCATATGACTGGTAATAAAGCGTTGTTCTCCACATACGAATCCTTTAACGGAGGAAATGTGGTGTTCGACAATATTAAAAGCAAAATCATAGAAAAAGGTACAATCTCTCACAAATCTTTTACCGTTAATGACGTATGTCACGTAGAAAACCTAAACTTTAATCTACTAAGTATAGGTCAAATATGTGATAAAATTTTCTACGTACTGTTTAGCAAAACCGATAGTAAAATATTGAAAAATGGTATTACTATAGGAAGAGGTATTAGAAAACATGGAGTCTACGTTATTAAAATCGAAAACGAACCAAAAGACAAAACTTTGTCTTACTTCTATGGATGATACTTCGACCTTATGGCATTAGGACCGAGTCACGCCAATATGCGACTTCTTCAATCGCATATTGACTTTTCTAAACCAAATTGATTTTTCTAAACTAATAAGGATTATCAGGTAAACATCGAAACTTACTATTGACTTATTCTCTTCTCATTCTTCCTACTCATTTTCCCTTAATCATTTTACTTTATTCATGTTCCTTGTTTATTCTTTCATTTATTCTTCTTTGGTGTGAGTTGTATTTCGAGTCTATGTTTTCTTACCATCACACGAAACGTTGATACTAAATCTTTCTTACTTTTATACTAAACTCTCTTACGAAATTGATACTAGACTTTTTAAAAACATTGATACGAGTATTCCATGAAAACTAAAATACTTTATCTTTTGAAATCTCATGTACATTATACTACTTATATAGGGCATATTCTGAGACAAAACTATATACTTATTGGGTTGTGTCGAGCCTGTACCGTTGTGCCCTACGACTACTTGATACTGTCTTGATACTTTGATTCATAATTTGTTGAGATGAGTTCATGGCCCTTACTTTACTTGTTTTAAACTAATTTGGGGGTGAGAATACATGCACACTTTACTTATTCATTTTACTCAAACTCTTTGCTTAAATCACTCTCATACATGATTTATTTATAGGGGAACATTTTATGCCTTACTTTAATATTTGTTTGATTTCTCGGATGCATTACTTACTTACTCATTACATACTGGATTTCTTACTCATGGACACAAGTGCTTAAAAACATATATGTGAGTTTCATAGCCCCTATTTCACTTATCTTGAAATTTCTTTGGGGTGAGAATACATGCTTGTTTATTTAAATAATTCCTTGCTTTATTCAAATACATGGTCGATTTCCCAAATACTTTATTTATTTAAATGCATGAGTTGTTACTCAAATACCTTTGAATACATGTTCGATATTCATAGCTATTATCTGTTTTTATACAAATACATGATGGTTTACTCAAATACTTTCATCTAAATACTTGTTCCATTATGCGAACACATTACTCGATACTCGTTACTTACTCAATTAATTCTCACGGACACAAGTACATAGATATTTACATATTCTAAGGTACCACATTAGCCATAAGCTCCCCAAAAATATCATGAACTGTTAATTACTCATAAGAAAAAGTGTTGCGAATAGATCTATTGGGTTGACACCCCCGTTCGAGTCGGTCACTCCAACTGAGCAAACGGACGCATAACAATTGGAATACATTGGGTGTTTGGCTAGACACCTATATGGGCAATTATATATTTATGAAAATTGCATACACATTATGTCGAGCTTCGAGGTCATGAGCTTATGGAATTGTAACACTTTTCTATGACATTGTATTTGTTATAATGGTCATACCTTGAAATCTTGTGGTCCGCACTTGGCATTTACATTTACATTGTTACCATAGATTGGTGTATGAATCTAAGTACTAAAAGTCTTGTATGAGAGGGACTTGTAATAGGAGGATTGATATGATAATTTATATGCTAGTACACACAAAAAGGCTTTCATCTTATTTACATAAACCTATGAACTCACTAGTTTTTTGTTGACTTTTTAAGCATATTTTTCTCATGTACTTAACTTTTGAAGTATGTTTGAATCAAGGCAGGGGATGGCATGGTCGTAGGCATACTCTGAAATGTAGTTTTAGACAACTTTGACCAGTTTTGGCATTTGGGACAACTATAGTTTATGGGCCATGTTTTTCCGCACTAAAACAATGATGTAAAACTTATTTATTTAAAACTTATGCAATCTTTTTCTAAAAATGGATCTAGTAGTATGTTCTCTATTACCCGTGTTGTGTTCCAATACGTTGCACCCCAGTGACCCACATGTTTACGTTGTACCAATTTTGGGGGGTGTGACAAACTTGATATGCATGATACATGATTAAAGATCCGGTTTTGTATTTGACTCATTTATACGCTTCCACTTTGATTCGATGCATATGATATTGTTGATATGTATTGCTCGAATTTTTTAAAATATTCTTTTCATGGCATGCAAAATACCATTACACATCACTTTTAAGCTTCCTAAGAGTATTTCAAATCCCCAAGAAGGGTTAAGTTAAACCAACTCATTAGGTGATCGGCCAAAGGGTTTCAAAACCCTTTGGTTTGTGTTGGGCTACCAATCGCCTAAAGAGAGAGGGAGGGAGATTTTAGGGTTACAGGATTGAAATATGAAGCCTATGGAATGTCTTTGTATTTATAGGCTTCCATGAGACACTTCTAATAGAATGAGGAAACCCATAATTAAACTTTAAGTATATTAATTTGACAACTTGTCAAACTTAGTCCCATTTACCCCAGTAGGATATTCGGCCGATCCTATCTCTAAAGGACAGTTTTTCCTGATAAACTTAAATATATTTATCTTACGATAAATATATTTTCTGGTTAATTACCGTTTTACCTCTCTATGAAAATATTACCGTGTTTTCATTTCCTCTTTAGTTTCATTTCATTTCGTCACTTTTTTCTCATTTTTGTTTGCGTGTTCCTTTTAGTATGCACCGGAGTGACCTTTCGACATTTCTATGAAGGCCAGTTGTGAAATACATTGTTCTTTGCACATAATCCTTTCAAATGAGTCATCAAGAATAATACATACATGGATGGTAAGATAAACACATTCAAGGCCATTTTGGTGGCAAAATACACTCAAACTTAAGGAGTCGACTATGAGGAAACCTTTTCACCTGTTGCTAGCATTAAAGCTATTAGAATACCTTTTGCTATTATGGTTTTCTATGATTATGAAATATGGGAAATGGATGTCAAAACAACTTTCTAAAATGGTCACTTGCATGAAGATGTTTATATGGTGCAATCTAATGGTTTTGTCAATCCATGTTACTCTAAGAAAGTGTGCAAGCTTAAAAGATCCATTTATAGATTGAAGCAGGTGTCAAAAATCTTGAACTTGAGATTTGATGAGAAGATTAAAGTGTTTGGTTTTAATCATACTAAAAAGGATTCGTGTGTTTATATTAGACTTAATGGAGATTAGGTGGTTTTCCTCCCTGTGCTAAAAGGTAAAACCTAGCTAGGAAAGTGTTTCACCATGAAGGATTTAGGAGATGCTACTTATGTCCTAGGAATCAAGATCTATAGAGATATAACTAAGTGACTTATAGGTCTAAGCAAAAGTACTTATGTAAATAAGATCTTAAAAATATTTAATTTGCATGAGTCCAAAAAAGAGTGAATCTCAAAGTCCTACCACATCTTCTAGGGTAGAGAAGATGAGTAGGATTCCATATGATTTGGCAATTGGATCCATAATGTACATTATGACTTGTACACGATCTGATGTATCTTTCGCATTGAACATATGAGTAATACTTATAACATCAAATAATCTGAATATTTTAGCGTCATTTTCTCATAATTACTGTAGTTTCGTGCAAATATATACTCTAAATGCTTTATATTTCGTTTTAGGTCATAATTGAGCATAAGAACGAAGAAATGTAGAATTGGAAAGAAATTACTCAAGAAACACTTGAATATGCTGGACTTATGAAGGTTACGACATAAGTAAGTCGATTAACTTACGCCGTAATAGAAGAAGTCACACAAGACTAGAGTCAACGCATCACAAGGATACATCGTAACCTTATCGAATAGGTTATGTCGTAAATATTTATGGACTTAGAAGAATTCAGAGATCAAGAAGGTTTCGGTGTAACCACACTCATTAGGTTACGGTGTAAAATTGCATTAAAAATGTTAACGAGTTTTGTGACGTAACCTTTTCATCAAGGTTACGTCGTAACTATCTACGCAACTGTGAGACATCTAATTATAAAGGAACTTACGGTGTAGTCGATCCTATAAAAGCAAGCCATAATTCTGCATTTTCACATCATTCATGTGCCAACCGGTAATATTCGAGACATATTTTTATATTAAGTTATACTTATCATTAATTATTTTTAATTCACAAACTTTTCTGAACCTATTGGACTTGAAAACGAGAGGATATCTCGCAAAATGTGAAAATTGCACATAACGCGTACCGGCACAACCATAAACTCAATAAACAATTTAATTTGATTATTATATTATTTATGCAAAACTAGTCGTGTGAGTACTCGTTTTTATTGGAAATGTTATTTTAAACACAATGGCATAACATTCGTGTCTTGAATCAATTGTTAGCGAGCCTAAACGAGTCCCGAACAAGAAAGTCGGAAAAAAACAAAGCAACATAACCCTTCTTCGTCAACATCTAACAAAAACCATCAACAACAAATCCAATACTATCCTAAACCCATCACCCACTCACATCAGCCAACAACAACTCCATACTCTTTCAACAACAACATGACTCAATCAAACATAAACCAAACAAGATATCAGTTTTATTTCGTATTTCTCAAGATAATTCAAGACCTTTACATATCTAAAACACACGAAAGTATAACCCATCATAGATCTTAAATCTCAAACGGAAACAAAAAAACAAAACAAGATCTCAGTTTATTTTTTATGTGTCACAATAGATTCTTAGACATTGAAGATCAAAAACACGAAAATAATACATAAGAGATATGTGAAAAGTTAACCATCACTTTTATGTTTGAAAATTAAAGAAAGAAATATAACAATTATGTTACATTCTATCTTTGATTTGGTCAAACAAAACATGAAACATACAAAACCTACCCGAGACCTCCATGAGATCTTGAAGCCGTATTTGAAGTAAAAAGGTCATATTGCATGAGTTGGTAGTGCTCGGTCTTTATAGTAGTATGTGTTTGGTGTTCGGCTTGTGGTCATGTAGGATCTTGAGAAGAAAAGAGAAGTGGAGTTGGTAACTGAATGCGTTATTGTAACTGGTATGTGTAATGAATGAGCTGAAAAAAATGCGTTTGATTATGTGATTCGTTTATCAACATAGAAAGCTAGAATGATAAAATACATTCAGTTTGTATGTACCGCTGTGTGGGGTAGATGAGAGGTGAATTAGGGAGTGACTATGAGAAAAATTAGGGTGTAATGTTATATATTAGGGTTAGTGGATGACATGGCTTAAATTTGGGCTTTCTTATCTCAATTTCTTTTGAGTTTAATATATTAAGCTTCTGGACTGAAATTAGTTAATGAAAATGTTGGGCTGTAAATCATTAATCCGAAATATATGTTTAAAGATGGTTATATTGGGATATTTTTTTGTTATAATGATTTGGATTATGGTTATATTTATTCTATTAATTTTTTCGGAGTTATACTTTGTAGGTTCGATGTTTTCGTGCAACACCACGAATTATAAGAACAAAAGCTTGAGAAAATGAAAATAACTTAAGTTCATTAGAAATAATAGCGTGGTTACACGATCTTGACCATGATCAACTAATAATACCCATTTGTACATTACTAATGTATCAGTCTCACTTAGTAGTTTTCTCAGGTGTCAGGCTTTACGATGGATAGTTGTGAAATACTATCCCTAGTAATGACAAATGCTTCTCTTCAAGTTATGAATAGGAAGATCCCACTTAGAAGAGGAAGTGTGTTCTAGAGGTGGAATCGTTACCTATCACTACTACTAACCTCCCTTTTATAGACAAAGGGAGGTAGACTTTTAGTAGTTACAAGTATAGTAATAACTAAACTAGAAGTAAGGTACATGTGCACTTGTGTGGATAAGGTTGCTTTACTGTGTTGACACTCTGGTACATGCAAGTTGCTTTCCTTTCTCTCGATGAATCCTTATCTTCCCAAGGGTTTTCCCGATTTTGCTTTAGCTCAAATTACTCCCGCTTAAGCGTGGCTGAGTACTTCAGTCAGCTCTAAGGATACACTTTGCAAGTATGTACGTTAAAGAAATACTCTGAGTGTATATGATAAGTGCAACTGGTTCGTCTGCATGGCTTAAGATGATAAGTCATTCTTCAGAGACCTAAGGGTATTTTTCAGTCCTTGAGGTCTCAAGGGTTTGTCACTTCTCTGCCCTTTGTTATAGTTGACTCCGATATTAGGTTACAAAGTTTTCATTCAGTTTTGGACTTTGTATTTTGCAAAACAACGTTGTTGTAGCTGATAAGATATACAACATATTAAGGTCTTTATCCTTAGATATGTGAACACTCAGCAAGTATCGTTAAACCGTTGTTTCTTCCATTTAGTGGTCTTTCACTCTAACTTCCCCAAGGTTCTCTTAAAGGTGTTCCACCTATGAGTCATTTGGATAGCCGATGATAATCAGCAATGCTAAACATTCAGTCACATGTAAACTTTGCTATTTGGTTTGCGTGTTGACTCTATCAGAGAGAGAGAGAGAGAGTTGGATCTCTGAAGTGGTCAACTATCCTTAACATAGATTGATTTAATGTTTAAAATACTTGTGAGGGATAATTAAGTTAGAATTTGACTCAACATACTTTAATGAAAAGATCGGGAAAAACCATTATCAAAATTCTTTAAACCATAAATAAGACTAGTTTTTGGGTATTAAACCATAAGAAATGATTACAGGGTTAATTCATTATTATTTGTTTGAAGTTAAAGTGGGATTTCATGGGTGCGTGTGTGGAAAACTAGAAGGGGGGTTGAATAGTTTTGCCAATTAAAACTTCCTTTTAAACTATTTAGATCGACTTATGTCAATCTATTTGGATGTGTGTGTTGGATGTTGATAAACAAGCATATAAAGGTAAGTAATGAAAAGATAAGATTAAGAAGCACAAAACCACAACACGAGTATTTATAGTGGTTCGGCTACAAGGACACCTTCCTTGCCCTACTCCACTCCCCGAGTCACCTACTCGAGAGTTCGTAATCACTACACCAATCTCCTTATGGCGGAGAAGCCTTCACAACGTCGCCTACCCTTTTTCCGGTGCTAGGCTAACCACCGGGTTCTTTCACTCCAAGGTGAACCACACCTACACAACGTCGCCTACCCTTTATAAGGTACTAGGCTAAGTACCTAGTTCTTTCACTCCAAGGTGAACTACACCTTCACAACGTCGCCTACCCTTTATTAGGTACTAGGCTAAGCACCTAGTTCCATTACAATGGAGGAACTACTACCACACTACACCAACGACTAATCCCAAAGGAGATCTACTCCTTTACAACATCATCAAGGATATCAATATCCTTGGATCTAATACTAGTCTATCTTGTACATCGAAACACACCATATCGAATGTATATCTAAGGTATCTTTCACTAATGCCTTTGACTAGATCTACAAGACACCTTTCACTAATGTCTTGTGTCTTCACTTCTAATCACCTTTCACTAATGCTTCTTTGTCTTGACTTCTAAGCACCTACCACAAGTGCTTGTCCTATAGACGATAGATACCCTTCACTAATATCTTCGTCTTGACACTTGAGACATCTTTCACTAATGTCTTCAACACTACGCTTCTTTGGAGAAAGAAAGGAATCATCAACAAGAAGACTTCGGTAGCCTTGATGATGAGGAAGTATGGCAACTCATGGACTTGAGCTTGCTCGACTTCAAAGGTGGTGATCTTGCCTTTAAGAGGAATCTAAAGAATCACACAAAAAAAAACTACAAATATAGATCTCTTGGATCTAAGGTTAGTGAGATTTAACTCAGGGGAGAAAGTGTGTTAGAAAGGGGTGAGCAATAATGAAGAAATGGCTCACTATTTATAGAGGAAAAATCCTACTGTTCCCCGGATCCCACGGATCCCTTCCACTTGGGATCCGGCTAGCACAAAGCCAGGGATCCGTGGAACGCTCCTCTTTGCCCATGGGTATTTTGGTTATGGGTCATGGGTTGAACCATGGATCTTTGGCTAGATACAATGTATATTTGAGTGCATTGCACTTAGTCACTTGGGTATGGGTTGATCCATGGGTTATGGGTATTATCCATATGTGATATAAGCATGATGTCATGCAATGGGTTATGGGTCAAGATCCATGGGTTATGAGCTTTGGGTTGTACCCAACTACATTCAATGTATTTGCTCAATGGGTTGTGATACTTAAGTTTCTACCCATTTATATTATCCAATATACTACATGCTAGTTATGTGTATAATTTATCCAAATATGTAAACACTAGTTGTTTTACATATGTATTACTTAAATCATAAAATCACTTATACTTTTTTTAGTGTTTTATGTGAAAATGTGAATATGTTAGAAACTATTAGTTCAAACCATTTATGTATTTTATTTGTTTCGTTAATATGATTTTACGTTTGTTGTCGACAAAATATTAAAAGATCGTAAAATATAAATAAACGTTTTTACGGCTTATTTGTATTAACAATCTCCCCCTTTTTGTTGATGACAAAACATAAAATTATTTTAAGGAAAAGCTAAAATTCGAAAAAGTTTGAATTGGTAGTTTTTACTTTCTTCTCCCCCTTTTTATCGAAACAAAAAGTGTTTGAAGGAAAGCAACACATCGTTTTTAAGAAAAACATGTGAAAGAAGTAAAAGTAAAAAGAAATAGAGAGCAATTAGCGGGAAAGGATCTCGTCTTTACTCCCCCTTGACGAGTCCATCCCTATGTAAGGGCGTCAAGTAAGTGATACTAATCTAGTTTGTTTGCAAATGAGTTTGCAAAAGATTTCGTCTAAGAGACGAATGTGCTCCCCCTTGATGATTGGAATTTTGCAAGGGGATGTCACGAAATGTAAACCTAGTATTGCAAGTGATTTGCAATGTATTGCTTTGACATAAAGCTCCCCCTAGCTTTAGGATGTCAAAGTCTTCATATGTAAATTGAATAACTACAAAACAAAGGTTAGAAAGCAAGTATAATTCATAATTTCCTGCAAATGTGATTCAAGTTAGTAGAAAGAAAGCTTTCTGTCTCACGGATCCCACGGTTCCCTCCTAGTAGGGATCCGTCTAGGCAATTCTAAGGGATCCGTATTAGCTGTTTAATTACAGCCAAGGTGATATAACAAGTAATGTTATCACAAAAGTAAGATATGAATACAAAGTAATCATATGCTCAACAAAATAACAAGTAGCATGTAATTCCATTAAGTTAAAACTAGAGTTATGATATACATGACTCTAAAACTAAGAAAATAGGAAAATACATGATTAGGAATTTCTAAACCAACTATTGCTTGATGCTAGGATACCACTAAAATCTTCTAGCTCGAGTTTTGTTTAGGTTTAATCTCGTCGAAACGTTCAAGGAGATGATAGAACATGAAACGTTGGTCTTCTCGTACTTCATGTATCAAACTTTCAACATGTTGACAATGATAGCAATCTTTGTCATGGCTAGATAGTGGTGGTGGAAGAAATCAAATGGCTTGATGCGAAGGATCAAGTGAAGCGACTTGTGGAGCTTCAAATGATGGAGGGATTGGTGGAGGTGCATTTGAGAATGACTCAACCAAGAATGATGGTGGTGGTAGAGAAGTGTCAACTTCCATATGGTCGGGTGGTTGACTTTGATGATTTCTCATAATCCAAATGGGATTATATGATGGAAACGGCGAAAAGGAAGCCGGAGCAAGTGTTGACTCAACACCTTGATTTTGAACCATTATTCCTCCTAATGAGGAGAATGTTGTAGGCGGAAGCGGATGAGACGGCCTAGGAGGCAAGTCCTCTAAATTGTAGAGGTGTGGTGATGATAGTGGGGATGTGAATGAAATAGCTCTAGGAACCAATGGTGATGGTTTAGTGGAGATAATATTGTTTAGCCTAGGAGGTATGGTGGTGTTTGGAATTGGTAGTTTTGTGGGTACGATCCTTTTAGGAATTGGTTTGATTGGATGATGGAGGATTCTATCATTTGTTGGCTTGACCGGAGATGATTTGGTTGAAGAGATTTCGTGTATAACACGAGCCCTTTTCATGGGTGGTTCTTTGGTGGATAAGTTACTACTTGGGGTTTTCCTCATGATGAGATGATCTTAAGATGTTGCAAGAGCTGAAAGTTAGGATGAGAGTGATGACTATGGAGGTCCTAACAAGGAGGTTTATAAACTAAGAGATTTGTCAAGTGCATTTAAGCCTTAAGCCACTAGGATTCATTGGAATGTGATGATTGACATGCACAAGAGTCAATTTCAGAGGTTGTACTGATCTATGAACTCATTTAAGATGAGATGGAGTGTTTGAGTTAGGAAGATGAGTTGAAATGATTGTTTTAGCAAGATTTGACATAAACTATCATCCGGATCCCACGGTTCCTTCCTC
The DNA here is from genome assembly GCA_910596185.1 of Chrysanthemum makinoi. Taxonomy (NCBI): domain Eukaryota; kingdom Viridiplantae; phylum Streptophyta; class Magnoliopsida; order Asterales; family Asteraceae; genus Chrysanthemum; species Chrysanthemum makinoi. The sequence continues at coordinate 228,809,327 of OU343224.1, read as the reverse complement.
AAAGGGATCCGTCTAGGCTAATCCTAGGGATCCGACTTTCAGCAGTTATGAAAGAGTGGAAATGATGTTTCTAAGATCTAAGACCTATATCATCTTGAGTGTTTCAGTCCTCCTAAGTGTTTTAAATGAAGGGGGTGCTTGAGTACTTGAAGGTAATGAATGATGTAGCTAATGATTGTCATTTATGGAAGGATTTGGAACTTTCAAGAGTACCAATGGATGAGCAAGGATGACATTAAAGATTTAGAGTGTCAATTGAAGCTAAATGATCCTAAAGATCAGGTTGTGTTTTAGGATAGTGTTTTGGAAAATATCCTAGAAGCTTTGAGATGGGAAAACTAGATTTTGATCAACTTTGATCAATTTTGAGGTGAGGATGATTAATGATCAATTTTGCCATAATCGAAAGATCTCTAAGGCTAGATGGGAGAGATCAAGTAGAAAATGAAATGTGAGTTTAAGAGCGGAAGAGTAATGGAGTAAGAACGAAACGGTAGATCTACAATCGTCTAAGAGTGTGATCTAGGTGAGTTATGTATGAGTAGGAAAGATCAAACTATCTTCATAAGGACTTAAATTTGCCTTAAGACACTATGTTTAGCTTAGTGTGTGAGGTGTTCTAAGGATATGTTTGAAATATAATGCTTGCAATTGCATTTTCTGTTTGCCGGATCCCACGGTTCCCTAAGAGTAGGTATCCGTCTAGTACAATCTTTGGGATCCGCCTATCTGCTCAGCAGGACCTTTACTAAAGGTATGCAATGATCTTGACAATGCATTATATCTCAAGGATAGGCTAAAAAGAGTTCTAATACTAAGATATCAAATGTAAGATGTTTTATTTCATGAAAGAAATTGGATTACATTGATAAAGAACGAGTACAAGAGAATTGATCCTATTTTGGAATACTACTAGGTTCCTTGAGTGTTCTCGCTAAGAGGATCATTATGTGAATGATGAGTGTTAGTGGAATCAAGAATGAAGAAAGTCTTCATGAGAGATATGTTTAGCGGTTCCATCATCTTGTTCACAAGTACGTACAGCGGACTTTGAAATTGAGGATGGAAGTGCATAACATTATGATAGAGGCGTGTCAAGAACATTCCATAAGGGATGAGTTTATTCTTGGAGCCTTGAAGATTCGCAATTCGCCTTGCGAAGAAGTAGGCGAGATTGTATGGTTGTTGTGTTAGCAAACAGTACAACATGTGAGCACAACAAGCGGGAATAATTTCTCGATTTCCCCTAGAACTCTAAACATTTTCACGTAGGATGAGTGCAAGAGGCTTGTACTCTTCTCGGATATCCCTTGTAAAGATAATGTTTGGATCGGAGTAATATGGTCGAGGTTTGCATATTATGCGATTTAGATCTTCCGGAGAGGGTATGTGTGAACAATATGGACTATTTTCTTCACAAAAGTTGAAGAGAGAATCAAGAGACCAATCCTCGGTGAAAGCACATTGTCCATGATTTGGAATCCGGAGGATGTGAGCAAAAAGCCCAAGGGTTAGAATGAACTTTTGGTTTTTGATATAAAACCAAAGAGATAGAGAGCGATCCTCGTTACGAACGAGTTTGACTTGACGGAAGAATTCCATTATGAACCTTGGACATATCTTCTCGTTGATTTCAAGAAGGCATTCTAGTCCTATGGCTCGGAAGGAGGTATTGATACCTTCTTCGAATTGTAGAGAGGTGTCTACAATACGTCCTTCGTGGAAGTGACGGTTTTCGAGATTATTGAACCCACGGACATGATTGCCAGGTGTGTTGGGTTCGAGAGAGATGTTCGGAGTGTAGACGCTAGTGAGTGAAAAATCAAACTCATATTCATGCGTCATAGTTGAACCTATAGAAATGATAAATTAAGAAGAGATGTTTGTGGTTAACCTATGATAATCTAATGTTTTTACTAGATTTTTATTAACAATGGTATTTAACACTTTACCTTACTCAAAGTTTTGACTTTCTAGTGGATTATTACATTTAGAAAGATAGTGGTTTTTAATTTGCATGAAAAACTGTTTTCCAGTAGGACGGATCCGACGGTTCTTTTATAAAAGGGATCCGGCTAGCGTATCTTCCAGGATCCGTGGATCTCAGAAAATGTAAACATAGGTTTTCCAGTTATTATACCACGAAATATGTTTTATCCTACATTTTCTTTTAGCATGCATACATGACTTCTAATGTATCACGAAAGAATATAAAACATATAAATCAAGATAAGTGACACACACATTATGATAATAATAAACTAGTAATATTGCATTTCAATACTAAGGATGATACAAAGGATTGGGTATATAACCCCAATGTAGATTAACAACACAAAGTAAATGTCTCCGTATGTGAACTTCATCATAGGGAACACAAGTGCGATGAGTGTTAGGGCGATGAGCACGAGTGCAATGTAAACCATGTTGATGATGGATCTTCTTGGTTTCGGTTGAGATGGAATGAGGAGGAAGATGAAGTTTTTGAAATTGAGTGAGAGGAAATTTTTGAAATTGGAAGATTTGAAAAAGTGAGGGTTTGATAGATTGGTCGACGGTGGGAGTTTTTATAGGGAAGGAGGAATTTTTGAAATTCGTGTTTTGTTTTATTATTGGATTAAAAGAAACAAAACATAAGTTTTATATACCACGACTTTAGACGAGAAATAAAACACGTATGATAGAAAAAGGCTTCCTAATGAAGCTTCATGTAAAATATGTAATTGCACAAAAGATAATCATATAAATACCTAAATAGGTATACTTAATTATCAAGAAAAGTAAAAAGAAAATCATACCTCTAGTGCACTTAGGAATGTCTTTACAAATGACATAGCAAATGTCACTTAGACTATTCCCTCTCCTTTGCGTTTAAGATACCTTCTTAAGGAAGGTATTCTTGTTACCAAGCGACTCCTAAAGCTTGGTGGATATGAGCTTTGATTAATCAACATGACAAAGAAGATTAGTGCAATTAAATGAAAAAGTAAATAAGAAAAAATGTTGTTATCAACTCAACATCCAAACATATAGTTTTGAAAAGACATGGTGTTTGCTTTTATGAAAAACCTTCTTTGTAGTTTTCAATTAACCATGGATCGTATCAAAATTTTAAAGTACAATATACTTCAAGAAACTTGGTAACGAAGCTCTGATACCAATTGTGGAAAACTAGAAGGGGGGTTGAATAGTTTTGCCAATTAAAACTTCCTTTTAAACTATTTAGATCGACTTATGTCAATCTATTTGGATGTGTGTGTTGGATGTTGATAAACAAGCATATAAAGGTAAGTAATGAAAAGATAAGAGTAAGAAGCACAAAACCACAACACGAGTATTTATAGTGGTTCGGCTACAAGGACACCTTCCTTGCCCTACTCCACTCCCCGACTCACCTACTCGAGAGTTCGTAATCACTACACCAATCTCCTTATGGCGGAGAAGCCTTCACAACGTCGCCTACCCTTTTTCCGGTGCTAGGCTAACCACCTGGTTCTTTCACTCCAAGGTGAACCACACCTACACAATGTCGCATACCCTTTATAAGGTACTAGCCTAAGTACCTAGTTCTTTCACTCCAAGGTGAACTACACCTTCACAACGTCGCCTACCCTTTATTAGGTACTAGGCTAAGCACCTAGTTCCATTGCAATGGAGGAACTACTACCACACTACACCAACGACTAATCCCAAAGGAGATCTACTCCTTTACAACATCATCAAGGATATCAATATCCTTGGATCTAATACTAGTCTATCTTGTACATCGAAACACACCATATCGAATGTACATCTAAGGCATCTTTTACTAATGCCTTTGACTAGATCTACAAGACACCTTTCACTAATGTCTTGTGTCTTCACTTCTAAGCACCTTTCACTAATGCTTCTTTGTCTTGACTTCTAAGCACCTTTCACTAATGCTTCTTTGTCTTGACTTCTAAGCACCTACCACAAGTGCTTGTCCTATAGACGATAGATACCCTTCACTAATATCTTCGTCTTGACACTTGAGACATCTTTCACTAATGTCTTCAACACTACGCTTCTTTGGAGAAAGAAAGGAATCATCAACAAGAAGACTTCGGTAGCCTTGATGATGAGGAAGTATGGCAACTCATGGACTTGAGCTTGCTCGACTTCAAAGGTGGTGATCTTGCCTTTAAGAGGAACCTAAAAGATCACACAAAAAAAACTACAAACATAGATCTCTTGGATCTAAGGTTAGTGAGATTTAACTCAGGGGAGAAAGTGTGTTAGAAAGGGGTGAGCAATAATGAAGAAATGGCTCACTATTTATAGAGGAAAAATCCTACTGTTCCCCAGATCCCACGGATCCCTTCCACTTGGGATCCGGCTAGCACAAAGCCAGGGATCCGTGGAACGCTCCTCTTTGCCCATGGGTATTTTGGTTATGGGTCATGGGTCATGGGTTGAACCATAGATCTTTGGCTAGATACAATGTATCTTTGAGTGCATTGCACTTAGTCACTTGGGTATGGGTTGATCCATGGGTTATGGGTATTATCCATGTGTGATATAAGCATGATGTCATGCAATGGGTTATGGGTCAAGATCCATGGGTTGTACCCAACTACATTCAATGTATTTGCCCAATGGGTTGTGATACTTAAGTTTCTACTCATTTATATTATCCAATATACTACATGCTAGTTATGTGTATATTTTATCCAAATATGTAAACACTAGTTGTACATATGTATTACTTAAATCATAAAATCACTTATACTTGTTTTAGTGTTTTATGTGAAAATGTGAATATGTTAGAAACTATTAGTTCAAACCATTTACGTATTTTATTTGTTTCGTTAATATGATTTTACGTTTGTTATCGACAAATCATTAGAAGATCATAAAATATAAATAAACTTTTTTACGGCTTATTTGTATTAACAGCGTGTACTTAATATCTCAAGATATCAGGGTTGGTTGGATGCATGATTCTTCGAGATCTTTGTTTGAGCTTTTAACCATTAGAATGATCAAGACTTGATTTATTTAGTTATACTTGATGTAAGTAGTTACGTTGTAGTGCTCACAACATATAGCTATCACTTTAAAGGAGTTACGTTGTAGTGCTCAAGTGTCACAAAAATCTGTGGATAATTTGTTGGGAACTATATTTAAGTTGATAAGACAAAATACTTGAAAGATGAAGGACTGTTGAAGACAAAGAAAGACAAGGGACATACTTGTCAAAGAAGTATTTATTATCTAGTCCCTTGTAGTCATTTGTAACCCTATTATCTCTATTATATAAAGAGATATAGGGAATTAGGTTTAAGTGTGTCAAACAATGTAAACATCAGACAAAGGTGTGTGTGTGTAGGTCTAGGGCATGAGTATGTAAACGCCTAGACTAGGTGATAGTCGACTTGTAGTGTTTAAGCCCCAAGGATCATTGATCCCTGTTGTTTAACCGTCTTAGAGTTGATCGTCTAGGATTGGGGCTGTGAATGTGTTTGTAGAACACATGATGATGACGAAGAAACCTTAATAATAACAATGAAAGTTCTTTATTCCGTTGTGCATACATATTATTGTTCATTGTTATTTGTACTTATTGATAATCCTATATAAGGTCTAAACAACCTAGAGCATCGATTCTAACATGTTGTATCAGAGCGGGTGGCTCTCGATATCTAGGATCTACAAGGTTTCTCAAAGAAAATGGCGAAAAGTTGAAGAAATTCAAATCTGAAAATTTTCGTATATGTTTCTGCAGCACTGTTTTGTAACGATCATAACTTTTTCATTAACCGTTGGATCGTGACTAAATTTTAGGTGGACGTTCTCTATATATCCATCTAACTTTCCATCGAAGGGATCGTCGATCTGAGCTTTTAAGAGAAAGTTATTCACTGTCGAAGTTGGCTGCTGACAGAGTTTTTCAAGGTCGAATTTTAGGGTTTTCTTTGATATCTAACTTTCTGATTTCGTGTTCTATTAAAGTTATTCATCATGGAAGTTGGTTATATGTTGTTCGATGCCTATAATTCATGGAAGACAACACGTTTGAAGAAGTTATGTTTCTACTAGCTTTGGTGAGTCAATCTTTGATTGATGATGAGCCCTAGTAGAGATGTAAAAGACACGACTTCTGTTGTATTATAAGGCTATTAAAGTTATTGATTCTACAACTACTGATGCTAACGTAACTATATTTATGAGTAAGGTTACTCATGGTTACTAATGTGAAGGGAAGTAAAGGAGGTACGCTTATGCTTTTTGGATATAACTCTACTCATTGTTCGACTAGGGTTACTGGGAACATAAAGGTGTATAAACTGAGTTGTACGTTACCTCTGCTTGTCCTTTAATTTCCACTGATGTACGACCATGTTACCACTGCTCCATGATACGGTTTCCACTGCTCGCATTCAGTCGTTTCCACGCTAGCGTTTCGTTTCCACTGCCTTCAAGAAAGTTACCACTGCTAGCTTTGTGTTACCACTGCTACAAGTCTCGTTCCGCTGCTAGTTCTTAGTGACTTAGTGCTACTCGATTGGAGGTATACATTAGCAGAGTTGTATGTGAGTTAGTTATTGGTTCCTTGTGCATGGTGACCGCCTTATATGATCCTTGATTGGTTGCCTCTCGTTGGTGTTTAAAGTTGTTGTTGCTTATTCACTGTGAATAGTCTACAAGATGGTTGGATGGTGGAGTATATTATCAACTCAAACATGGGACGGCGAGGGTTGAATCCGATTGGTACAATGTTATCACACGTGAGTTTTAATCACCTGATGGATATGGGACCAGAATATCATGGATCTGATTTATTCAAGTGACCAGAATATCATGTAATGTTAACTTGATGGGACTGTGCATGTTGAATTGTTGTATTCTCTAACATCACGAGGGATTTAATATGATATATAATTATGAGGAACACCTTGGACCTACAATGATCCATAATCTATGATATACTGTTCGAGGATTTAATATGCTTTGTATTGTACCAAAAAAAAAAAAAAATTGGTACAGAGTTTATTTGGATGTGATGATCAGGGTACACACAGGTTATTGTTCACACACACGAGGAGTTTTGGACTTGAGGGGAAGTCAAACATGGTGTTTGGATTTTGGTTTTTGTTCTTAACAGGTTCATGGCTCATTCTTATTGTCATAATTGATTACGAAGAAAGGCGTTTATCACCTATTTGAAGATGAAGTGGAATTATTTGGGTTTATGTTTTATCATATCTTAAAGTGGGAGAATACACTTTTAAGGTAACTTGTCCGTGCTTCAATGATTGTGACGAAGAATTGACATAACACTTAAAGGAGTGACGTTATTGTGCTCAGTGATTATTGTCAAGTGCGATGTCATCTTTAGTGCAAGATATAAGACACAGGTTTGGGTTGTTCTACTTCAGCATCAAGTTGGTTATACTTGGTTTTCTTCATCAGTAATTATTACATAAAGCCTACATTCTTCAAATGGTTAACATATGGGTTTCAGGGGAAGCTTAATGTTAAAATGTTTAACCATTTGCATGCATCATTCGAGGTGAAGGTTTTTACAACTGCTGATTTTGATTTCTACTGTTTCAAGTTCATTTTTAGATGCGGAAAACTTAATGGCGGGTAATTTGAAACATTGGAAGGATGGATTGGACGTATGATATTGATTCGTAGTTGTGAAGATCAAGGTTGCTGTTAGGATTTGGAAAATCCAGTAGTTAAAGTGTCGGCCACCTCAAGTATATGTAATCGTTAGAAAGCTCGTAGTCGTAGTTATTTTATGTTAAGTAGTATTTAGTTTTGTAACACCGTGGAGGACGGACGGGTCTTTACCCACTGTATGCCTGATCCACAGCCCGATAGGTGGCGATTTATGTAATGACTATAAATACTCTCTACCTCCCAAGGTAGAGAGTTGGAGCTCATAATAAGATTTTTCTTTCTCTCACTAAAGGTTCCCAAACCTCTAACTTTCTCTCTCTAGAATCATCTTGTACGCCTTCTTGTGCTTATGGTTTAGTGTGTTTGTGAAATCCAATATGTTACAAATGGTATCAAGAGCCATGGTTTGATCATCTCTTACATATCTTTGGATTTCTAGTGACTTTTAGGTGGTTTTAAAGTTTGAAAAAGTTTAGTGGTTTTTGCATCATTTGGATCATTTCTAGTGTTAAAGTTTGAATCTTGGGTGTAGTTTTGTGTTTAGAATCATTGTATGTGCTTGGGTTTTGATTTGGTAAGCTTGAATCATCGTGGTTGGGTTGTTTTTGGATTGAAAAGTGGTGTTTGTTTGATTTTCTAGCTAGCGACTTGAGCTACGGATAATTTATCTTGGTAGCGACTTGCTTTGTAACTTGGTATCGAGTTGTAGTAGAAGTTCTTAGCGAGTTGAGCTTAGCAACTTGTCTATTGAGACAAGTCGACAAACAGTACACTTAGTGGATTCTCCACTACGGGTAGCGACTTGGTGAAAGTTAGTGACTTGTACTTAAGTTTGTTAGCGACTTGGTATTAGTGATTTGGTGCTTAGCGAGTTGCTATTTAGCGACTTGGTGCTTAGCGAGTTGCTATTTAGCGACTTGACATCTTAGCGACTTGGTGCTTAGCGACTTGCTGTCAAAATTTGCTAGCGACTTGGTTCTTAGCGACTTGGTTCAAGGTTTCTTAGCGAGTTGGTTGATTTTTTAATACGGTTTTCTCTTGATTTAGTAAAATCCCGTGAAAGAATCTATTTCCCAGTTTAATCATAGAGTTATAAAATCCCGTTTAATCTGTTAACATGTCTACCAACGTACCTACAATCATCTCCACTGTTGCCGAGGATGTTCAAGCAGCTGGTTCAGATACTCGTCCACCCATACTTGACAGAACCGACTATGACTCTTGGGCTCAAAGAATCAGATTGTAATGTCTTGGAAAGGAAAATGGGGTCAACATTCTCAAATCCATTGATTAAGGACCATATCTGGTTGAGACTACTAGAGACATAATTGATACAGCTGAAGATGGAACATTGATCTATGGAATAGACAGACCAAAGACGTATGATGAGCTCAATTATAAAGAGAAGAAGAGATTCGATGCAGATATCAGGGCTTCTAACATTATACTGCAAGGTCTTCCAAAAGACATTTACAAGCTCATCAATCACAACACTGAAGCAAAGGCTGTATGGGATAATGTCAAGATGCTTCTCTCAGGTTCTGAATTAACTATGGAAGACAGAGAATCACAACTCTATGATGAATTTGAGCACCTCAAGATGAAACCAAATGAGAGTGTCTATGAGTATTACGTGAGATTCCACAAGCTTGTGAATGACATGAGGAACATCAGAATGACCATGCCTAACATTCAGCTGAACTCAAAGTTTGTAAACAACATGAATCCAGAATGGCACAAGTTTGTCACTTCTGTGAAGCTCACTAAAGGATTGAAGAATACAAACTATGAGCAACTGTATGCCTTCCTTCTCCAGAATGAGAGACATGCTATGTTTGAAAAAAGGATTCTGGAGCAGTTCAAAACCAATCAGGGAGAAACAAGTTCATCCAATGATTCAACGGCCTTTTACACAAATGTTGGAATTACCACCAAAGCTTCTCAAGTTGTACCCATGGGTAATGGTAATCACAAACTCATTCCTGATCCAATGTTCAAACAAGTTGACGCTGATGCAGCCGTGGGAAACTTCATTAATCAATTAGCTCTCATGATCAGTCAAAACATGAAAACTCTCCCACACACCAACAACAACCTCGAATCGCATCCAATCCACACTATCAAGCCACTGTCAGAGATGGGAAGGTTATGGTGCAGCCAGTTCAAGAAAGGCAGAACGATCAGAGAAGGGGTGGAGTAGGTGGAGGCTATGGTGGAAATCAGAATAGAGGAAGGATTGGAAATCAAGGACAAACAAAGCCTATTAAATGCTACAACTGTGGTGGTGAGGGACACATTGCAAGGAACTGCACATCTCCAAAACGTCCACAAAATGCTGAGTACTTCAGGGATAAGATGTTGCTAGTGCAAGCTCAGAACAATGGAGCAGCTTTGGATGAAGATGAGTTACTGTTTCTTGCTGAAGGGAATGCCAAGACATATGATGCTGATGTTGATGAACAGTCAATTCAGGAGATAGGTCATAATCATCAGAATGCCTTTCAAGTAGCTGATTGTGATGCATTTGACTCTGATGTAGATGAAGAACCTACTGCTCAAACGATCTTCATGGCTAGCATCTCACCTATGGTTTCTCCAAAGGTCTCTCCTCCACAAGCTGGTCCATCCAAAGACAAAATCATTTCTGAGGTATTAAAACTATACGATGATGCTGATGTGCAAAAGATGCATGACAAAGTACAATCAACTGAAACTATTGAGTCAGATATTGAAAATATGGGTAATATCAATATTGTCCCATATGATCAATATGTGAAACAAAGTGAAAGTGAGACTGTACCAAGTAATGCATCTTCTACAGTCAATAATGACTATGTTTTTGATGAATTCACTGCTTGTGCCCCTGATGATTCTGTCGTCTCTAAACTGAATGCCTATAAAGAACGTGTTGCTATTTATGAACAACGTGCTAAATTTGAGTTGACCACTCGTGAGCAGGAAATGGATGACCAAATGCGTAAAATCATTAGAAAAAGTAATTTTAGAGAAGAAGTATTAAAACAAGAGTTAAACTCCTTACAAGAAAAGCTTTCTAAAACTGCTAAGCAAAAACAAGAACTTCAAGAAAATGTGAAAATGCTTAAGCAAGAATTCAATGCTAAGGAATCAAAACTTTTGAATGATTTTTCTAATCAAAACCTTAAAAACAAGCTTGAAAATAAGTTGTACATACAAGGGAACACCATTCAGATTGCTCACATGATCACTAAGCATAGAGTCTTAAGCGATAAGCATAGCATTCCCTTAGTTGAGGAATCAAATCCTGAGGTCATTAAAAAGGCTAGAAGTTCTCATAAAGTACTTTATGATGGCAATGAAATCCTTAAGCCTAGACAGAAACCTAGTTGTGCTGAGTGCACTGAGGAAGATAAGAAATCAGATGAAGTCACTAGGGAAAAGATGAACAAGAAACTAGATGATCCTAAATGTAAAGAGAAGAAAATAAATATCACACCCCATGATTACAAGAAGGAGAATCGGATTTCCTTGAACATGTTTAAGCCTCAGACGTTGTTAACACCCGAACAAGTGTTCTGGAAATGGGAGTTAGATAAGCAAAAAGCAGAGAATCTTGTTGTAACAAACCCCCCTTTTAGGAAAATGCCTCCAGCGACTGTGTATCCTCCCAATACACCAATGCATTTAGTTCCTAGGACTATTGCCACTAAAAGCAAGACCTTAATCAGTCAATATGTTATTTTTCAACTATTTGTTGATTTTGAGAAAACTTGTAAGAAAAGGATCACACCCACTGGTATAACTGAAGGGGAAAGGGGTTTTGAGCAAACGAAAGAATGCTATTTAATTGAAGTCATGCCTTTCTTTAAACAACTAAAAGATCAATTTGAAAGTCTTAAAAAGGGAATGAATTTAGACATTAAAGAAATGATCGTTGAGGTTAGTGACTATGAGCGAGAATTAAAATATAATGAGATTGAGAGGAAGAACTTGCATACACTGTATGAGAATCTGATTTCTGAATGTATTGCTCAAGATGTATTTTTCACTGCTACAAATTGTTCCATTAATGCTTCTCAATTTCATGAATTATCTGTTGCTTTGAAAGTCTCCCACGATCGTGTCATTGAGCTTGAAAAAACTAACTCTAAACTAAATGACAAAATTGATCTGGATGATCACGATAATTTGGTAAAACACTTTTCTAAACTAGAAGTTGATCATTTTAATTTACAACTAAAATATCAACATCTTAAGGAAAATGTCAAAACCTCAAATATCAAGACATCTTCAGATGCTCCAGAGTTTGATGCAGTTTTTCAAATAAACAAACGTGACGAATAGATTCAAGCTCATTGTAACACAATCAGAAAGTTGAAAGCCCAAATCTCTCAATTAAAGGGTGAAAAGAAGAATGTGACTGGCTCCCAAATGCCTCCTCCTTTAGATTCTCAGAATTCTCAAACGTTTCATCTTCAAAACCTAGTAAATGCATTACAAAAGGAAAACGAGAGTTTTCTAGAAGAAAATGAAAAGGTTAAACGTCATTTCAATGAGTTATTTGAATCAATAAAGGTCACTCGTAACAAAAATAACGAACAAATAGCTTCATTGCAAAAGGAAATTGAGAATCTGAAGAGCCAAGTAAAAGGGAAAATGCCAATGATCAATGGGGAGAATGATGGATCAAAGGTACCTGTTTGTAATAAATATGCTATGTCTGTGAAATATGTTCCTCCTCATCTTAGGAAATAGGAACAATAAACTTGCAATTCAAACATATTTCTCATCCCTTAAGGATTGTCTAGAATGTCTCCGTGAGATTGTTGAAGAGGATAAGTTAGAGAAACCACTTGATAATGCAATTGGACATGCATGCTTATATGCCAAACGATCTCAAGAACTTCTAGAATGCTTAATCACAATATGCCCTAAGTCCTTAGGTGAGAGAGTTAATCCTTTGATTCTGTGTTCTATGCCTAGTGCCAAGTATGAAATCCATTCGATGCCCAATGTTATGAATGTGAACTGGAGTATACCTTCAAGTAGTTCAGATCCCAACACCTCTAGTGTTAAAAGGTGAACTTCAGCGCCTTCAAATAATTCACATCCCAGACATCTAAACAGAAAATGCATAAAGTAGCAAAACCAACTAATGTTCCCATTCCCTCTACAAGAGTAATCAGTGACATTAAAGCGAGCAGGTCAAAGTCTCAAGACAATACAAGGAATGATAGGACCTCGCAAGCTAAGAATGTGCATTGGAAGAGAGTAGAAGACCAACCTAGGAACTTTAAGCTTGAGTTGAATAAAACAAATCGTGTTGATTCTAGTATTAGCCATAGGCGTACTGTAATTAATTCGAATTCTGATACTATTTGCAAACCTTGTAATGATGTCTGCTTGAATTCTGTTACTCATCATGAATGTGGTGTGAATGTTTTGTCTAATGCTGTCAAATCCCCAATTAACATTGTTAATGCAAAATATCATGCTAAGAAGGCAAAAAGGCAAAGGCGAAAAAAAGTTAGAAAACAGTGGAAGTCCACAGGAAGAACATTTAGTAAGATAGGTTATCAATGGATACCTGTTGGCCATAAGGTTAATCAGGCAATGCCCACCAGAAAATGGATGCCTACTGGTAGAACTATTCCCTTAAGAAGTGAACATACTTTAAATAGGGCAAATACGGACACTAGTACTGCATCTATTCATAATGATTCCATTGCCTCAATTTCTGATGTGAATGTTTCTATTTATGATGTGGGTGTTCCAATCATTGTTACTAACCAAATGGAACCCATTCCTGCATGGGGATCCCAATTATCCAGTTATCCATTCTTGTCTGTGTTCAACTGCAGATCGTTCAAATCGTTCTGTGGTACCTGGACTCAGGCTGTTCCAAGCATATGACTGGAGACCGGTCGCAGCTCATGAACTTCGTGAGTAAATTTATCGGAACTGTTAGATTCGGGAACGACCATTTTGGAGCAATTATGGGTTATGGTGACTATGTAGTAGGCAAAAGTGTAATCTCCGGGGTATATTATGTGGAAGGTCTTGGTCATAATTTGTTTTCTGTTGGTCAATTCTGTGATTCCGATCTAGAAGTGGCCTTTAGAAAACATACTTGCTTCGTTAGAGAACTTGATGGTGTGGAATTATTAAGAGGTACTCGTGGTTCTAATCTATACACCATCTCTATCGATGACATGATGAAATCTTCTCCAATCTGCTTGCTGTCAAAGGCTTCCAAAACAAAGTCATGGTTATGGCATCGTCGTCTCAATCACTTGATCTTCGGCACCATTAATAACCTTTCCAGAAAGGATCTTGTCAGAGGCTTACCCAGATTAAAATATGAAAAAGATCACCTTTGTTCAGCTTGCCAATTGGGTAAAAGCACGAAATATGCCCACAAACCAAAACCCACAAATTCAGTAATGAAAGTTCATCATACCCTTCATATGGATCTGTACGGACCAATGAGAGTGCAAATGATAAATGGGAAGAAATACATTCTAGTAGTTGTTGATGACTACTCTCGATTTACTTGGGTAAAGTTTTTGAGGACAAAGGAAGAAACTCCAGATGTCATCATCAAACTAATCAAACAGCTTCAGGTTCGACTCAACAATACAGTCAGAATTGTTCGAACTGACAATGGCACATAGTTTGTTAACAAAGACTTAATTCAGTTTTATGAAAGTGTTGGAATCAATCATCAAAGAAGTGTTCTGCGAACTCCTCAACAGAACGGTGTAGTTGAAAGACGAAATCGAACTCTTGTGGAAGCCGCAAGAACAATGCTAATTTATTCGAAGGTTCCAATGTTTCTATGGGCTGAAGCCATTGCCACTGCTTGCTTCACCCAAAATCGTTCCCTTATTCATACCTCTCATGGAAAAACTCCATATGAACTTGTTCATAAACGAAAACCTGATCTTTCCTACCTTCGTGTGTTTGGTGCTTTGTGCTATCCAACGAATGACGGTCAAGACCTAGGTAAATTAAGAAAAAAGGAAGATATTGGAATTTTTGTTGGTTATGCACCAAACAAGAAGGGTTACCGAATCTACAATAAGAGAACTCGTAATATCATGGAAACAATTCATGTTACGTTTGATGAGCTGACCGGTCAAATGGCTCCTGGACAATCCAGTTCAGGACCCGCACTTCAAAACAGTCCCATTGGTTCATCCCTTGTACCAAACTCCTCTCTAGCTACTCTATATGTACCTCCAACTGAAGATGATTTGAAGAAATTGTTTGATCCGATGTTTGATGAACACTATGAGCCAAGTGCTAATGAACTGTCAATTCCTACAACAGAGGCTGCTCATATCCCTATGAATGAAGTCAACCCTTCAGTCTCAATGTCATTAAGTCAAGAAGCGCATGCTGCTGATCACTCTGTCTCATAGACAAATCATCAATCTTCAAATGTACATCATGGAACTAGTTCTGGCATCAATGATGAAGTTAATCCTTTTGCTACTCCTGAAGATGCTCCATTTGAAAACATATTTGCTCCTGAATCTTCATCAAAACCATCTTCCTCAGGAGACATCGACTCTGCTACTTCAGTCCCTCAACAACAACCACATGAACATCTCAGAAAATGGACTCATGATCATCCATTGGACAACATCATTGGAAATCCTCTCGACCAGATCCACACGGAAACAGCTTGCAACCGATGCCTTATGGTGCTTTTTCAACTCCTTACTCTCTAAGATCGAACCAAAAGATGCTAAAACCGCCATGAATGAAGACAGCTGGTTCAATGCCATGCAAGAAGAAATTCATGAGTTTGATCGACTTGATGTATGGGAATTAGTATCGGCACCAAACTATGCTATGATCATTGCTCTAAAATGGATCTTCAAAGTGAAACTTGATGAGCATGGTGATGTCTTAAAGAACAAGGCTCGATTGATTGCTAAAGGATACCGTCAAGAGGAGGGTATTGACTTTGAAGAATCATTTGCTCCTGTTGCTCGTATCGAGGCAATCGGAATCTTCTTGGCAAATGCTGCTAGTAAGAACATGGTAGTCTATCAGATGGATGTAAAGACGGCATTTCTGAACGGAGATCTTAAAGAAGTCGTCTACGTCAGCCAACCTGAAGGCTTTGTGAATCCAGAGCATCCTACTCTCGTTTATCGTTTGAAGAAGGCTCTTTACGGTTTAAAGCAAGCTCCAAGGGCATGGTATTATACGCTATCAAAGTTTCTTCTATCTACCGGATTCAGCAAAGGAACAATTGATCCAACATTGTTCACCAGGAAGTCAGGCAAACATTTAATTCACGTTCAAATTTATGTTGATGATATCATCTTTGCCTCGACTAACCTCAATGAGTGTGACCGTTTTTCAAATGAAATGGGTTCTAAATTTCAAATGTCAATGATGGGACAAATGTCATTTTTCATGGGATTACAAATTTCACAAAGTCCCGGAGGCATTTTCATAAATCAATCTAAATATGCAAATGAGATTTTAAAGAAAATTGGATTCGATTCTAGTGACCCTGTTGATACTCCCATGATTGAACGTACTAAACTAGATGAGGACCACTCAGGGATCATGGTAGACCAAACGAAATATCGTAGTATTATTGGATCCCTGATGTACCTCACAGCTAGTAGACCAGACATCTTGTTCGCTGTTTGCATGTGTGCTAGATACGAGGCTAAGCCTCCTAAAAAGCACCTTGAAGCGGTTAAACGGGTCTTTCGGTATCTCCAAGGAACCATCAATATGGGACTTTGGCACCCGAAGGACACCGGTATGTCACTAACAGCCTATGCAGATGCTGATCATGCAGGATGTCAAGATACTCGTCGAAGTACGTCCGGAGGTGCTCAGTTTTTGGGTGATAAGCTTGTGAGCTGGTCTTCAAAGAAGTAAATGAGCACTTCTATTTCCTCTACAGAGGCTGAATACATAGCCATGTCATCTTGTTGTGCTCAAATCCTATGGATGAGATCCCAATTATCTGACTATGGCTTTGAATTTAACAAAATCCCTTTGTACTGTGATAATAAAAGTGCTATTGCTCTCTCATGCAACAACGTACAACACTCAAGAGCAAAGCACATCGATATTCGACATCATTTCATCAGGGAGCAAGTTGAAAACGGTGTGGTGGAACTTTACTTTGTGAGGACTGAATACCAGTTAGCAGACATCTTCACCAAAGCTCTTCCTAGAAAACGTTTTGAGTTTATTCTTCCACGACTGGGTCTTAAGAGCCTACAACCAGAAACACTCAAACGTCTTCAAGAGGAAGAAGAGGAGTAAAAGGTTTCCTTCATCTATCTCTTGTAAATATCTATTCAAAAACAAAATACAAAATTATAAAATCTTCAATATATATATATATGTGTGTATATATATATATATATATATTGTCATTTTGTCATGTTTTTCTCGATTCGATAATATCTACGGTCTTGATGCTGTCATTCAAAGAATGACACGGGACTTTAGATGTTGTTAGAATTTTCATTAAAAAAAAAAAAATCAAAAATATTTTTGAGAGAAAGAGATTAAATGGTTTATTGTCATTTTCAGGCAGTAACCCGCTTTTCAAAGAAAGAACAGAGCCATGCTTTATCTTGGTTTTCAAATCTCATGCTCTGATTCTTTAAACAAATTCTTACTATCTAATGAAAACTAGTTGATTTGAAAAATAACTCGGACTCTATTTTTGATAATCATCTGAACTTAAAAAGTTTGTCAAGATATCTATCTCTCAATCAACAACCTATGTCATTGATTGAGGGGGAGAATTATTTGAATTAAATTAAAAGGTTATTTGTCATTCAATTGTTTTCAAAAGATAATCATGCATGTTTATTCAATGGAGTTTAAAGTCTCAAAATCCGATCCTTATCAGTTAAAACGCTTTCATAATCAAGTCACAATTCTCCTTAAAAGCTTTCAAAATCAATTTAAATCTACAGAGATCACAAATCTCAAATGATTTGACAATTGTGATCGGGGGAGAATTTGTGATTTAAATTGAATTTAATCTGATAATTTGGTAAATGGTTTTATAAGGATGTACAAGCTCTCCATCCCACACGTGCCAAACGATTTCAAATTTTTCATGCACATGTTAAGGGGGAGCATCTATCTTAAACCACAAAGATTTGAAACGTGATCAATGTGCAGCTTCCCTCTTGTATGTGCAAAACTCTGTCAAACTTCAAGGCACATATTGAGGGGGAGCAAGCTAATGAAAACCTCATCCTTCCCTAATATGCTTTATCTACTTGCTTTGATCAGGGAAGTGATGTTGATATCTTTTAGAAAATGGTAATCAAAGAAGTTAATTCTTTCCCTTGCCTCCGTGTGCAAAACGATTTCATACACTTGATGCACATGTTGAGGGGGAGCTCTTGTTCTAAAAATATCAAAAACAATTCAGGTACAAAATGCTTTGATAATATATCTTAAGTATCTGGATTGATTTTCAAATGGTTTTCAATTGGTTCCAATGGCAGATGAACAATACCAAATAGACCGACCAACTTTACTTTATGAATGGTGATATAAGGATGATAAGGTTAGGTATTTGTTCCCATGATCCGCCAGAACCGGAGGGATCTACCCAGGGACAATCCACTAGTTAGTGTAGAAGTCCTTAGGTATATTGAAAAAAGGAGAAAAATGATAAATGGGAAGAGTGTGGACTGAGACTGAGCTAGTACTGGAATAAACCCAACAAGGTTCTAGTTATGAAGTCTCGGTAAGCATTAAAGGGGTTTAAGAATGAAAAAGAATTGAATGAGAAAAAGGTAAAAACAAATAGCCCTCCAATTATTCAACCTTAGGGCAGATACCGGGTTCAAATTCATATTCTACTGGTGGTTACCAAGGTAACATCGGTATTGAAGACAAGACGTCATGGACCCAGTGACGCACTGCACTACAACTTCCCAAACCACTCAAGTTCCTCTTAAAAGGGCTTGTTTCATTCTCACGGGGAACCGACATTATCTATCGACTTTCTCTTAGAGATTGTTGATATTGAAGAAGGAGACCCTCTCCCTAGTCTCCGATATAGGATCCAAATATGCACAAATTGAGTCTAGAGCCACGAGATCATCAATAAATCTCATTAGGACACTTTCAATGAAGACTCTCTGTTTCACACAATGTGGAAAGAGATTATATCTTGAGTCCTACGCATTATCCTTGTGGTATTGCGGAACATCCGAGTGATATGTTAACATATTTACTATGAAGATGGAAAGCCTTCTGGAGCCAACATCAAACAAGCTCCTTGTAGGTGGCATGTGAGATCTATCCAATAGATCAACCATGTGACAACTGGACAGAAACAATAGAGCGATTCAATCTTTTGAATCAATCCTGGTTCAGGTTATGGATTGACGGATACCTTTGAAAACCGGTCGTTGTGCTTAAAACTCTTTTCTTTATCACATCGACTGAGTACGTATTTCTCAAAATAAAAGGTGTTTATGATTGATAATTGATTTTCATTAAAACCTTTGTTGTATTGCAAAAACAATTTCTATTGAGCAATACACGATTGTTTTTAAAATCTTTTTTCATCAATCAGTGAATCTCATTTATTTGGTTCACTCACTCGTGTAGTCTTCTTTGAGACGTTCCGGTTTGAGAACAGCTAAAGCAGCTGCGAAACCCTGTCAAGGAAATTCTTCAGAATTATACTTGATCACAGGCAGTACTTGTACTGATCAACGGGGAACCGTGGGCCGTGTACCTCAATTCAACGAAAGTGATCAAAGATACTTTCGTGCGCTTTATTGTTAACTGTCTTATGCGGTACACCGACGATTCATGATCGAAATTGAGGAGTCAATCCAAAGCCGCATGCTCACACAACACATTCATATCTAAAGAAATCATGATTGGTGCATCAATGACTCGATATTTTCACTCCATACTTCTACTACGCTGCGCCAATATCATGAATCAACGAAAGCTTCCGCTACTCAGATAAGAATAAATCATGATCCAGAATGTGAGCATGTCGGTCCAAAAGTCACAACATCACATTATACCAACACCACAATGGATGAGTCAAAGATTAATGTGACTGATGATCTCAAAGCTGGCTCAAAACTCATTATCATGTGGATCAGTTAAAGACCTCCACTCAAATTTTCCAAACATGCCAAAATGAAGAATCTAAGACTACGAGCTACAGAACAAGAATCCAAGAACAATCTCAATATTATATCTGTTTGTTTTTTATGTAATTTAATGTGTGTTTGAGGTGGGAGAGATTGTTAGGATTTGGAAAATCCAGTAGTTAAAGTGTCGGCCACCTCAAGTATATGTAATCGTTAGAAAGCTCGTAGTCGTAGTTATTTTATGTTAAGTAGTATTTAGTTTTGTAACACCGTGGAGGACGGATGGGTCTTTACCCACTGTATGCCTGATCCACAGCCCGATAGGTGGCGATTTATGTAATGACTATAAATACTCTCTACCTACCAAGGTAGAGAGTTTGAGCTCATAATAAGATTTTTCTTTCTCTCACTAAAGGTTCCCAAACCTCTAACTTTCTCTCTCTAGAATCATCTTGTACGCCTTCTTGTGCTTATGGTTTAGTGTGTTTGTGAAATCCAATATGTTACAGTTGCTCACTTATGACCCCTAATTGAAGATGACAAAAAGGGGAAGAATATTTACATAGAAGATTGCAACTTGAAGATCCTTGGTAATATTGCATGTTTAAGGGGAAGTTTGTTTATCTTTCATGACATATTTGTTCGTGCTTATTTGGTTTTGTCATTATCAACTAGGGGAAGATTGTTGGGAACTATATTTAAGTTGATAAGACAAAATACATGAAAGATGAAGGACTGTTAAAGACAAAGAAAGACAAGGGACCTACTTGTCAAAGAAGTATTTATTATCTAGTACCTTGTAGTCATTTGTAACCCTATTATCTCTATTATATAATAGAGATAATCCGTTACCACGGATAGTTGTGGTTTACACTGCTCGGATTAACACTAGCAGTGGAAACGTATTACCACTGCTGGTACATTATTACCACTGGTATTAGATAATGTTTAGTTTAACGCGTCTTGATAAGTATATAATAGATCTTGTGTATATTCTATAATGTTAGCTTTATACTTATCTTGTAAAGGACTCCTTGTTGTATAAAAGGAGGTCCTAGGTCATTGTCTTAGGTACACGAAAAATTACCTACGTATTACTCACAAAGGCTTCAAGGTGTAACCCTAGTGATAAGCAAGATCACTCGTATTATTCATCAATAATATTGGAGCTTAAGTTTTGTGTTTAATCTGTGTTTATCTATAATACATCATACAATCCATCTTCTAAAGTATTACTAAGTAAATTTCGCGTGTTTAATAATATCATACAAAATATCATTGACACAAGGTGTGTGTCCAGATCCATCAAGTGGTATCAGAGAATCAGGTTCTGATATTTTGTTTTGGAAGATCCAAGGAATAAGCTTAACCTACTCACTCAATTCAATGGAGATGGAAAACAACCAGTCCAACTCTTCTACACCAAGGCTACCTAAGCTCAAACTTAATGAGTTTGAGATGTGGAGGATACTTATTGAGCAATACTTTCTCATTCAGGACTATGCTCTTTGGGAGATCATTCAAACTGGTGATTCTTTCATGCCTGTGACTAGTACTGTGAAGGTTGGTGAAACAGATGTTGTGAAAGTTTTTGTGCCTGAATCTAGTATTGAAAAATCTTGCAGGAAGAATGATCTTAAGGCTAGAAGTTTGTTGCTAATGACTCTTCCTAGAGATCAGATCATTGCATTCAGCAAGCACAAGACGCTAAAGAAGCTGTTTGAAGACATTTTCTCAGTGTTTGGTGGTAATGATGCTACAAAGAAGACACAAAAGACATTGTTGAAGCAAAGTTATGAAAACTTCTCGGCTTCAAGCAATGACTCACTTGATAGCATCTTTACCAAACTTCAGAAGATTGTTACACAACTAATTGTGTTTGGCATTGAGGTAGAAAAGGAAGACCTCAATTTGAAGTTTCTAAGAAGTTTTCTTCAGAGTTTCAAACTAATGTTCCGGGGAAAACAAATCAGACATAGAAACAATGAAGCTCAATGACCTTTACAAGAACTTCAAACTTATTGAGCAAAGGTTGAAGAAGGCAGGGAAACTTGGTACAAGCTCTAGTAGCTTGGCATTGTTGTCAACCTCTGTTGGCGTGATGATTCGAAGATGACGTGATGATGATGTTGCCATTCTTTGGTTCTAAAGTTTCCACTAGTAATGTTAATGTTACCACTGCAGGTTCAAAGAAGAAGGTTGCTAGTATTGGAGATCCTACCTTTTATGCTTTCATCTCTACTCAAGTAGATGGCTCTGTCTTAACTCATGAAGACATAGAGCAAATTGATGAAGATGACTTGGAGGAGATGGATATTAAATGGCATATAGCTCTTCTTAGCATGAGGGCTAGGAAATTCTACAAGAAGACTGGCAAGCCTATTCATATCAATGGGAGTGAAACTGCAGGTTTTGATAAGAAGAAAGTGGAGTGCTTTAACTGCCACAAGTTTGGACATTTTGCTAGAGAATGTAGAAGACCAAAGACCAAGGACAACAGGTCAACTTGGTACAAGCAAAAGAAGGAACCAACTGTGGAAGAACCAAAGGCAATGTTGGCTATTGATGGTGTAAGCTATGATTGGAGTTTCATGGCTGATGATCAAGAAGAACATCATTCAGATGCTGCTCTTGTTGCTACTAACTTTGCTCTTATGGCTTTCTCGACTCGAGGTACAAAACTTTAATAGTTGTTCTAAAACATGTAGGGCTGCTAAAGAAGTTGAAAGGCTTAATGATTTATATTCTAATGAAAGACAAGAGTTGTATACCGCTAATTATACGTGTCTAACCTTAGGAGATATAGGCGTATTGGAAACTCAAAGAAAACACTATCAAGATAATGAGTCAAAATACAATGATGATATGATTCTTCTTAGAAGAGAGGTAGAACATACAAAAGCTGTAAATGAAGCATACCAAAAAGAGTTTGAAAAGCTTAAAAAGAAAACTGAGAATGTTAATTTATCTGTTAACACTTTGTATTATCAGTCAAAGTCAATTGATAAAATTTGGAATGCTCAAATCATTAATAAAGCTAAGTCTGGTATAGGTTATAATACAGTGCCTCCACCACTAAGAGGTGTTCCATCACCTCCAGGTATAGATTTAGCTCATACAGGACTAGAAGAGTTTAAGGATCTTGAAAGAGAATATGGTCCTTTAAAGGACACAACTGTGAAAAATGAGAATGAGGTTAAGTATGATAATGATGTTTTTGAGAGTTCTAGTGACTCATCTATTGTTGATGAGAATGTTAAAAAGAATGTAGTGGCTTCTATCCCAAAAGTTGTCAATACTGTTACAGAGGAACCTAGGAAACCAAATAAACCTAGACCAACTGAAGGTATCTTTGAGATGTATAGGAACAAGCCTTCAGCTCCTAGGGGTAACCAGAGGAGTTGGAATCATGTTAAATCTCAACAACTAGGTAGTGATTTTGTGATGTACAATAAGGCATGCTATATCTGGTAGTTTTGATCATTTACATGCTTATTGTGACTATCATGTTGGGAGAAGGGAAGTCCAAGGGAATAAAAGGGTGAATTCTAACATGTTTCAAAATAATGTACACTCTAATTCTAATTGCAAAATGGTCCCAAGAGCAGTTCAACTAAGAAGTGGCCTCAAAACATTTTCCACTTGCAAAAAAACTATTATCTCGCTCACCCTAAGTCACCTGTTAAAAGTGTAATGTCCAAAACAACTTTTGCAAAATCTGCACAAACAGGGAAAGGAACTTTTCAAGATAAAAAGGTTAACCATAACCAACAGTGGGTGCCTAAAAAGAAACCAGCAGTTTCCACTGCTCATTCAAAAGTTACCACTGCAAGGGTTGTAAACAAGAAAAGGGGGACATGGGCAATACTGTGAAGGCCTCAAAGACGTTGGGAATAGAAACCTATAGGAAATACCTCTACAACCAATCCCAATGGTGTATCAATGACCTTTGATAAATTTAACTATATTGATACGAGGCGATCCAAGTCAATCATAACTTGGGTCCCCAAAAGAAACTAACTCTTTACTCTTATGTGCAGGAACATCCAAGGACAAAAGATCAGATCAAGGATATACGATAGTGGGTGTTCAAGGCACATGACTGGCAACAAGTCCTATCTTTCAGATTTTGAGCATTATGATGGACCGATATTAGTTTTGGAGGTGGAGTAAATGGAAAGGTTCTTTGGTAAAGGTGTAATCAAAACTTGTAACTTGGACTTTGAACCTGTGTACTATGTAAAAGAGCTTAAGTATAATCTTTTTAGTGTGTCACAAATGTGTGACAAAATGAACAATGTTCTTTTTACCAAAGATATATGTTTTGTTCTCTCTAAGGATTTTAAGATGCCTGATAAAAGTCAGATTCTTCTTAAAATTCCTAGAAAAGGCAATCTCTATAGCTTTGATATGAACAACATTGTAGCTAAAAATGATTATGCTTGCTTGCTTGCAAAGGCCATAGTGGATGAATCCATGTTATGGCATAGAAGACTTGGTCATGTTAACTTCAAAACCATTAACAAGATTGTCAAAGATGGTTTGGTGAGAGGTTTACCTCAGAAAAGATTTGAAAATGATCAAACCTGTGTGGCTTGTCTTAAAGGCAAATAACACAGAGCTTCTTGCAGGTCAAAGTTGGTTAACTCTATTGCTCACCCACTTCAAATGTTACATATGGACTTATTTGGTCCTACATCGTGAGCAACTTGAATCTAAAGAAATATTGTCTAGTGGTAACGATGATTTTAGAGGTTTACATGGGTTTTATTCCTTGGAACCAAGGATGAAACAACAGGCATCCTCAAGATCTTTATCACAGAAGTAGAAAACCAATATGATATGAAAGTTAAAATCATTAGGTGTGACAATGGGACAGAATTCAAGAATAGAGTTATGGATGATTTTTGCAAAGATAAAGGTATTAAAAGAGAATTTATTGTAGCTAGAACTCCTCAACAAAATGGTGTTGCTGAGAGGAGGAACAGGACACTGATAGAGGCTGCTAGAACCATGTTGGCCGATTCTAAATTGCCAATCACTGCTCAGTTGAAGGATTTCATTCAAATGAAGAACAATCAAGCATTTGAAGATGTGATTAGTACAGTCAAAAAGGGCCAAAAGAAATCAAGACAACCAACCAAAGCACAAATTCTTTCATATATGAAGACTTATTGTTGTCATGTTGGTGGTTGGAAGAAGCATCAATTCAAAGGAATGGCTAATGATCAAGTTGAAAAGGCTTACTACAGAGTTCAAAAACAAGATAAAGATTTTACTCCAATGGGCTCTGAAAAAGAAGCAAGAAAGTTTCCGGATTGAAGAAAGGCCAAAGAAAGTGATTCTCAAACCGTTAAGAAGACTAAGGTTCTTTGAAGAACAAGAAATTCCTATTGAGAAATTCAAAGAACAACCGACCGGAATGATTGTGATTGTAGAAGAAGATTTTTATCCGAACCACGCAAGTAAGACATCCCATCATTGATTGGGAAGTTTACACTGCTAGCAATTTTGCTCCAACATGGAAGATTACAAGGTTAGGTGGTGAAACTTCATCATTAATTCAATTTGAAGATCTTATAAAAGCTTTTGACAGAGATGACCTTGATACACTATGGAGGTTAGTTCAAGAAAGGTTTAATGCTCAAGATCTCAAAGACATGAATGAGATGCGCTTATGGGTAAATCTTAGAAGGCTCTATGAACCTAATGTTAATGATGATTTCTGGAAGTTCTCATGCACATGTCCTGGAACTAAATGGTTTTACTATGATTCATGTAAAGTTCATCATGTCTCTACAAAGAAATGGAGTTGATGCATTTGTGCTTGCGAAAAAGAATATCCACTCAGAGCGGAACTCTCACATGATGTTATGTTCAACAATAAGAGTTCATGAAGATAGTGAGAAGGTCAGAGCATTGTTACATAGGCTTCAAGATCAATGTTCAAGAGCCATACAGAAGTTAAGGAAGAAGTGAAGTGTTTGATTGAATTCCCCAAATCCTTGAAGATAATGAAGACTGAAGAAACTTATTGATTTGCAGAGAAATCATAAGTTTAGGGGAGGATTGTTGGGAATAATCCGTTACCACGGATAGTTGTGGTTTACATTGCTCGGATTAACACTAGCAGTGGAAACGTATTACCACTGCTGGTACATTATTACCACTGCTATTAGATAATGTTTAGTTTAACGCGTCTAGATAAGTATAGAATAGATCTTGTGTATATTCTATAATGTTAGCTTTATACTTATCTTGTAAAGGACTCCTTGTTGTATAAAAGGAGGTCCTAGGTCATTGTCTTAGGTACACGAAAAATTACCTACGTATTACTCACAAAGGCTTCAAGGTGTAACCCTAGTGATAAGCAAGATCACTCATATTATTCATCAATAATATTGGAGCTTAAGTTTTGTGTTTAATCTGTGTTTATCTATAATACATCATACAATCCATCTTCTAAAGTATTACTAAGTAAATTCCGCGTGCTTAATAATATCATACAAAATATCATTGACACAAGGTGTGTGTCCAGATTCATCATAATTCAAGAGAATTTCATATATAGTTAAGGATAGTTGGATGGGTATATGATTCTACCTTTATTGAAAATGCCAGTATTGGTTCTTGGTCACACAGCAACACAAGTTTAAGTCACAAGTTTGGGTTATTCTACTTCAGTCTCAAGTTCGTCATAGTGGGTTTTCTCCATCAGTGGTCACTACAAAAAGCTGACAGAATAATAATGGGGTTGGTAAAGAGTTAGCTGAGAGGAGTATAAAAGAGTATATGTGTTATCGGTAGTTGATTCTCACGGTATATTTCAAGCGTAACAAAGATTTATGGTACTTCACACTTGTTCGACTGGACGTATACGGAGTTACGCTGATTCCGATGCATCGTAACCATAGAAGAAGTATGTTTCTAATACATCAAAACCATCATGGGGGAAGAGAAATATATGTTCTTTTGACTTCTTTTATTTCTTTGCAAAGACACTTTTCTTTCATGAGTATTTGCAATCAGGGGGAAGAAATGTGTACATCAAGGACGCACAACAAGTTCACGTGATCGAGCGTAAATTCTTATGAAGGCCAGAGAGACGTCCGTAGAGATGATCAGTGGTTCAGTTTTGTGACATTGGTTTTATCATTTCAACTTCTGTGGGTTATTTTGTGTGAAGTAGTCTACATACGTGAGAAGATCTTGTTGATTTTTTGCATGCTACCTCCCAACGAATTTCCCGCATTAAGTATAATTGTGATTAAGTGTTAGTCAAATTTGCTTGGTGTGGCTTCTTTGTTTCATCTACAAATTCCACTGCGCACTTTAATTAAAAAAAGTTAGAAGACGTGTCAACTACATCAAAATTTTGAATCTGTTGAAGACGAATGTTAGTTTGGGGGAAGCAAATTCAAAAACTTCGCCAAAAAGAAGTGTATGGAAAAGCAGCTAAAGACATGCAATATGAATTGGGGGGAAGTTAATCCAGTTCATACCTATTACATCATTTTCCTGCAAGTGAAGAAAATTTCTTAAGCCGAAGTAAAAGATTAAGACAAAGAACGTCAACTGCAGACATTTATGAAAGACCTTTCTTTATTTGTATTTGTACTTGTAGGAAATGTAGTAAGTAATCTCGTATATTATCATTGGGGGAAGATTGCTAGAAATGCTTCTAACACTTAAATGTGACGACATTACGAGACTACATTAGTTATAATTGTTAGGTACATTACGAGGCTACATTAGTTATAGTTGTTAGGCACATGCGCATGTACTAGAATTTTCATTATTGTAAAGTGGTGCGTGTGTGAGCATATATATACCCCTCCAAACTTCCATGAGGGGTGAAGCTCAAGTATGTAACCTTTCACCCTTCTTATTAATAAAATACACATATTATCTTTCTCTCTCTACTATCTCTCTAAAATGTCTTTCTCCTATTATAAGCTTCCTCGACCTCCCGAATCCATATTATAACCTAGATAATCGATCCTAACATGGTTGCTGCACGCTGGGACCCATAGAGTTAAAAGTCGAATGTCCCTTTAAGCCATGAAGTCGGAGTAAAGCCATATCATTTAAGGGATGTTATTCATTGATGTGTATGAACATGCACGAGGCCGTACATAAATTGGTGGTGGGAGAATGTCACGTGCCTTGTTCTGCTTGGAAGCGTGTTGAATGTGTGGGTTCATGGTTTATCGTGTTAGTCTTGTGGAGGACCCTCAATGGTAAAAGTGTAGTACTTGCGACAAGTACATGACTTAACATGACACCAAACTGGTAAGGGGTTGGGGTCGCTCCCATAATGAAATCAAGGCAGAACGAAACCAATGAACCTATATTATATGCGAGACGGATGATTGACCCTTAACGGATTAGTGACACCAAACAGAGTCCAGGGAATCGTTTATATAATAAAGGAAAACACCAAGCGGGGATTTTCGTATTTCGTCAAAAAGAATGTTTCCTTATTTGGTAATAATTCAATTATTATTACTTTTAGAGATGTTTAAAAAGTAGAAAATCCTAAAATTTTCATAATTGAGACTATTATTTTTTTAAATCCGTTTGTATTACTCAAATTTATTAAAAAAAAAAGACACACATGGACGTACTTGCTATTTTTTCATTGTTTGGGACTAGATTGTATTTAACAAAGCAAAGGCGGAAGTTGAATCCAAATCTCATTAGTTCCCAACCCCCAAAACACCCAACTATCACTAGCAACCTCACCATGATTCGACTAACCATTATCATTCCCCGTGAGGTCACCACCACTCTCAACCACCTCCGGTCATCAGATCCATTACTCGCTAGCTGTATTGATAATCATAACCTCATTCCGTATAGCGTCTCAAATCAGAGCAATTTACAGAAAACAATATCTTCATAAAGGTATTGTATTCATAAACAATTTTATTGGCCGAAAATATGTGTAATAAGGATGTCGATATTTTAAAGGTAATCTTGACAATAGTGACGGCTCTTCAAAACAATTTTTTTTTTTTTTTTTTTTTTTTTTTTGAACTTCTTGATCTATTTTGAAGAGTATCTTTGGAAGTAGATACATTGGTGTATGATTTCAACATTTAAGATGAGTTTTAATAAAAGTATTGTTTTCAAAATGAGTTTTGGGTTTTGTATGACATATGTAAAATGAGTGATGATATATGGGCCTAACTAAATGGGCCTAAAAGGTGTCTAACGCATAAATGACTTGTATAGTTATGCAACTGTAAAAGTCATTTATGCGTTAGGTCATCTTTTAGACCCCTTTAATTAGGTCCGTTTTCATTTTCCATGTAAAATAAGTTGGCAGAAGAACTCAGGTTTCTTAAAAATGCAGAATGTTGTGGATTGAACCATTTTGATTGGGAAAATGATAAATGAGCCTAACTAAAGGGGCTAAAAGGTGACCTAATGCATAAATGACTTGTACATATTGTACAAGTCATTTATGCAGTAGGTCACCTTTTAGGTCCTTTTAGTTAGGTCCCTATATCAAAGCTCTTTGGATTGTTGGATCTATTTACTAGGTATCAAGACAATGGTCTTATGTGTTGCGATTTGGCAATAATTAGTGTTTATTACACAATTATCCTTTTAACTAAGATTCTAAATCATGTTTAATGTTTGTCATGCATAACAGATTAATTGATTACATGTGCCCTTTATCTTGACAAGCTATTATACTATGCTATTTATGTTGATACCGTATTTATAAAGGTCATTTGTTTTTGCAATTGCCAACATTATATGATATTAGGGGGCGTATGGTTGATGGGTTCCACGATCAGTTTGGGACTCAAAGTGAAAACATGTTGTTTGGTACATATTGCTGGGGACAGGATTTGAGGTTGAGTCTTTAAAATTCGGCATACTACAATCCAAGGTAGGAAGTAGGGGTTGAGTTTTTTATGCTATTTTTTTTAAACAAGTGGGCCTCTTTTTAACAAGAGTCACAATTTTTTTCTTTTTTTGTCCTTGTTAGGATTTAGAAAATCCATAGCGAAGTGTCGGTCACCCCAACTATTGTCTAGCATATGTTAGCTCGTAGACATATCGTTATTTACGTGTTTATTAGCTTAGTTATTAGTTTAGAGTAACACCGTGGAGGAAGGACGGGTCTTTACCCACTGTATGCCTGATCCACAGTTCGACAGGAGGACGTTTAGGTTGTAACTATAAATACCCCTTCCATCCTTGGAAGGGGTGGTGATTCTTAATCTAACATTTCATTTTGATTTTACTTTCTCTCTCTAAGATCACCCTCTCTACTCTTTCTCTCTCCAAACATGGCATACTTGTTTATTCATAATCCAAGGCCATCCGAATCATCAAACAACATAAAAGTATGATCCTAACAATTGGTACCAGAGCCAAGGTTGTGTTGTTCTTGATGATTCATATGGTCCGATTCGTGTTTTTGTGCGGTTTGTTGCGGTTCTTGGGATGCGGTTTGATGTAGTATGAGTCGTACGGTTTTTGGAAACAAGGTGATGTTGTTTGTTACTTGATTCACGTTTTTGGTAACAAAGTGGTGCTGCAGTTTTGGTAACAAAGTGGGTCTGATGTTGTTTTGATGTTGTTCGTTTGATACAACAGTTTTTAAAAACAGTTTTTAATGCTAGTTCTTCGATGCGGTTTGATGGAAAAATGTCCAGATTCGATGTATCTTGGCTTCGGTTTGATTCTAACTCATTAGTGCGTTTTGGTACTAATGCGGTTTGTCGCCGATAATATGCGTTTTGAAGACAAAATACCTATGCGGTTTCTTTGTTAATAAAATGTTGCGTTTTGTTACTAAACAGAAGTTGCGTTTTGGTCAGATTATGCGTTTTGACTATTTCTTTATGCGTTTTGGTCTAATCATGAGTTTTGACTCATATGCGATTTGATCAGAACCAATTTGGTCGAAGCGGTTTGTCGAAGCGGTTTGGACCATGCGGTTTGTCAAAACTGTTGCGGTTTAATTATCATGCGAGTTGTAAAGTCAAATGCGTTTTGTTGAAAATGCGGTTTGTGGAAGCGGTTTGAGATAACCTGGACGAAAGCGTTTTGATAAACATGGTGCGGTTTGATGACCAACTTGTCAAAGAGCACAATCTCAAACGACATCAGCATATTGTACAAACATCAACCATTATACAACATCAAACAGTCTACATCTACATAATCACATCAGCATCAACAAATACAAGAAGTATCATCTAACTAACATCATCAGGTTTTGAATTACAAAAAGGTTACATCATCAGTTCATAACATTGACATTTAACGAGAACAAGAAGTTAAAGCAGATCCTATCACAAGAAGTTAAAGTCAAACAAATCAACAATCTCATATCATCCCACTGAATCAATCTCATATCATCAACTGTCCTACAACAATCTCAAGAAATATGATACATTTGAGAGGAAAGAAACAAATCAATATCTCAACATCAACTGTCATAAAACATCACATTCATCTACAATTTCATCTCAAGTGCATGACTCAACTCAACAAAAATTTCAAGATCTCAGATTTGTGTTGTGACCATTCTTTGAAGAATCTGACCTTGAGGGTACCCATCACAACGAAAAAAATCATCATCGATCCAAATTGGTAATATCCGACACACAAGAAAAAAGAAATAACAAATATGTTATCCTTTATCTTTGGTCGTTTAGATCCACCATGGATCTTGAAGTGTTTTAAAAACCTTATTGAACTCGTATGGAACTAAAATAATTGAGGATCATCATAAATTTTGACACTCAAACCATACGAGAACTGAAATTATTGAAGGATCTCAAAAATGGGTTCAAAGTTGGTCTTTCAAATTATTATTTTTGAACCCTAATCCTCACGGATCTATATAATTCGATAAGACTATGCTTCTAACTGATTATACGAATCGTAAAATGAATTGAACAATGATGTTAATCCTTTTTTTCACTGATTCGTGTTGAACAATCAATACATTAAACAAAAACCATTTAATCAAATTTACCATTCGTCATGTGGTTTGGTCTCAACCTCAAGCCATCCATGTGGCGAGGTAATTATGAGAAAGTGGTTAGATCGTTTTAAGGAATGAATGCGTTTTTTATAGGTGTTAAACTGAGATGTATGTGATTGATATGTGAGTATGATTTGTCTGTGAAGATGAATTTTTTGCTGCGTATGATGGGGAGGCAGAAGATTATTGAGAGAAGTTTTAGGGTTAAGGATTGTAGGCATATTATTAGTGTAACGGTTGATGTGAGGTTGTGTTTTATACACCGATTATTAGGGTTGTGGGTATTTTGGATATCTTATGGGCCAGTGCGGGTTGTGAAATGGGCCAGATCTTATCATTTATACATGGGCAGAACGAATAATTATTTGGATTTGGGCTAGATGTCATTAGTATGGTCCGGATATTTGTGCTATTCGTTGTTTTATTATGGGCCTAACTGAGTTTTAAGTACCAAGCAGAAGTGTGTTGTGATTTAGCTTGGGAATGTGTGATATTGGATCCGTGCCTTTCTTCATGGACCGGACTTGGTAAGTGTTTGATATGGGTTGATAAGTTTTTGAATCTGGATCGGATTTTGGATTTGGATGTATTGCATTTGGGATGTTTAATTGGATCGAGAGTTTAAATGGACTAATGGACCGGATGTATTACTTGAGCTTCGTGTTGGATCCATACGTGAGATTTGAAATAATTGGTTATATGAGATGGTGGGAAAACTATTTGTGCTATCCGAATTTTACTATCTCAAATATGTGGATGCATAAGTGTTGATATTTCTCGAGAATGAGTGGTATGTCTAATATTAATACCGGATATGGGCTTGAATTTATATGTGAGGATTAGGTTTGTTTATGTGCGGTTTGACTTGAATTGAATCCGTTGTACGTTTTTGTAAGTTGGACCGGGTGGGATTTTTATTTGGATCATATGGTGCGTTTTGATAATAGTCATGGGACCGGGCTTGAGTAATATATTTGATGACTTGGATTTGGATGATGGACTTCTCCAAATTGGATCATATTTATGAGATTTGACGATGAGATTTGTGATAATGAGATGTGATGATGAGGTGTTCAATTATGTGGATTGATACTTTGGTTTATACATCTTCACGGAAGATACTATGTCACGGCTTGAATTGATATTTGATCAAGATTGACTACGGGGTTGTTTGTATTTGGTATTTCTTATTTGGATTTGAAGTGAGGTTTTCCGGGCGCGGTTACTTATTTCGTCTTCTTTCTTTCTACCCTTCCGCGAAGATGACTTGTTTGAGCATTTATAGAGTGTGATAAAGACTTGGCTATCTAGTTACTGTTGTGCTTCTTCTCTTAACCTACAAAGTAGCTATCACTTACGGTGTCTCACGCAGTTGATGATTCGTCAAGAGTTTTAGTGCATTGGGTACACTGTTTCTTTTTCACAAGGATTAGTACAAGCTTAAGTAACAACTCTGTGGAATTCTACTTCATGTTCAAGTTTGGTATATCGGGGTTACTTCACCAAGTGGTCACAGCTATAGCCGACAGAATCAGTGGATGATGTGTTTACCAAAGGTTTAAAGGATGAGATGTGATCAACAATTCTCATGGAATATTCTTCGCTACAAAATGTCAATGATACTTCACAGTCTGAGCAAAATCTTTCAAGAATCTTCAGTTTCACTCATGATTTTTCAAGATGTTTGCTTATGACAAGAAATTTTCGTGCAGATGGTAGTACACGTTAATGATGCTTCCGAAAGTTCGAAACCATCATGGGGGAGAAACGTGTACTTTGATATTTTACGGTCAACCTCAGGGGGAAGTAGTGTATACTACTCTACTTAGTATGGTTTTTGAAGTACTCTTCATATGAGAGAATAATTGTTGATGATGGAGAAGAATCGTTGATGAACCGTTGCATGTTCCCCTAAAACAGATATTCACCAAAACCAAAGTTGTCATAACACATTCAAACTGACATTGTTTACGGTTTAATCTTGATTTTGTAAAATCCCGCGAAAGAATCTATTTCTCGGTTTAAATCATAGATTTGTAAAATCCAGTGACAATGGAAACATCCTGGTAAAAGTAAAGTGCATTTCCGGATATATCTCTCGGTTTATTCTTGGTTTTGTAAAATCCCGCGAAAGAAACTATTTCTCGGTTTAAATCATAGAGTTGTAAAATCCCGTGATGATAGAACCATCCTGGAGAAAGGAAAGTGTAATTCTGGATCTTATCTGAAGTTGGTGCTACGGTTTCTACTTCGAAGAAGGGATAAAGAGTGTACTTCATGAATTGGATGTATGTTTGGATTTTCTTCATTGCAGTTTGGTTATTACAAGGTTTTACGGGGTTATGTGCTTTTAACCATGGTCGGGATGAAACCATTATCATAGTTCACTTAAAACGTCAAAGGAGGCTAGATCTGGGCTTTTAAACCACAAAATGTGACAACGGCGTTAATTCATTATTATTTATTTGAGGTTAAAGTGAAATCTCACGTGTGAGTGTACTTAGTATATGAAGGTATCGAGGATGGTTGGATGAAGATTCTTTGAGATCATTGTTCGAGCTTTTATCATATACAATGACGAACACTTGGAAAAATGGTTATTTTTGGGTGATTTTTCTTTATTTTGTTTCCACCACAAAATAATTATCACTTTAAGGAGTTACGTTGTAGTGCTCAGTGTCACATTAAATTGTGGATTTTCAAGAGGTGATGTACATCTTATACTTGTTGGTTGGTTGGGTGAAGGGTATAGAGTACTTACGGATTCAAAGGGGCATGAAATCTCGGCACCGCTCTTAGTCACATTTAGGGCTGTAAACGAACCGGACGAACACGAACGGAGCCTTGTTCATGTTCGTTCATTTAATTTTAACCTGACAAATAAACGAACACGAACGCTTATACGGACAAAATTTCTTGTTCATGTTCGTTTATTAAGAAAATGAGTTGTTCATGTTCGTTTATGTTCGTTAATTAAGACACTAAACGAACGCTAAACAAAACATAAACAATCGAACATAAATGAACATAGACAAACAATCATAAACTTTATTAACTTATGCATCTAATATTGTTTTATATAAGTATCGTTTTGTTTAAACAAACTAATTTAAAAATTATAAAATTAAAAGATTTGATATACGAACATAAATAAATAAATGAACGTTAACGAACGCATAATCGGACGTTCACGAACATAAATAAACGGACGTGAGTTTTGTTCTTGTTCGTTCATTTAACTAAACGATCGTAAAATATTGTTCATGTTCGTTCATTTAATAAATAAACGAACATAAACGAATTTTTTACCGAACCGTTCATGAAATGTTCACTAAACGTTCAGTTCATTTACAGCCCTAGTCACATTGGTGCAAGTTTAAGTCACGAGTTCGGGATAATTTTACTTCAGGGTCAAATTCATCATATTGAGTTTTCTCCATCAGTTGTCACGACAAAGAGCCTACTGAATGATAATGGGGTTGATAACAAGTTTGCCAAGAGTAGTAGAAAAGAGATTATGACGCGTTTGAATACAAATTCAAACCTCGTTTTCTAAAAAGAGTGGAAAGGAACAAGTGTACGCCTCTGAAGAAAATAAAATGGACGCTTTATCTTCTTCAAGAAGAGAAATCTTCTTATGACGTTTGAACACAACAGTTCAAGCCTCGTACTCTAAAAGAAAATAAAAGTATCGCCAATGCGCTTTATCTTCGAATAAGAGAGCTTCATGACGTTTGAACACAACAGTTCAAGCCTCGTACTAAAAGAAAAGTGTACACCTGGCGCTTTATCTTTGAAAGAAGAGAAATCTTCTTATTTATGACCATTCTCATCAACATGCTTCATGCTTTTTCCATGCGCTTTCAGTTATCAAGTGAATTGGACTACCGTTGCTAGTACTCTTATTCCACTTGCTCAATTATAATGGCGATGGCGACATCATATGCAGTTTTTGCAGGGGAGAAGTGTGAATAGAATACATTTGGATGATCTCACTTGTTTAGTCAAGAATGGCAACTTCTTATGCAATTCTTGAGGGGGAGAAGAAGTGTGAATACACTGCATGTTGATTGACATCGGAGAATAAATGGTCATACGGCTCCAAACTCATTAAGAATCGAGCTTCTTCTTATCGGGTCATCTTTACATGGAGTTTCTTCTAAGAGCTGTTGGTTGACATCTTCACAGGGGCTGATATGATTAATGACGAAGTGCTTCCAGTTGCGGGGCTGATTTCCTTGATGAACATCTTTCTGTTCTTGCTTGATTGGGAGGGATTTTAGTTAAGGGGATTTGCTATTTGTAAGTTAACGGGAATGCATTTAGTGAGTTGAAGATATTAACTTTCTGATCCCCAAACGGACAATCTTGAAGAAGGTCAAATCTACAGTCTGTTCTACATTTTCTGCATGTTAGAAGACTAAAGACGAGTTGCATTTAACGATCTAAATGCTTCTTCATATTCTGAGCATTCATCATAAAGACTGTCAGTTTAGGGGAGAGCACTAATTGGGGGAGAGTGAAAAGCCAAATTTAATCCCTAATTAGACTTGCTCATTCTGTTCTTTGGCACGTTGATTCTCACAAAGACTTCAAGTGTTCTTATCAAAAGATTTCAAGTATCTGGGCTTATAATGTGTTGCTGATTCTGAAGTATCAAAACCAGCAAGGGGGAAGGAGAAAAACAACTAAACACAAAATGAGTAAACTTGATGAACTTAATACTTTTAATTGATTGAAGATATCCCGGGAAGATTAATGTCATTACCGCAGAGAAACTCAAGGTTTGACTCATGGCGTTTAGTGTTCTTATTCCAACTATGTAGGGGAAGAGATGGAAGAGTTAGTTTCTTGTGATAAAAGAGGTACACAAGTGTGTGATGATTTCGATGTTATCGCAATCATCAGGGGAGAGAATTGTGTACATTGGGGACGCTCAGCTGTTTCACTTGAGAGCTTAATTAGTGATTCAGTGATAATCACTTGTTCCGGAGTTGACATCCGTAGAGATAATCAATGATTCAGCCTGCTACTTCAATGTTATCAGTTATTATCTCTTTGAGCATTCGGGTACTTCGGGTTCTTGAGCTTCATACACTTTCATCAGGGGAGAGAAAGTATACTTCGGGGTTATTCTTTGCATATCGGACTTAATCTGCTACTTCAATGTTATAAGTTTCTCTCTCTTTGGGTATATGTGTATTCGGGTTCGTGACATTTATTCAAAGGGACTGGCTGCATCAATTCAACCACTTGGGGGAAATGGTCTCTTGACAACTTCTGGCATTCTTCGCTTCAGATTTCAGTGCAAAAAAATATGAAAAGAGTCTATTCAAGTGTGGGATGATACGTTGTTGTTCTTCTATCATGATGATGTAACCCCGAACAAAGAATCGATGATCGTTCTTAAAAGGAGCAGCAATATTCATGTTAATGGTGTGCTGTGTGGTGCACCTGGCTAAGGCAAGCTTGAAAAAAAGCTTTGAATCTGCTCTGCAAAAGGATTTTCGGTTTGGGGGGAAGCTGCCAAAGTCTCTCTTTCAGATGGTTCAATTTCTCTCATCAATTCAGGAGCCTCAAAAGCTTTGGTGGTGAAAGTTTAAGAGATGACGATTTCTATCTTCTTCAACGGGGCTGTTCGATATCCTTATCTCGGTACTCGTATCATCATCTTCTTAAACTATATCATCTCTATCTGTAAATATTTATCAAAAACCAAATACAAAAAGACAAAAACCAACAAAAAGGAAAATAGAAAAATATAAAACCAACAAAATCCATAAAAGTCAAAAATTTGAAAAATACCAAAAATATTGTTTTCTCAAGACATGTCTTTTGGTATCGATAACATCTACGGTCTTAGAAATGTCATTCAATAATGGCACGGGGACTTTAGATGAAGTTCGAGCAGGAGGTGTAATTATTCTTTTCAGAACATGTCTCAAACTATGGCTTGTAGTTATTTCATCGTAACCCGAGCTTAAAACCATGGCTTGCTATTATTTCAGATAGCAACACATTCTTCAAAAGAAGGAAAGTGCTGCGCTAAACCAATTTTCAAAAATATCGAGCACCTATCCAAATTTTAAATTGAGGAAAGTATGTCGAAGGACTGCTATTCGTACACAAATGTTTTTCTTTCTAAAAATTCTTCAGAAAAATATTTGTTGTTTTCGAAATAGTGGAAAATGAGTTGCCTGAAAATCAATCAGTATCAAAGTTTTCATAAATTTACAAACTCAATCAATGACTTCAGCGTTTTTTTAAAAACCTTTTTATGAAATGTGTCATTGATTGAGGGGGAGAATGTTTTCAAATTAATATCATCCAACGGGCTTATATAATCATCCTATGTGCTTAACAAAAAAAGATCTTTGCCTACGTTGAAGGACTAGGAGTTTAGGATATGATTGTTAGGTTTAGATGATTAGAGTTTGATGAACACATAATTCCCATGCCTTTTATGATCTGATTGATATGTTGGATTGACTTTTATTAATCGATTGCTGTTTGGGTGTTGTCGACCACCATATATCTGTTTCTATGTCCACTAACGTATGCATATATCATGGTTCATAAGAATGTTCCCGATCCAGATCCCACAAAAGAAGATGATTGGATGCCGAAAGGAAAGGGTAACTATATCTTGGGCCGACAAAAGAAGAAACAAAGCTTAATTGGATCTCTATGGATAGTTGGCACGATAGATGCAACTTAAGAGGTCTCACTGCATTCGCAGATGGTTTTCTTCCAGCCTTACAACAACAACAGAAGCTGCTTAACCACCTAACGTATCTTTGTGCATGATTAATAGTGATGATACCATGTTCGTATGGTAGAAAAATATTTGTTTGAAAATAAATTGAACTAAATTTTGGAAATCAACCGGACTTCATTTTTATCAAAACTTAAGTCACTCAATCAATGACTACGGTCATGGATTAAGGGGGAGAGTGATTTCAAATAAAATATTTTCAAACAATATTTCTTCATCAAAAAGTTCCAATTTATACGAAATAAAGTGGTGATCTAAAGATTTAATGTTATGTCATGGTATGATTTTCTTTAAAACTCAAAGATCTTTCAAAATGAAAATTTTTCTGTTCTTGTTTGATTGTGAAATTTTTTCTTCTTTTACCTAAAGATCTCTTAAAATTATCATACCTGACACTAACAATATTTATCGTCTAGAACTGTTCTTTATCAGTCAATTTCAAAATTAAATCAAGCCACGTCTTTCCCCAAATTTTTTCAAAAATGATTTAAATCAATTGGGATCACAAATCTCAAAATGGTTTGAAATCTTTGATCGGGGGAGAGATCGTGATTTAAATCTCTTATCTGATTAAATGGTGTTTGTTTTAGTCCTTTAAAGGCACTCCTGCCTCCATGTGCCAAACGATTTCAAATACACGATGCACATGTTAAGGAGGAGGATTTATCCAAAAACCAAGTGAGTATTTAAACCATGTCACATTTTCTCCCATGTTTTCTAAACCGAATTAAATCACTTGGGATCCAAAATCTCAAAGGGTTTGATATTTTTGATCGGGAGAGAATTTGTGATTTAATATATGAAATCTGATAAAAGGTGATCGTTTGATTCAATAGTGCAGGCTGCTCTCTCATATGTGCTAAACGCTTTCGAATCTCGAAACACATATTGAGGGGGAGCATTTCAAAAGAAAATAAACTCTCAAGGTACAAAAGTTTCTATGTTTTAACATAAGTACCTTGATTGATTTTCTAATGGTTTTCTTTATGGCTGTGTAATCGTGAAAGTACTTCAAAGAACTCTTTCCTCTATGTGCTAAATGATTTCAAACAACCAACACACATTTTGAGGGGGAGAATTTACCAAGAAAATCAAATGGCTTTTTATATGGAAATTGTGATCAAGAATAGATTTCAAAGAACTCTTGCCTCCATGTGCTAAACAATTTCAAAATCAGATGCACATGTTGAGGGGGAGCATTTCTAAATGATCAAAACAATTAAGGTACAAAATGCTTTAATATTATATCACAAGTACCTTGATTGATTTTCCAAATGATTTTTCAATTGGTTTCGAGAAGGAATGAACTGTACCAAAAGACCGACCATCTTACTTTATGTATTGAAGTTATAAGGATGATAAGGTTAGGTATTAGTTCCCACGATCCAGCCAGAGCCGGAGGGATCTACCCAGGGACAATCCACTAGATAGTGAAGAAGTCCTTAGGTATGATGAAAAAAGGAGAAAAATGAGAATATGGGAAGAGTGCCGACTGAGACAGAGCTAGGACTGGAACAAACCCAACAAGGTTCTAGTTATGAAGTCTCGGTAAGCACTGAAGGGGTTGAATAATGAAAAAGAAATGAATGTAAAAAGGGTGAAAAGAAATACCCCTCCAATAATTCAACCTTAGGGCATAAACCGAGTTCAATACATATGCTACTGGTGGCTACTAAGGTAACGCAGGTATTGAAGACAAGACGTCATGGACCCAGTGACGCACTACACTAAACTTACCAAGCTACTCAAGTTCCTCTTAAAAGGACTTGTTTCATTCTCACGGGGAACCTACATAATCTATCGACTTTCTCTTAGAGATTTTTGATATTGAAGAGGGAGACCCTCTCCCTAGTCTCCGGCATAGGGAACCAAATGTGCACTATTAAGTCTAGAGCCAAGAGATCATCCACAAAATCTCTTTAGGACATAAAATTAATGAAGACTTGTTGTTTCACACAATGTGGAAAGTAAGTATATATTGAGAGTCCTACGCATTATCCTTGTGGTATTGCCAGAACATCCGAGCGATATGTTAAATATTCACAATGAAGATAGAAATCCTTCTAGAGCCAACATCAAACAAGCTCTTGGTGGGTGACATGTGAGATCTTTCCAAAAGATCAAGCTTGTGACAACTGGACAGAAACAATGGGGCGATTCAATCTTGAATCAATCTTGGTCCAGGAAATCAATTGACAAATACTTTTGAAAAACCGTTCGATGTGCAAATCTTCTTTTCTCTAGCACATCGAATGTGTATTTATTTTCAAATACAAAAAGTATTTCTGATTGAAAATTGATCTTTCTTATAAAACCTTCGTCGTATTGCAAAACTCTTTTTTCTAAGCAATACGCGATTGTTTTCAAATCAAATTTTCAACAATCAGTAAATCTCAATTCGCTGGTTCACTCACTCCGTGTTGTCTTCTTTAGGCCGCTTCGGTTTGAGAATGGCTAAAACAACTGCGAAACCCTGTCAAGGAGATTCTTCGGAACTCTACCTGATCACAGGCAGTGTTTATACTGATCAACGGGGAACCGTGGTTCTTGCAACTATATTCATTGAAAGTGAACAACAAAGACACTTTCGTGTGTTTTATTGCTAACTGTTCTTTGCAGGAACTGTTGACGGTTGCAGCTGATCAGAGTTGAGAAGTCAATTCACAACCGCATGCTCACAGCATTCACACTTAATTGAAGAAAATCATGACCATCAAAGACATACAACAAATATGCTTCCGCTACTCTGATGAAAAGATGTCATGATCCAGAAAGTGTGAGCATGTCGGTCCAAAAGTCACAACATCACATGAAGGCAACACAACAAAGGGTGATCCAAAGATATATTGTGGCTGATGATCTAAAAGAAAGCTCGAAGATCATTAAAATGTGGATCAGTTCAAAGGCCTCCACTGAAAGACAAAATAATCGGACTATGGAGAATCACTGCTAAAGCACAAAGATTACGGAAGTGAAGAATTGAAGTCTATTAGCTCAGAACAGAAGAAAAAATAGAATGCTCGGATTCAAAATGTAAATCATGGGGTGACCTCCCTTAGAGGGAGATTGTTAGGATTTAGAAAATCCATAGTGAAGTGTCGGTCACCCCAACTATTGTCTAGCATATGTTAGCTTGTAGACATATCATTATTTATGTGTTTATTAGCTTAGTTATTAGTTTAGAGTAACACCGTGGAGGAAGGACGGGTCTTTACCCACTGTATGCTTGATCCACAGTCCGACAGGAGAACGTTTAGGTTGTAACTATAAATACCCCTTCCATCCTTGGAAGGGGTGGTGATTCTTAATCTAACATTTCATTTTGATTTTACTTTCTCTCTCTAAGATCACCCTCTCTACTCCTTCTCTCTCCAAATATGGCATACTTGTTTCATCATAATCCAAGGCCACCTGAATCATCAAACAACATAAAACTATGATCCTAACCGTCCTTTTATAATAATTAATTTTACTTTAAATAGTTTATAAAAATAAAGAATAACTATGATATAATTTATAATATATGTTATCTCTCTTCCATCAAATCCAAATCCAAATCCTAATCCAAATTTAAATCCAAATTTAAATCCAAATCCAAATCCTAATCCTAAACCAAACTACAAACCAAACGGACCCTTAGTATTGTGTATGTAAGCTTTCTATCTTCTTCGTGGTTCCCTTTGAAATCCAAGATTTCTTCAATGACGACTATCAAGAGCTCTAAGAGGAAGATCCACATAGGCTATGTGACATATAGCTATGGGGAGTCTTCCATAAATTAAGAACTATCAATATGAATTTTATATAATCATAAATTAGGTCCCGACTATTTAATATCCCTTTATTTATTTTTGACATCATTGAAGATGTTTACAGCCATAGGACTACAGTTTGGGCTTTGTCACACTGTTGGTGAGGAAAAAAGGGAAAAGAAAATTTTCAAACATTTATGTTATTTATCGTGGAGATTTAAAAAAGGTATGTTTTTTGAGGTTGTCTGTACAACATCTTCCCTTTTGTTTAAGATTTGATGAGGCACCAATTGAGATAAAGCCTTAGCGACAAAAGGATGGTGCATTTCCCTGATAATGGAACACTTTGAAAACCTGAAACAAATCGAACCATATATATATATATATATATATATATATATATATATATATATATATATAGGGAAGAGATCAAGTAAGAAGAATAATTAAAATAAGAATGGTAAGAAGTAATTCTAACCACACATTTCAAATTAGGAGGGAAAATTTGAAGGAAGATGCATCCACTTTTGTAGGTGCATCTAAAATGTGTGGTTGTGGTTACTTCTTATCCTTCTCATTTTAATTATTCTTCCTATTTGATCCTAACTCTATATATATATATATGTCTAAACTCAAACCCATGTGAGTGCAACATGTTAACCGATGAATTCCCAAGAAAAATTAAAGATGTTTTCAACAATCCAAAATTGGGTATGTTTTGTCTTTGTCGTTAGCCTATGCTTCCAGTCGAGTATGCCTTATATTGTGTTGTTACACAACCTCCTAGATTTCATTGTTAATAATAGATGTTGTCTGAAGTTAGTAGGGTGGGTTTAAGTTCACTATTATAGAAGTTAGTGAATTCATTAGATGGCCAATAGCATTTTAATCATCTGAGAGACACTTTTAGTTTAATCGAATATGCTCACATATTATCGT
Organism: Chrysanthemum makinoi; assembly: GCA_910596185.1. Taxonomy (NCBI): domain Eukaryota; kingdom Viridiplantae; phylum Streptophyta; class Magnoliopsida; order Asterales; family Asteraceae; genus Chrysanthemum; species Chrysanthemum makinoi. The sequence goes on along the minus strand of OU343224.1, from coordinate 228,766,082 downwards.
CATACTTTTTGTTTCCAAGTTTATGTTATGATAATTGAAGGTCATTTTAAAATTGCTCATTTTCTTGATTAGAATGAACAACTTTTGTTTTTTTGTGTGAAGCAGACAACGTCATGCATTCATGGTTGCAATCGACGTCTAAGTAAGTTTACTCGCATTTATGGATCGTATAAGTGTACCCATTTTGTACTTTCTTTTGCATTGACAGAGAATTTTAATCAAGATAAGAAGACCATACTATTAGAATAAGGAGAACTGGCGACGAAGTTTTTCCGGGTATCGTCGGAAAAACCACTAAACGACGAAGGTTTTCCCGACAAAGGTTTTCTTATTGTCGTCAAGAAACTAATGAATTATGTAGTGAAAATTTACACATAATAGTTCAAGTATTTAGATTTAAGGTTCATTTAAAATGTAATGATATATAATCAAGTGGAATTAGATCATGGACTTATACTAGCGAATACTAGCGAATACTAGCGCGCAATATTGTTAAGGTTGATAGTCTCAGTTATCAAAGATGAAAGAAAATGATGCATGGTTTTGCAGAAGGGTATTGTCAGGTTTTAAAGGGGCCTGATACAATGCCACATACCAAACATGATTGTAACACAATAACTAGACGGGGCCTTTCAAGACATAATGCCACATACTATACATGGTATTCATTTTCTAAGACCTCTGGACTTAGAAATATTAGGCATCATGGGATCTTCTACTAAAATATGTTTCAAGGATAGATGATACAGTTTGGGAAGCTTTTGCCTGATCCACACAGTTCTAATACAATGTTTTCTGCTGACCATCTGACCTCTCTTGCAAATTGCTTAAAGGTGATTATTAATGTATTACTATTGGGAATTGATACCTACACTACATCTTTTGATGCATGCACCACAATTTGTGCATTACAGTTTGTACTGTACAATACTGTAATGCATAAATTGTGGTGCATGCATAAAAAGATGTGTTGTGAGTATCACCCCTCATTACTATTTTGGTGAATAATCTTTTACCCGATATTGTACTACAACATGCTGACTCAACAACATGATTAACTAATGCATCAAAGAAACACAAAAAGAATCACAAGTAAAGTTTGTTGGATGAAGATATCCAGAAAATCTTGCAAATTTTCTTGGACTTGTGAGTAGATCCATCTTTAGCATGTCTATTGGCTTCTTTTTTTATGTGAATAATGAGACACCCATCATGCAACAATATATGTTGTATTTCAGGTTCTTCGACATAATACTAATACAAAAACAACTACATGAGCAACGACCTTTGGTCCGACCATTCATTTGTTATTTTGTTTTTACATTGTGGACAAGGTTCACAAGATAATTTGCCAGCAGCCAATTGTATAACGGATGGAAAAAGTGTTTTAAGAATTTCAGGATCATATAAACATGTAATGGTGTGTTATGTTTATATGGATAACGTAAGTAGTTATATGATTTTGCTCTTATTTTCTTATGTAAAACATTTTTTTTAATTAATTTATTTATAACTCCTAGGCCTATGCATCAAATAGCTTAGTTTGAGTTGTGACTTTATTGTAAGTTCAGGAAAATGAAGGTTTAGCAAACAAAAGATTATTTTTAAATAGCTTACAACAGATGTTTGCTAAATCTAGATATGGTTGCGTGGGTGCATGGTGGATATAGAAGCTACTTGAGTTGCCATTAATTTTAAAACTGTTTGGTGTAAGGGTGCTCACGGTCTAAAAACCAGACCGGACCAAGACCGAGTTAAGCAAAAACTCTAGACCGAGACCGGACTGACCACATTCGGTCCAGTTCAGTCGGTTCTTCGGTCGGTCCAGTCCAAATAGGCTAAATATCCGGTTTGTATGCAGGACCAGACCGGACCGGGGCGAACCGAGACCAAATTAATGAAAAACACTATACCAAGACTGGACCGTTGGTCCTTCGGTCCGGTCGATCCGGTCGGATTGCTCACCCTTAGTTTGGTCCATGCTTTGTGATATTACTCAGGACACTTTGTTGTTTACATGCGAGAGTTACTATAATGTTGAACTGTTTTTCATTTCAACTTGATATATGTCCCCCATATTAATCAATCACGTGATGAAACATTGGTTTCAATTACATGCATCTCCCTCCAATTACATAAAAAAATTTATTAACTTTTTTTTTAATAAAAGAAGAATAATTTTATTCAATAGCAGATAATAATACATCTTCCATCATTCGTACAAGAGCACAATCTGGAACTTTACCCTTAAGAATGATCTCATCATTATATCCTACGACCCAAGTAGCTATGCTATGAGCAACTTCATTCCCTTCTCTTTTAACAAACGACCATTGACACGTACTAAAAGCTAGAGAAGAAGATAAAATCTATGAAAAGATACTGGCAATTTGTAAAAGAGCAAATCCGCTACGTAAAGCATTAACTAGGAATAAAGAGTCGGATTTGAAAACAACGTTTGGGTAACTTCTACCTCGAGCATGACTCATAGCCCACATGATAGATTTTGCTTTGGCTTCCAATGGAGAGGTCACAAAAAACTCGCCCCGAGCACCAGATAATAACACTTCTCCATTATGATTTCGAACAACAAAACCCAAACCCACCTTTCCGGAATCTTTGATCCAAGATGCATCACAATTTACTTTAACATGGTAAAGTTGTGTTTTAGACCATATGGAAGTTCTTCTTTCTTATACAACACCTGCTCTTGACATATCCTTCTGGTTCGCCACATGGTATTCTGCAAGTATATGCTTAGCAACAACATCCAATTCCCGATCCCTTTCTTCAGGCTGACGATGAAAGTTCTTATTTCGTCTCGTCCATAACCCCGAAAGTATCATTGTGAACGTCTCCCAACTCAAGAAACTACTTCCTAGAATCATGCAACACCAGTCTTCCAAAGTATCAGGACCATTTTCTTCATACAAATAACCAAAACCACATCGAACCCACTCCTCTTTGGCCGCCGAACACTTGTACAAAACATGCATTACATCCTTACCAAACTCGCCACAAAGTGTACAAGTTACTGAGGCAAAAGTAAGACCTCGAATTTGCATGTTCTCAACAGATGGGACATAGTTGTGCAATACTGGCCACACGAATAATTTGATTTTATTTGGTAGATGAGCCTTCCAAAGAGCCCGCCACAATCTAATACGATATTATGTAACATTCTGCTCCATTTCATCTGAATCAAGCTCAAAAAAATAAGCCATTTTTGTTGAGAAAAGTCCATTTGGACTATTAAACCATTAAAGGGTGTCAGGCCTCGATTGGTTCACAAAGCAACATGTGATTTTCTTTGCAACAATATTTGGGAACAAAGATATAAGTAGTTCCTAGTTCCACTCATCGCCATCAACATTTAATAAGTCACAAACATAAGTTACCTCATAATTGTCTGGTTTAGTACCCAAATATCTATGGTTTTCAAGCCAATAATCCTCCCACACATTGACATTACGACCATCACCTATATTCCACTTACATCCTTTACGAACAAGTTCTTTGACTCCATGAAAACTACTCCAAATGTAGCTAGGATGATTGTCGGCGTTTGCCTCAAAGAAAGTCGATCTTGGAAAATAACGAGCTTTGAGTACCCTTGCAGCCAATGTGTTTGGTGATGTAATCAGCCGCCATACCTGTTTTGCAAGAAGATACCTGTTAAAGTGACCCAAATGGCGAAAGCCAAGACCCCTGCGAAATTTTGATACACACATTTTTTCCTACGAACACCATCGGATAGGACTCTGTTTAACCCCATTACCCCACCAAAATAGGTTAAGATCTTTGTGAATATCATTAATTAAAGTTTCAGGAAGTAAAAAGATATTCATTACGTACATAGGGATAGCTTGAGCTACAGATTTAATAAGAACTTCTTTCCCTCCGATCGAAAGAGTTTTCTCCTTCCATCCACCGAGCTTCTTTTTAATCTTGTCAAGAATAGCTTGAAAAACCACTTTATTTGATCTACCGATGATTGACAGGAGGCCTAGGTATTTAGCGGGTTGCTGACTTCGAACTTCCAATGACTCTATTATTACGGTGTGAGTGGATGGATCAACATTCGAAATTTGAAACCAGATTTTCATAATTAATAACTTGACCTGAAGCCTTGCAATATCTATCCAATATACCTTTCAGTTTGTGACATTCATTGGCTGAAGCTCTATTAAAAAAAATACTATCATCAGCAAAGAACAAGTGAGAGATTTCAGGAGCTCCCCTGCACACTTTAACTCCATGAATATAACCAAGTGTAACTGAATTCCTTATCATAGATGACAACGTTTCTGCACACAAAATAAATTGATAGGGCGAAATAGGATATCCTTGACGAAGTCCTCTAGTCGGAGTCACATGACCCGATACTTTCCCATTAATGTTAAAAGCAAAGGAAACTAAAGATACAAAAGCCATAATCAAATTGGAAAAGTGTGGAGGAAAGTGAAACTTAGCTAAAACTGCCCGAATGAATGGCCATTCGACTCTATCATAAGCTTTACTCATATCGACCTTAAGATCCATTGCTCCCTTTCTCCCGCCTCTCTTATTCTTAAGCCCTCTTGGAAAGCTTCAAAGGCCACAATTGCATTATCAGTTATCACACGGTCTGAAACAAATGCAGTTTGGTTTTCATGAATGATGTGAGGCAAAATAGGTTTTATTCTGTTTACCAATACCTTTGAAATTATTTTGTAGAGTACATTACACAAACTGATAGGACGAAGGTCCTTAAGTGACTCTGGTTGTGACACTTTTGGAATCAAAGTAATCAAATTTTTGTTTACATCAGAAGGTATAACTCATGTCTCGAAGAAAGAAGTGACCATTTTGACTACTGTAGGACCGACACACGCCCAAATATTTTGAAAAAATAAAGCTGACATACCATCAGGCCCGGGGGCTTTGGACGGGGCCATTTGTATTAATGCTTCATGAACCTCTGTTGACGTAACTTGTATTTCGAGAGCAACTCTATCATTATCCGTCAATCTTTGGTTAATATCTTCCACCACAGAACCACAAAATTGTGGTGATGAACTAGAGAAGAGATTATAGAAATAAGTTGACACCACGGTACATAAATCCTCCTCATTCTCCACCCACCTCCCATCCTCATCTTTGAGTCTTAAAATATTGTTATGATTCCGCCGATTGCTAGCGCAAGAATGGAAAAACTGGGTATTTTTGTCACCCTCTCGAAGCCACTGGAAACGACTACGTTGTTTCCACATAATTTCCTCTCTAGTGAGTAACTCCTTGATCTCTTCCTGCAACGCCCGTTGCTCTTCCCATGTTGAAGCATCAAAACGACTCTGAAATACTTCAAGGGCTCTTTTTTTCGATTTAATTAAGCGTTGAACATGGCCAAAACTAACTTTATTCCATTCCGAAAGCTTAGATGCACATTCTTTCAAAATAACACACGGATCATGCTCAAGTCATTAGCGAGACAAGATGCCCATGTATCTGTAATGACCCGATGGATACTCTCATCACGTAACCACATACTTTCAAAGTGAAAAACCATGTTCTTTTTTTTTCAGAAATGGCACCAAACGGCATACAATGGGAGAATGGTCGGAAGCGACGCGTGACACCTTCCTTGAAGAAAAGGTGAGGCAGGTGGGCTCTGTGAAAGGGGCCTTCGATAGACTTTTATTCGTAACCAATTTGTGCCAAGTTTTGAAATGATGCAACAGGGTACAACTCTAACCAATCTGGGTTGGCAAGGAACCTATCAAGTATTTTCTTAACATTTGCTTCACCTCGTCGCCCATTACTCCAAGTATATTTGACACCACAAGCACTCATATCTTCTAGATTACAAAAATTACACACATCAAGAAAGGAGGTCATCTCACTACTATTGCACCCCCTTCTCCCCATCTTTTCATAGGCATATAGTATTTCATTGAAATCGCCAAAACACAACCAAGCTTGAATCTGATATGTTCTTAAGGAACGTAAAAGGGTCCAAGTCCGATGCTTATCTTGTTGTTTAGGCCAACCATAAATACCAGTTCCTCTCCAAATCGTATTACTACTCTGCTTCACTACAAAGTCAATGTGATGCTGTGAGTAACTTTCAATAGTTAAATCACACTCTTGTTTATTAACATTTTGAAACATTGGTTTTAGTTTATTTTTAGGAACAACGTTTATTAAACTAAAATAATAAACTATGTTTAATTCATGTATAAACCTCGTGCACGCACGAGACTTATAACTAGTTACTCCTTAACAATATGGCTTCCACCAACTTTACATTTTTCAACAAAAGACACATGAAGATAAATAATACTGATAGCACCAAACAAATTAAAATTGTGCAAATTCAATCCCTGTATGCTAACACGTTAAAATATGAGTTAAAGTAAAACCTCTATAAATTAATGATGTTGGGACCGAGATACTTTATTAATTTAGCGAGATATTATTATATCGATAAATTAATAACTTATTCATTTAAAGAGGTTTTACATATAACATTTTATAATGTCTAAGTCTAATTAACATTTTATAATGTATACTAGTTATAGATGAAAAATAAATTAGAAAAACAAGCTTCAATTAACATTTTATGAATTCAAGGCATTAAAGAAATTAATGAATGTATACTAATGAATATTACGAGGTTAAAGATATTGAAGAAATTGTGAAATGTTTTAGTAATTATTAATTTATAATTTTGTTGGGATCAATGTATATACACTGGGGTTTTAAAAAAAATTATTATTTTATTATTTTATCGATTGGTGTCTAAATTTGTACTGTCCCAAGTTGGGACCGGACAAATTATTAATTTTATCGATGTTATTAATTTATCGAGTATTAATTTTTAGGGGCTTTTGCATATATATTCTCCCGAAAATGTAAAATTGCATATATATTCAAAGCATGCATAAAAACCATTGTAAAATGTGCATAAAAAACTTGTACAAAGGATATATATGCAATTATTCACTTTGAGATGGATATATATGCATTTTTGCCTAATTTATTATATAAAGGTTTACAGGTTTTCAACAAGTACAATATAAAGTTTTAGCTCAAAACAATAAACTAAATCCCAACGGGTTAAATAATGTTCAAAGTTTACTTGTATATTTTTCTAGTTATACATAAAATCTTTACCTAATCTTCATTGGCTTATAATTTCTATGTGGTCAAGATGGTGGGTCACATGGGTTATATAATTTCATGTAGGTGGTTGATGGTGCATACTTACGGGAAAATGGGTGCACTTTTGCCCGACATAAACCAACCTAAGCTTAAGCTGGTCTCTAAAGCCCGGGGTTCGTGGATAACTCTTTACCAACTCTTATTAGTCATGACCACTTACAATATTCTAAGTAAATGTAATAATTAGCGACGCCCCGTCTTGCCTTCAAGAACGAGGGACAACCGGACAACATGTGGTCCGCAAGAGATTTTTATGTTACAACGAGGCTAACTAGGCAGTAAACTGTAGACTTAGACGAATATTTAGTGAAAACTAAGTATTGATATTTGTTTCCTTTTGTGTGTCATATACTAATGGTGAACGAGAGAGTATGGAACTTAATCGATGACATTAATACAGTTTGGTAGTTTCTTAGTTTAATAGAGCTTACAATATGTATCTAGCATGCACAGTTTTTGCGGGGACGCAGCGTAAGAGAAAATGTCATGTATTCAAATCATGTCTCGTGTACTTTTATTGATGGTGTTCTCTCCATGTGGATTATAAGTGCGGTCGATGATTGTCATCAAAGTTGCAAACAAATCTTCTTAATGGTACAATAGAATTACCAAGTCAATTGCATGCATTATAACACAAGTATTCTTGACCAAGTCAAAAAACATATCAGTTATAATCCCACTATACGTTATAAGTCATTGATCAACTCATTGACTTCATGCATATGTCTTAAAACATAACAAGTTAACGTCTTACTTTATATTGTAAGTCTTGTATTAAAAGACTTAATGTTTGTGACTTTACAAAATCATAAACATTTATAATTAAAGTAATTATGAACACCGCCTCGGGTTTCAATTAATATTTCATGTTAATATTTACTATATATATTTAAGTCATTCAACGAATACTCAAATTCAAAGTAGTATTAGATTACTTCATTTAATTATGTCATTCCATGAAATGTTCAATGTAAGAAACTACAGAATCATCCATGCTCGTTCTCACGACACGTGGATATTTTACCTTGGGCTACAATCTAGTTCACGTTCTCACGTAACATAAATTGTAACTACAAGTGTTTCTTAAATATTAAATGATATAAATATTTAAAGTAGTCTTTGTTATCATCTTGACACATGTTCTTAATGGGGCAATCATACACATTTAAATGTATAATTCCTATTGGAACGTTACTCTCTTACCTTGCGGTCAAGAGAATCCATTTAAATCATATTTATATGTGTTGTACCTTGCACACAATAAAGATTTCTTCCACTTGTGCATGGAACAACATCATGTAGCAGATAAACAACACGATACACGTTCGTTTATTTGATTAATATGATTTGTGTCATAGCTATAACAAGTAGATGTAGAACTATATTGATTAGTAAGGAAGCGACATGACTCTCCTTAAAAAAAAACATAAGTGCCTACAATTGGAAAGTAATTATCTTTGAAGATAATGCGGGTTACTACGAGGAAATAAGGCTAGTAGCTCCCACTGAATTAGAAATCAATAAAAACTTCTTATTCATGTAATGCAACACAAATGCTCCCTTGAATCTAACAACATTGTAAGTGTTGCATAACCAATGAAAACAACTTGCTTGCTTTTTACTTTCCTACACCTTTGAAGAACCATACGTAATCATTACTTAGGTACTAAAAGGTGTATTCTACTCTGTGAATGATGGGTTATCCATCAATGTTATTAACTTGAAAGTTGGGTATGCAATTTCTTCCTTAACAGGCCTACCATGCCCATACTGGTATGTAGCACCTTTAAAGGCTAAAACAAAAAAACTAGATAAAATATGCTAGTTTGCATTTTACCAATTTTCGCGGTAATTTTTCTAGCTTCTAATTTTGTAACTCATATACATGTTTTCCAGTTAACCAACATTCATGTTTGTTACAAAAGGATTCATTCACTAAATGAGGGTAATGAAATCTTTATGGAAAATATGATGTGCAATTCATTGCTATGAGTTACATTAGAATTTAGACAATTCAAAAGTTACTATTATACCTTTCTCATTCATGAAAAGGAATTGGATTGAGTCTCATGCTTTTCCCATGAAAAAGAGACTTTGTTTGTCTTTTCGGTAAATTATTCTCGATCAAACATTTGTTTGAAAGCAGAATGGTTCAATTTACTAATCAAAGACTAAACCACGTAACGGTTAAATGTTTCAGTTATACATTCAAAAGAATTACAAAATTCAATTTTAGTATTTTCGATAATTAACCTTTTCAAGAAAATTAAATACCCATGGTTCATAAACATATAACCATTTAATTTTCACTTGAAAACTAGGATCCAAATTGACATAGTTTCATCACATCAGTTGATCTGCTAGTAATGAAATTATTCAAGATGGTACGAGTCGAACCTCAATTGCCAATTTTCAAATTGCAATTCCTAGATTTATGGGATTTACATTTAGCCAATTTCAATTGCCATGTAAACATGTTTTATCCCTATCTTATGCCTTGAGTTGCCTGTTCTCACTACAAAACTCAATTAATTTGTCCAACTTAAGAAACTGCAAAATCATACATGCCCGTTCTCACGTCACGTGGATATTTTACCCTTTGATTACGATCTAAATCACGTTCTCACACAAATAAAAGGTAATCTCAGGTGTTTCCGTTTCGTTGGATGGCATACAACTTAAATTAAGGGTAATAGATTTGATTTTGGTATCAAATCAAATATGTACAAAGATGTCATGCATTTATCCACGTAGCATAAGGTTTTATTAAAACAGTTATATCCTTGTTTTAATGTTTAAGCTTTTCATCACCAAACTTTAATCGAGGTATTGGTTACACCAATTAAAGAATTACCTTTAATTACCACTATATCCTACTGCTGCATGAGTCATAAGACCCAAGTTATTCGGATAATTACCACAAAATTGGCGCGTAGAATTTAAAGTAAATTCACCCTTAAGATTTTATGCACATATATAGGAATACTTGGTAGCTCCATTAAGACGCACAAACCTTATACCCATCACACAGTTTGTCATTAATGGGTGAGCCGTTCTAACTATTTTGTGCAAAAAATCAATCAATTAAACGATTATGATTACTATGCTTAAAAATACATGTTTCACCATTGTTTATGTCAGTTTATTTTTCTTATAAAAATACCCTTGTTACACATAACAAACAAGCAAGTATTTAAAAATAAACAAATAAACAATGAATGCATAACATAATAATAAGTCATGCATATCAAATAGCCACATGCAAACCTTTTGATAAATCCTATTAATAATCAATTCTAGATCTGTCAATATATATATATATATTTAATTAAGACTTTCACCCGTTTTCATCTATGTACAAGGTGAGCCACATGCATCGATTCATCGATTGCGTAAGTCGAAATCAAACACATACCACATAGCACATAATTGATTTAATAATAATAATTGAGGTCTTCCCCAATTTTAGATCTATCAAAAATTTAGTGTATATCACTTAACCAAGTAGAACATACAATAAAAGCAGATCTATGACAAAACATGCATGTATTTATCATGGACATAAATCACACTAAACAATTAATGCAATTAAACAGAGTTACGCAATTTAATACACATAAAATTGCATGCAACCTAGGGTTTCTAATCCAATTAAAACTGAAGTTTACAAAACCTAATTAGGGCAAAAAAAAAATTAGGGTTTAGGTTTTGCAAACCCTAGATCTACACATACAATTAATAACACAATCACTTTATTTGTTTTATGTGTTTGATATTAATTACTTGTTATACAAGGCTCGTGATGCCACTGTTGAGGTTACGATATATGATATACAAATAATAATATATAGACATCACGAGTACATAGGAAGACTTAGAATCATAACAATAATTAATTAACTGAAAATAAAACATAACATACCTCTTGCAATTGGCTAGATCTCTTCAATTCAAGAACCCTAATTAGGGTTTATGTGGTTTAACGAATTGACCCTTACCGTTTTCAATTCAAACCAATTGATGTAACCAATAGTGTGTTACACCGTTTTTGTACACACGCGTATTATTAGCGATTCGATCGAGCGCTAGTTCTTGATCACAATAGATTAACCAAACACTTTTGTTATGCTCAAGGTCACTCGTAAATCTCTTACAATGGGGATTCATTCGTCGACCAAGAATAAGAGGGAAGAAAAAAATAAGTTTGGCCTTCTAATGAAATCAAATGTACCAAATGATGAATACATGGGGATGTATTTATAGCCTTATGGTAGATGTCAAGATTACTATGGTTTCTGATGTGGGATTCCATAGTTTGGCCAAAAACCACCCAAAGAGGGTTTCTAAAACCGTCTCTTGGCTTGTTTACTTTTCTTCATATCCCGTTGACATTTAACGACCGATAGTCACTTTCGATAAGTGCTTATCGCCCGTTTAGTCGTTTATTGTGAATTTAATAATTAAACATAATATTTTATATTAATTATTTAAACATCGAGTCTCATACGTAAAGTGTGCAATCCCGTGGTCTCGAGTTGAATCCACATACACATATTAAATATATCCATAAACCAACAGCTCCCCACGGAGATATCTTAGTATGTGTAATGACATTGGTTAGCATCTAGCAACACGCCAATGACCCCAGAACAACTCGAGTATGGTTTCCTGGAAAAACCTTTTGATGATTCATCATCATACTTATCCTTTTGTTTCGAATACCATGTTAATAAGAATATGGATCTCACTCATTTCTTGATTAACTATTCTGTTTCTCGCTTTATATGATTGATCAAGATTACCAATTCTTTTGAACATATTCCAAAAGACCTTGGGCATGGCCATGCAAACATCTTGACAAACCTACGAGGGGCCCAATGATATTATACTTCAAAATAAATTTGAAGGAAACAAATCCCGTTTGACTACTGGCGGAATTCATAAATTTGCAACACTTCGAAAACAACCCTTATAACTACCGATTCGATTATAGCGTTAGATTGCCTCACGAAATGCACTACATCCATGACATTTCTCGATATCTCAAGTCGAGGATAAATATTCATGATTTACTTAATGACTAAGATCCATAAAGTACCATCATGTGGTTGGGATAAGTCCTATATTCAATCCATTGAATATCATCGAATTAGTCATGCTGCACATCAATATACTTTCAAGTATATTCTAACTAATACTCAGATTTGTCTTAATTCAATATCATTCCCATGTTATTGATTGACAACGGACTATTTAGAATAACTTAAGTTATTCAAGGATTTAAACATGCAAATACAGGATAACATCATAATAAATGAATAATAAACATAACAAAATACTTTATTTCATTTGAATAATAATGTTTATAATATCCTTTATCCAAATACTAAATAGATCAATGCATGATAATTCTTAGTTAATGAATTTTGCCTCAAGTCATGATAATCATACTTGTTGAGGGCATAGCTTCAACTAACTTTGATCTATAGGAATTTTGAGAATACTTATTTCAAGAATTCAATAAGTGAATTTTTTGTATGTGTTTACACATATTTTGATATTGTCATATCATTCCATAAGGTCGTGATAACCGAACCACCTTGATGACAATCATCTTTCAAAACTTTAAAGTTTAAAAGTATTTTTTATTCTTTAATATATAATGCAACTATGCTCTTAGTTGAGCATAACTAGTCAACATGGTCATTATCAAGGATACCATGACTAGAATTGAGTGTCATCTCAATTGTACTAGCATTATTGTGTACAACAATATGCTCTTTAAACATTCGTAAACTTTGAATATTATTTGTTTGGTGCCATTCAAACTTCAAGTTTCTTGACTATAACAATTACATAACAATTGTTGTATAGAATCTTGGGGCAACTCCAGGCTGAGGAATGCAATTCTAAATCCAAACATAAATATTACAATGTTGTTAAATCATCTTGTAATCAAGCATGATACAACAACCTTATACACAATATGATGTACAAAATGAATCTTCAAGTTAGACTTTAAGATCTCATTCATATTCTATCTCGTCAAAGATATGTATTCATCATATTCTATTAGACTCATTTATTTACCGCATATATTTATAAAAATAAACATATATTCCAAGGTTGTATGTCTTATTTCCAAATCTTACAAACGAAGTTTCATTCCCAACTAAAACTTAATTTAGGTGGAATGTAGTTGCCCATACAACATATAAGATTTAAAAGAATAAAAAATAATACTCCCACTAGCTTTCAGGAATACTTATGAGCTATCTTATTTTCATTATTAAATCAAACATGGATTTAATATTAAACATAAGAATCATCTCCTTGATGCATGCATATATCCATTCATGGATTCTTGTAGTTTGTACATATTCAAAGATTATTTGAATTCATAAAACTCCTTTGCATTACTTATCGTCCTCATGAAAAGTAATTCCAAAACAAGGAGTTTTGATATTCATTGTCAAAATTTCATATCAATGAAACTAAGTATGACAATTATAATCTTTATACTTCTATTTAATGTATCTAAGAAAGAATATTCAATCATAGTTAATTGCTTAAGTATGATTAATATTATTATTACTAGACATACATTAAATACGTGTACAATATTGTCCATATGCTTTCTACACAAAGATTTAAACCAGTAGGGTTTTCATCCTTTGAAGAAAATCATCTTCATTAAGATAAACCAAGTATCTAAAGTTGATTATCTTTATGGACAACATCTCTACATTCATAGTATGATTGATTTACCACAATTCAACATTTGGTAATTTCATCATTATGATTAACAGGCTTACCATGATCCTGTAACTCATATCCCTCAGCATATTAAATATCTGAGATATCCTTACGGATCTATGAATGGCAATTCCATCATATTGAGGTCTATCATTTACATGTTTAGTCTCATCATAATATTTGCTAGTGCATTTTAGAAGATTATGTATTTTGTAACTTTAATCTTTCAAGATCTAAACCAAAACTCCCACTTGCCTTTAACAATTTAAAGATTACCTCTAAATAGTTTAGCAAGTAGAGCAACAATACATTGTTCTCTTTTGGGATATTACAAAAAACATTGACAGTTCCTGACTTTAGTTTGTTACAACCCACTCTACAAGTAGTTTAACAAATTTAGAACTTCATTATAAGACTTAATGTGATTCATCACATTCCATAAACAAATGGTGTCTTATCAATCTTCTAGGTTGGAGTCTTATTGAGTATATTCAATCTATACTCAATCTTCTAACCTTTATAACATGTGGAAGAAACTATAGTTATCTTGAATCAAACATGCCAATAGATTTTGATTCTTCTAACTGAACATACCATAAAACTATGGTATTTCATTAGAATTAATATTGTAAGATAATCTAACAATATTTTAAGATAACCATTTACTCTTTGGCTTACCTATTTACCAACAAAGTAAAACTTAATGGTACAATAGAATTACCAAGTCAATTGCATGCATTATAACACAAGTATTCTTGACCAAGTCAAAAAACATATCGGTTATAATCCCACTATACGTTATAAGTCATTGATCAACTCATTGACTTCATGCATATGTCTTAAAACATAGCAAGTTAACGTCTTACTTTATATTGTAAGTCTTGTATTAAAAGACTTAATGTTTGTGACTTTACAAAATCATAAACATTTATAATTAAAGTAATTATGAACACCGCCTCGGGTTTCAATTAATATTTCAAGTTAATATTTACTATATATATTTAAGTCATTCAAAGAATACTCAAATTCAAAGTAGTATTAGATTACTTCATTTAATTATGTCATTCCATGAAATGTTCAATGTAAGAAACTACAGAATCATCCATGCTCGTTCTCACGACACGTGGATATTTTACCTTGGGCTACAATCTAGTTCACGTTCTCACGTAACATAAATTGTAACTACAAGTGTTTCTTAAATATTAAATGATATAAATATTTAAAGTAGTCTTTGTTATCATCTTGACACATGTTCTTAATGGGGCAATCATACACATTTAAATGTATAATTCCTATTGGAACGTTACTCTCTTACCTTGCGGTCAAGAGAATCCATTTAAATCATATTTATATGTGTTGTACCTTGCACACAATAAAGATTTCTTCCACTTGTGCATGGAACAACATCATGTAGCAGATAAACAACACGATACACGTTCGTTTATTTGATTAATATGATTTGTGTCATAGCTATAACAAGTAGATGTAGAACTATATTGATTAGTAAGGAAACGCACATGACTCTCCTTAAAACATAAGTGCCTACAATTGGAAAGTAATTATCTTTGAAGATAATCTGGGTTACTACAGGAAATAAGGCTAGTAGCTCCCTGAATTAGAAATCAATAAAAGAACTTCTTATGAATGCAACACAAATGCTCTTGAATCTAACAACATTGTAAGTGTTGCATAACCAATGAAAACAACTTGCTTGCTTTTACTTTCCTACACCTTTGAAGAACCATACGTAATCATTACTTAGGTACTAAAAGGTGTATTCTACTCTGTGAATGATGGGTTATCCATCAATGTTATTAACTTGAAAGTTGGGTATGCAATTTCTTCCTTAACAGGCCTACCATGCCCATACTGGTATGTAGCACCTTTAAAGGCTAAAACAAAAAAACTAGATAAAATATGCTAGTTTGCATTTTACCAATTTTACGGTAATTTTTCTAGCTTCTAATTTTGTAACTCATATACATGTTTTCGGTTAACCAACATTCATGTTGTTACAAAGGATTCATTCACTAAATGAGGGTAATGAAATCTTTATGGAAAATATGATGTACAATTCATTGCTATGAGTTACATTAGAATTTAGACAATTCAAAAGTTACTATTATACCTTTCTCATTCATGAAAAGGAATTGGATTGAGTCTCATGCTTCTCCCATGAAAAAGAGACTTTGTTTGTCTTTTCGGTAAATTATTCTCGATCAAACATTTGTTTGAAAGCAGAATGGTTCAATTTACTAATCAAAGACTAAACCACGTAACGGTTAAATGTTTCAGTTATACATTCAAAAGAATTACAAAATTCAATTTTAGTATTTTCGATAATTAACCTTTTCAAGAAAATTAAATACCCATGGTTCATAAACATATAACCATTTAATTTTCACTTGAAAACTAGGATCCAAATTGACATAGTTTCATCACATCGGTTGATCGCTAGTAATGAAATTATTCAAGATGGTGCAGTCGAACCTCAATTTCCAATTTTCAAATTGCAATTCCTAGATTTATGGGATTTACATTTAGCCAATTTCAATTGCCATGTAAACATGTTTTATCCCTATCTTATGCCTTGAGTTGCCTGTTCTTACTACAAAACTCAATTAATTTGTCCAACTTAAGAAACTGCAAAATCATACATGCCCGTTCTCACGTCACGTGGATATTTTACCCTTTGATTACGATCTAAATCACGTTCTCACGCAAATAAAAGGTAATCTCAGGTGTTTCCGTTTCGTTGGATGGCATACAACTTAAATTAAGGGTAATAGATTTGATTTTGGTATCAAATCAAATATGTACAAAGATGTCATGCATTTATCCACGTAGCATAAGGTTTTATTAAAACAGTTATATCCTTGTTTTAATGTTTAAGCTTTTCATCACCAAACTTTAATCGAGGTATTGGTTACACCAATTAAAGAATTACCTTTAATTACCACTATATCCTCATCTTTGCATGAGTCATAAGACCCAAGTTATTCGGATAATTACCACAAAATTGGCGCCAGAGAATTTAAAGTAAATTCACTCTTAAGATTTTATGCACATATATAGGAATACTTGGTAGCTCCATTAAGACGCACAAACGAGCGGAGAATTAGGTCACCGCGAAGCATATTACATACCCTCATCTTTAAGGTCACAATTTATTGCGTACCAACCTTATACCCATCACACGCTTTGTCATTAATGGGTGAGCCGTTCTAACTATTTTGTGCAAAAAATCAATCAATTAAACGATTATGATTACTATGCTTAAAAATACATGTTTCACCATTGTTTATGTCAGTTTATTTTTCTTATAAAAATACCCTTGTTACACATAACAAACAAGCAAGTATTTAAAAATAAACAAATAAACAATGAATGCATAACATAATAATAAGTCATGCATATCAAATAGCCACATGCAAACCTTTTGATAAATCCTATTAATAATCAATTCTAGATCTGTCAATATATATATATATTTAATTAAGACTTTCACCCTTTTTCATCTATGTACAAGGTGAGCCACATGCATCGATTCATCGATTGCGTAAGTCGAAATCAAACACATACCACATAGCACATAATTGATTTAATAATAATAATTGAGGTCTTCCCCAATTTTAGATCTATCAAAAATTTAGTGTATATCACTTAACCAAGTAGAACATACAATAAAAGCAGATCTATGACAAAACATGCATGTATTTATCATGGACATAAATCACACTAAACAATTAATGCAATTAAACAGAGTTACGCAATTTAATACACATAAAATTGCATGCAACCTAGGGTTTCTAATCAAATTAAAAATGAAGTTTACAAAACCCTAATTAGGGCACCCAAAAAAAACGCCCCCCCAAAAAAATAGGGTTTAAGTTTTGCAAACCCTAGATCTACACATACAATTAATAACACAATCAGTTTATTTGTTTTATGTGTTTCAGTAATTAATTACTTGTTATACAAGGCTCGTGATGCCACTGTTGAGGTTACGATATATGATATACAAATAATAACATATAGACATCACATAGTACACAGCGGAAGACTTAGAATCATAACAATAATTAATTAACTGAAAATAAAACATAACATACCTCTTGCAATTGGCTAGATCTCTTCAATTCAAGAACCCTAATTAGGGTTTATGTGGTTTAACGAATTGACCCTTACCGTTTTTCAATTCAAACCAATTGATGTAACAATAGTGTGTTACACCGCGTTTTTGTACACACGTACTATTAGCGATTCGATGCGAACGCTAGTTCTTGATCACAATAGAATAACCAAACACCTTTGTTATGCTCAAGGTCACTCGTAAATCCCTTACAATGGGGATTCATTCGTCGACCAAGAATAAGAGGGAAGAAAAAAATAAGTTTGGCCTTCTAATGAAATCAAGTGTACCAAATGATGAATACATGGGGATGTATTTATAGCCTTATGGTAGATGTCAAGATTACTATGGTTTCCGATGTGGGATTCCATAGTTTAAAAACCCCAAAAGAGGGTTCCAAAAACCGTCTCTTGGCTTGTTTACTTTTCTTCATATCCCGTTGACATTTAACGACCGATAGTCACTTTCGATAAGTGCTTATCGCTCGTTTAGTCGTTTATTGTGAATTTAATAATTAAACATAATATTTTATATTAATTATTTAAACATCGAGTCTCATACGTAAAGTGTGCAATGGTCTCGAGTTCGAATCCAGTCATACACATATTAAATATATCCATAAACCAACACTATCTCGAACCGATCAGTTTCCCCCTATACCTTAAGGCATAAACGTATTCTTAGGCCATATCTATGAATGCGAATTACGAAACCACATACATATAAATATTGTTATACACCTAAAATTCAAAACTCCAAGTAAAAAATAAATAGAAGAAGTCAAATGTTTGACAAAATAGATTGCTTGAAAGCAAAGGGAAGACTCATTGGAAGAATGGTCGGCACACAAATCATCCCTAATTCCACGCACATATTCATGGTATTGTGTGTTCGTTTTCTTTATTTTGTTTAACCATGATTATGTAAAATCTATATATTATTCGATCAGTCCAATAAACAAATAAAAATGTTCTGCTCACGCTTTCAAGATACATATGGAGTCTTATAAGAGCATTACCATTGTTCACGCCTCAACGGCGTTAAACCCCCAAATCAAGCCAAATAACGCGCGTTATTGCGTTATACCCGTTGGAAGTGTAGCAGCTTCACACCGTTAGTCCTTGGGCGTTAAGGGACTAACGCGCGTTAGTTAATAAAAAAAAAAAAAAAAAAAAAAATCATTTTACCCCCCTAAACCATTTCAAATAAATTTTCACTTACACCCCTCAACCTATTCAAATTCAAATTTAAATTGTAATTGGGGCGGGATAAATTCAAATTCAAATTTGAAATTTAAAAATCAAATACGAGAGGGATTTATTCAATTTCAAAATCAACTCTCGTTTTATATATACAACTCTACCTGAGTTGTTTAGAACACACAACACACACAAGTTACACACACAACTCACACACAAAAATATCTACAAAGATTTTTCTCAAAGAATTTCCCGTAAAAAGTTGAAACCAACTTTCCAAATCCAAATCACTTGCGGAAACCAAATTTCCAACTCTACGTAACCGATGTTTACTCTACACCAGAAAATGTCTTTCCGGTGGGTTTTGAAAACATCCCGTACCTCCCAATTGTTCCAAGTTCACTGCAGGTCCCACGAGTTGATTTTCAAAACCACCCCGTTAAGTGAGGCTTCCTCCCAAGGAACAAGATGAAGAAACGTAAGGGAGATTATGGAAGAACGCACATGAAGAGGCAGCGTGAGCAAGAAGCACGTGAAGCTCAAGACTGCAAGACAACTTCTTCGGCATAATGGAGAGTCGATACTTTAATGGGGAGTTTTATTCTCCGCCAACCGCCTTCGATGATTGGGACTCAACACTCGTTTTTTTAAGTTTTAGTAGTTTTATTTTCGTCAGTATGCGTTGTATCTTTAATTTTTAATGTAATTTGTGTTTAACGTTTAATGTACTTGGTGTTTTAATGTTAAATGTGATATGTGTTTTAATAAATAAAATGTTTGTTTTAGTTTAGGGGTTGAAATTGAAAATATGAAATATTATTGGTGTTATGGTTATTGGGATGTTATGGTTGTGAGTGTTTTTTGGGGATGTTAATGTTAAATGTTAAAGCTGATGTGGCGCTGACGTGGACGGTGTTATTGGTGTTATGGTGTTATGGATGAGAGTGCTCTAACAATTGACTAGTATGTTAAGAAGTTAACATTGAGTCTTATAAATGTAGATTGTAGACCTAGCTAGGTTTGCATTCAGTATGCATGCATTACTCACTACAAATTGTTATGGATTAATGTGTGCAGTTTATTTTGCTATCTTAATGCATAATTAATTAGTATAATGTATTTGGTTATCCGTATCTAAATCAAAAGCCTTACTTGACATGCATAACACCTAAAGAAATACACAACATGAAAGAACCATAATTAAACCATATATAATTATAGGGTTAATAAGCTTTTAAAGCACTATACTTGTCAAGAATGGCAGTTCTGCGTAGCGAACTAAAAAAATAACTCTTTTAGACATTAAAGTTGATATTTTTGTCTTTCTTTAAGTATTATGACTATTTTACTCTTTCTAAATTTTTTTCGAAATATTTTTTTTTTCGATATTTTTTTTCCAAATTTTTTTTTTCGAAATACTTTTTTTTTGAAATTTATGAAATTTTTTTTTGAATTTCTTTTTTTTTTAAAATATTTTTCGAATGGTAAAATGGTCATAATATGATCATAATACTTAAAGAAAGACAAAAATGTCAACTTTAATGTCTAAAGAGTTATTTTTAGTTAAAACCGCCATTCTCGACAACATATGTCTTTAAATTATTAACCCATAATTTATATAACTGAAGGCGAAAAATGTACAACCACGTAGAAACCGAAAAAAAAATGCTCGTAGCCAGTGTTCTAAAAGGCGCGTCATGGCGCCGCCAAGGCGGGAGGCGTGGCCTCGGCCACAAGGAAATGAACCAAGTAGCGAGGTCTAAGGCCGTGTGAAAAGCGTGAGATAACGCTTTTGGTAAGCGTGGCCATTTTTAGAAGAATTTAAGGGGATTTACTGATTGGGCTTCAATTTCTAAGTATTTGGGCTATTTCCTTCATGCTAGCCTCGTATTTCAAAACTTAATTCCTATTTTGGCCTCATATTTGGGCCTGATTATTTTGGGATTGGGGCTTTAGTTATTGAAATTGCTCTTAAAAATGATACAAAATTATAAATACATAAATCTATAAATATTTTTGCCGCCTTTAAGACGCCTTTATGAAGCATAAAGCTTGTGAGTACTACCCACGCCACGCCTCCTTTAGAACATTGCTCGTAGCAAAGAGAAAAGTATTTTCTTTATTCGTGGAGGTTGAACGGAAAAGGGTATCAGTTATTATATATTGAACAATAACTTCTTTTTCTTATGTTTGCATCAATATATCAGTATATTTGGTAAATTTTAGGCATAAAATTTCAGAGATGTTGTGATCTGTGAATCTTTACAACTAATACACATATAATTAGATCTCGTACCGCTAAGAGTTACCGTTATAACGATTTTGCTGATCTTTTGCAATTACAAAATTAGTCTTGCGTCAAAAATACATCAAGCATTGACCGCACAATCTGATCAAAAGATAAAAGGTGACTGCACACTAGCAAAAGACAACAACTCCATTAATTAGCAAATTGATACGACCCGGTTAGGGGTTGTATCGGGATAAGGCATCACTTCAAGCGGGTGCGAGCTCCTTAAGAATATTTAGAGAAGAGAACAGAATTATTTGTTTGACATAACTATGCTTTCATTCATTATAATGGTTCAGTATTTATAACCTTACAATGATAACATTTAACCTAACAATGATAATGACAATGGGCTTAGCCCATGACAAACACGACCTAACAATTTAGATTAATAAAGATAACTCTTATGCCATACGGGACTAGACACGACCCAAGAGGTCGTAACATTCCCGTCTCCTTCAAAGTCACCTTGTCCTCAAGGTGTTGCTTTGAACAATCGTGATTCCCGGATCCCATGTTCTTTGTTGTCTCATCACCACCATTCTCCTCACATTACCGTTGTACAAATTCTTTCTCTCCTGTCTCATCGAGCAGGCTAAAAGCTGTTTAAATTCCCATGATACATACTTAGATTCCACAACAGACACATTCCGAAGATAGTAATGTAGGTAGTCATTACTCCCAGTAGAGATACAGATTATCGAGTTTGAGATGTAACTCGCAACTTCTTCGTCACCCCTTCTTAGTATGAACCGGTGGAAAATGTCTGTAATCTGTTGAATTTGCTTGGTAAAAGTTATACGCTGACCCAATTCTGATCTACTAGAGAAGATGATCCCGGCACCAGCAGATGCATAATTGACACCATGCAACATATCTTTAACGGACCCTCTATGACCTAGATAGCTTGGAATAAGGGAAAGTCCAAAACGGGGTGCAAGATAATCAACAGGCACTCTTCCATTAGAAAACCTTCCAGTAGGTTGATGCTTATCGAAATCACGTCTATACGGAGCACGATCCGCCTTCGAAAATGTTCCTAAAAAATTATTTATTCCACTGTCAACAGTTGAATCACCGATATAAAACAACGCCTTAACTTGAGAACCATGCGGCAACAATGCAGGTACCAGCGACTGATTATTTGGCGGCAATGAAGGTGCATGATGAGAGGGTGGTGGTAATGATGGCGGTTTCGCTGGATCGTGTCGAGTAGCAGAGAAACGTGGGCCCGAGTGTTTCGGCGAGCACACAGTAGCGATGTCATTTGTTTTGACGACCGAGTTTGACCATTGGTCTTCCAAACGAGCCTCTAGCTGCGTGCCAAGGAAAAGCGTCGCCTAGCGTGGTAGGTCTTGACACTAGGAGTTCCAGCTTGTAACGCCGGTTTAAGGTAGGAGATATAAAAAGAAATCAATAAGTGGTGCGAGATAACCGTGACCCGATTCATAAGCTTCTCAAACTCGCTTTGATATTGTGCCACTGACCCCATTTGCAACAACTTAGAAAGTGTGTGCCTTGCGGGTCCTCGCATCACATGGTCCAAAACGATTACGAACACTCTCCAAAAAGCCATCCCAAGTTGTGATTAAATTGTGACGTATCATCCAATGAAACCACTTTGCCGCGTCTCCTTCAAGATTAAATCCCACCACACATAGTCGCTGCTCGACCGATGTATTCAGAAGAGTAAAGTACTCAGTGATTGAGAAGATCCAACTATCAGGATCAGACCCCGAAAACTTCGGCACGTCCCGCCGCATGAAACTTGATAGTGTCGAAGCAAAGGCGTCACCACCGTAGGTATACCAGCGTCCACAAAAAGAAAACCAGAAACCCGAGAGAAAAATAAGGAATTTAATCACGTCGGTTATGGTTCAAAGATACAAGCAACACTAAAGTACCTTGAATGATTGTGGGAATCAATAACTAAAAGTATCGCACCAGGTCCAATGAAAAAAAAAATAGATCGAGTAAAAGAGACCCTAACTGGATAAACCCAATATGTAGATTTTCATATGCAGTAGATGACAAAAGAGCATGCAATATATACGAACAAATATTGATGCCAAAACCTGAATGAATTAGAAGCTGCAGTTGATTTAAAAACCGAATGAACAATACTTCAACTTTTTTTTTAAACCCTAGAATTGTTCGGCTCTCAATGAAATCACCAATTGATACGACCCGGTTAGGGGTTGTATCGGGATAAGGCACCACTTCAAGCGGGTGCGAGCTCCTTAAGAATATTTAGAGAAGAGAACAGAATTATTTGTTTGACATAACTATGCTTTCATTCATTATAATGGTTCGGTATTTATAACCTTACAATGATAACATTTAACCTAACAATGATAATGACAATGGGCTTAGCCCATGACAAACACGACCTAACAATTAAGAATAATAAAGATAACTCTTATGCCATACGGGACTAGACACGACCCAAGAGGTCGTAACACAAAGAGAGTTTTTTTTCAAAGACATAGAAACAAAAACAAACCCGAAGAAAACCAAATTTGCATAATATTATAAGTAGTTTTATAAGCTCTAATCATGACTACGTACCACTATATTTAGAAGCCATTTGTCTCAACCTCACATTTTGCATTATGCATGTATTTCTCGAGCTAAGCCAAGATTATTTATCAAAATCACACGCTCCACTTTTCGATCTCAAGTCTTAATTAACTTTCACCTCTCACTCTCCCCATGCTCTCATTTCCAATCTTCCCCCTCTACCTTCCGCTATGGTAGTCCGAGTTCCACGCTTACATGCAACTCTCCTTCGAGTTACTCTCGTCCTCCTCTTATGCTTAACCATCATCACTATATTAAACCAACCACCATCTGTTATCGGCAAAGAGAATATCCAACAACAACATCACCTTTCATATTCATTGGCTCGTCGTAACTTAAGCATCAAGAAAACATCACCATCACCAGTGAAATTTAATTTTTCACAATACATTTCTAGGCATAACCACTACGAGAAAACCAAGACATTGTCGTATGAGATTGATCCACGATATGGTGTCGAGATGCACCTTGTACCAACGGGTCCAAACCCGTTGCACCATTGAGGTTTCTTTGAAGATTTCCAAATTTTGTACTTCTTTTTGTGGTTATTACTTGAGAATATTCAGAAATTTTAATAGTAATGTCATATTAATTTGCATTGATTCTTACATATTTTCTATTCTATTCCTAACATGAAACTGCAATCTTTAATTTTTTAGAAAGAAAAATAAATGGCAATTGATATTGATGCAGGGTTGTCATTTTATTTAGTAGAGACAGATCGATCATAATCTGTATGTTGGCTTTTACAGTATGTTAATTGTCCGTGTGGGTGGTATATGTAAACAGAAAATGTATCATGTTTGTGTCATATATTATTTGATGTATGTATCTAGGTATATATGGCATGCATTTATATATCTCTTAATCTCAATAAAAGAAATTATTTCTTTCGAATTGTGCGTGTAATTTATTAACAAAAGAAAAAGTAAATGTTAGGAATCATAACTCATAAGCTAGTTGGTAATACATTTTGTAAACAAAAGATGCAGGGACGATGGCAAATAGAGCAACCGAAATATGTAACAAAAATGTGAGTCTTCTATTTTTGTAAGTCTTCCAACTTTTTAAGATCGCAAATTATGATCATTGAATCTTTTTAGTGTCATGCTTTTTGAAAAAAAAAATGATTGTTTAAGAGGGTAACTTATTGTTATTTACGTTTCGTCATATTGTTGAAGGCATGTATAAGCTAGTGTTTAATTTATTATTAATTAGTTCTTGATTGTTTAAGTTACGACCACTCTAAAAATAATAATAAACGTTAAATAATGCGGTTTGGTGGAACATCGCATCCAAAAGAGGATGCCTTGAAAAAATCCCCAGTGAGGAATAGAACGGGTTTGGCCAAACATCTCGCCCCAACGTGGCGTCCCGAAAAGGACCCCGCTGGGGATCGAGACGGGATTTGCTAACTGGGTATGAGTAGCCACCAGAGACCCGTCCCGTTGCCATTCTTAATGTCTAAATGCATGTAGATGCTCCAGTTTCGAGTACAGAGAAAAAAAGATAAGAGAATAAGACAAAGAAAAGCTGTAAAAAGAAAAGTTGAACTGATTTAGAGGATGTTTGTGTAAGCTATTTTGAGCTTATTATATGATTTCGGCTTATGCTAATAAGCTCAGTCATTTTAGAATTTATTTTCAAACTTAATGACCTTATATAAATTTATTATGTTATAATATGCTTATATTAGCTAATATTTTTAAATTTAGTCGAAAAATTAAGGTTTATGAAACATAACTCAAAACAATAAACTCGCGAGCTTAAACAAATACCCACTTAGTATCTTCTGAGATAAATGGAAATCAGTATTCTACAATTCGCGTTAATACCACTTTTTTCAATTTAACAGACATTTGAAATTTTTTAATGTTCGTCTCTATTTTAGTCTTTATAGTTAAAGTTAGGGAAACATGTGTTCTTTTTATCAACTCTTTATTTTAGAATAAAATACACCGTTGGTTCCTAAACTTGTCTCGGAGGATCGCGATGGGACGAACCTCGCCCTTTTCATCGCCACGGGTCCAAACAGTGGCCATTAAATGCCAGATTCGTCTCTTGACCAGAATTGGGACAGTCAAACAGATTTCCTTCGAGGGTATTATAGACCATTCACTTTTTTTTACCCAACCTAGTTAAAATGTAACCCAACCTTCAACCATATATGTATGAACGAGCAAGAGTGAACGCTAAAATACAATCAACACACATTCTTCCAAAAGCAAAAAGAAAAACAATAATGGCACAAAACGATAAGGGGAAGGGTTTGTTGAGTTCGTTGAGGAAAGCGGTAGCAAATGAAAAGCGTTTGGGTGTTAAGAAGGAGAAGGAAGAGGATGACATCTTGTTATCAAAGTTTAACGATTTGGGAGAAAGGATTACAAACTGAAATTTTGTTTAAATATCTTAAGGAAAAGAAGGAAAAGAAGGAAAACGATGGTAGGGAGAGTTGTGGGTCTAGCTAAGTGTATGTTTAGATGATAGTAAACATTTGTAGTTCTTGAGAACATGTAATCGATGAATAAAGTTTTGTAATCTTATTTAAGTAATTGTGTTTGAAATCGTTTTGCATTTCTTAATAGGTTTGACTTACCCAAGTAAGTTTCAATTTGTTGGTTTTCATAAGTTTGTTTGACTTTGGTAAGTCAAAATTCAAGATGTTACAATACACCATTGTCAATACATTGTTGCTTAATGCTAAAACGTTTGCATTTTGAACCCGTGTTTTGAAACCACTGCCTGTAATTTTTCCGAAAGGGGGTGTTTGGTTTTTTGTAACAATTGTTGCCGATAAAGGGGCCGTTTGGTTTAGCTGATACAAGCGGATGTTTTATTTGATACATTATGATTTAGTGCCAAAGTATTTGCATTTTCACCACATCTTTTTAAACCATTGCCTTTGCTTTTGCGGATACAAGGGGTGTTTGGTTCTCTTGATTAAACTTTTCGATACAAGGTCTGTTTGGTTTTGATGATACAAGGGCCTGTTTGGTTTTGCTGATATAAGGGGATGTTTAGTTTTGTTGATACTAAAAGCACTAAAATACACCCAATATCACAATACAAGAACAGATTAAACAACACATAACCCAAATGATATTTTATCATTAATAAAGTCTGTTAAACATCATAACCAACTACATCAAATCTAATTTACATACCATTTTTAGCAAAACTATCACCCAAAAGACGCCTTTATCTACCCCATGGAAAACCAAAAATTCAGGGCATTATGTTCACCATTTTCTTAACAAAGTCTTGGTTGAACCGAATACCTTCATATGTTTAACCAACAATCTGTATGAGTTGGGCAAGTTGGTTTGTGTGCCTCGACTGGATTTTGTTCAGCATCCACACAGCGCAATTCCACGAGGTTCCAGAGCTTGATTCTCTTCTATCAGCTCCCTACGCTTGATGATTCCTGTCTTCGATCTTTGGCAGATCGAAGAACTAGCTTCCTTAGAATCCCTTCTTGGGCAGCTTCTTCTTCAAACCAGATAGCCATACGATCATTCAGATTTGGCGAATCAGCCACCTCCATGAGTTTGTTTAAAATGGGAAAATCTGCCATTGGAAAGTTGTGTGTGTGTGGAAAAAGTGGTAGATGAGTTTATCGGTAAGAGACGGTGAAGGGTCTAATACTTACTTTTTTTTCACACTCGGTCCCTAAATTTGTCTTGGTTGCCGTTGTCATACTTAAAACTCCCGTCCAATATTCACTTTAGAATACACAATTGGTCCCTCAAGTTGCCAACTTACGTAAAACCATTAGAAGTTTTACTTTGTTAAGTCAAACTTCTAAAACATATAAAATTATCAATTCACTCCAAAACAAATATTTAGTAATGGTTTTCCAATATTGACTTTACAAAGTCAAATACCATTCTATATATTATTCAACATTCCACTAGCCATCCTTATCATCTAACTTCAAATACCATTATGCCTTTTGCACTTAATCTTCCAAAGGTTTTCAATCCTTCTGACATTACGACTCTCGTTCATAGTTAACCCATTCACCATTTTTAACTATTGACTAACTAAAGTAAACTGGAAATACAGTTTTACTTGCTACAATAAAATAAAAATGCTAAATGAAAGTTTGACTTTCGAATGTCAAACTTTGATCACCTACAATACGCACAAACAACAACATATGAACAATCTAATTTAAAGCTTTGATCACCTACAATACGCACAAACAACAACATATGAACAATCTAATTTAAAGCAAACCATTTAAACAATTATTGTACAAAATTACCAAAACTATTTTGCAACGTTAATTGTCCAAGGGTATTCAACCCAAACTTAAACTACAACAAGTCAAAGAAATCTACCACGGCTGTGGGGGAAGCTCGGTGGAGTTTCAACAGCTTCCTAGCCAACTCCCAGTTGTTCCTGGTATTTTCATTCCCATCGTGACTCCTATCGCTTTTCCTGATATTGATTGTCTTTAGCGACCGGGAACACGCAAGTATACACTTTATTAAAGTTATTTTATGCTCGCTTGCGGAAAAGCTCGAAACACCACCGTCAGTGACCATGGCTGAATGTGTTTGTGTCTACAACAATGGAAAATTTTTGCAAAGGTATATCACTAAGCGTGTTTGCAGCCTGAAAACTCAAATAGTGTTGAGATACACAAACATGGCAATTTAGGAATGTTTTATTTGATACATATGCATTACAACATTACACTTACTCTGGTATCCAGCATTTTCAAATTCGGAGATGACCGAATCATTACAATGGTGAACGCTACCATAACACTATTCCCAAAATCGACATCGGACAACTTAAGGTTAATCAAGGAAACAAAGGGCACCTTCATCCTAGGATTAGCTTCATGTATCAACTACAAGAAGTTTTATAGATTAAATTTCATTACTGTTACACATCTCTATAACATTATAAGTTATAAAACTGAAATTGTTCTTACCGTGCAATCACCAAAATCCAATGTAAGGGTCTCAAGATTTTGAAGTCTTGTCAAGTGAAAGATATCGGATGTTGTGATTGTGGTCACAACATTATAATGACCTAATGACAAATGCAACTTCTTCAAATTCCCAAGTTTTGCAATATCCCATAGTCTCATCTCGTTAGTACTAGGACGATTCATTTTAAGAGACTCAAGTGAGGGACAACTAGCAATAAAGTCCCAAACTGTACCGCTTAGAAAATTGACATGAATCAATTCTAGGCTCAGTAGATTTGGATAGCCATGAAAATATTCCAAAGTAGCCATAGCACAAACATGAAGTACCAGATGTTTCAACTCAATGCGAGAGTAAAGTTGGGTTGGGAACGTAACTGGGTCACCATACCAGTTTGTAATAATCAACTCCTCAACTCCATTGTCAGCCAAAAACAAGAGCCACTCATGAATCTGTTCATAATGAAAGTTGTCTATTCCAATAATTGATCTTGGCTCTACAGCAAAGACAAACTTTCTTATTGGACCCATAAGCCGATTTAAGAATCTAGTAACAAGCCTACCATCAAACTCGTATGTTAAATAATAAAAGAAATCCTCATCAAGTATGACATCGGTGAGCAAAGTCCACTTAGACCTCCAGTTTCTCGCTAAACTAGAGGTTCTCACCGCTTCTAACAAAGGCAACCGATTCAAAATGTTAGTGATCACTTCATCTGGCATGTTGGTAAAACGATCGATCGACATGGTTTTGTTAGAAGTTGGGTTGGTCTTTTGAGTTCTAGAAATGAGGATTTATATTCTTGATTTCAATTTGCAGTTTATCGTTTCTGGATAATGTGGTTTTATGTGATTGGCAAAGTTGTTTGTTGGGTGGGTGTATTTGTTCATGCGAAATTAAATGCAGCGTATCAGGGAAGAAACGTCTAATAGCCATACTCACAATTGGTCCCTGGGTTGAAGGTTGGGTAAAAAAAGTGAATGGTCTATAATACCCTCGAAGGAAATCGGTTTGACTGTCCCAATTCTGGTCAAGGGACGAATCTGGCATTTAATGGCCACTGTTTGGACCCGTGGCGATGAAAAGGGCGAGGTTCGTCCCATCGCGATCCTCCGAGACAAGTTTAGGGACCAACGGTGTATTTTAGTCTTTATTTTATTAGAGCCTTTTCCCTTCTCTTAAAAAGAAAATTTTGAGATAATATTGAAGGCTTCATTTAAGAATTTTGCTACTAAAATCTCCATTCTTATCTCTACTATATATAAAATATTTATTACTTTTAATTTTAAAAATATTACTCCCTCCGTCTCAATTTAATTGTTCATGTTTCATTTTTTGTATGTCCCAATTTAATTGTCCCATACTAAAAATAGATAGGGGAGTTTGGTCAAGTTTACTATATTACCCTTAGTTAAAATTAATATTACAAACTTTAAAGAAGTGATAATTAAATGGTTAAGGGTAAACCTGTCATTTAGCAAAAAAGTAAGAGAGAGAAAGAAGTATTATGTTTTTCTTAAACTATGTGTTTTTTGTCAGGAGACAATAATTTTGAGACGGAGGGAGTAAAATTTTTTAAACTTACACACTTGCTATTTAAAAAAAATATGAATATTCAATTTAATACGAGATTCAATTTAATAATTATTCATTATAAATATTAATTGTTTCATTGAGCTCTTAATTACACGTATGTATGATGATCATTTAATCTTTAAAATTCAATTTTTAACTAAATATTTATATAATTGTCACTACAATAAACTTAAACTAAAAGGCTTAGAAAATTTGCAACTTATTAACTCATGGACGATTTTATGCAGGCATGACTATGGTATAAACATTAAACATGGTGTATTAATAACTTTCACGTAATTTATGGGACAAAATTACTGTGGTTGGCGATTTTAATATATAATTCGTATCGAGTTATATCTCTTATTTTTTTTATTAAAGAATTGCATAAATCTATTTTCATTACGAGTTCCCTAATGTAATCAAGTATAATCATTCACTTTTACGTTATAAATAAATGACACATTAATCTTCCTTTATAGCTAGAATCAACAATTACTACTGTCAACAATCATCGCCGACTTTTTCTTCGTTACAATTGCTATATATCGACGCCATTTTTTATTTTTTTTTGCCGTCACCGCAGCATTACACGAGTACCATGCTAGTATAATATAAAAGGTACATATTTGGGGTTGGCCAAGAAAAGGTTAGAAATGATCAAAGAATACCGTAGTTAGGCTACGTACATCCTGG
This sequence comes from Chrysanthemum makinoi, assembly GCA_910596185.1. NCBI lineage: Eukaryota > Viridiplantae > Streptophyta > Magnoliopsida > Asterales > Asteraceae > Chrysanthemum > Chrysanthemum makinoi. The sequence continues at coordinate 228,734,708 of OU343224.1, read as the reverse complement.
TCAAAATTTTGCCCTCCACCATCCTTGAGCTATTTGAACAAATAAAACCTCTTCCCTTTATTCAGTTTAGATCATGGCGCACAATATTATTAAGTAATCGATATTGAACTTGTGAATCCTAGGCTCTTGGGTTCTACATTAATCTGGATACACTTTTGGTACGTATACATAATCAATGAGGTGTAATCTTGTAATGTTTCTAGGGGTCATTTAGCCTCTAATTGCGTACACTTTGAATCATTTATTACGATAAAATGCTTCTTTTTGAGTTTTAGGTACTTGGGAGAGCAAATGCTGGATATGTATAAGTTTTGGGCTCGATTGGATGAAGAACAAAGAAAAGTGATAAATTTCAGCTTCGTGACCAGCAACCGTGACGTGGTCACCAAAAGTGCCTAGAAAATGCAAATATAAATGATTTTGTGATGGCTCAGTGTGTAGAGAAAGTTTGGCTGGCGGCATCAGAAGACCCAAGTGACGTTGTTAGAACCTACAAAGTGACGCCATCACACTATGACAGTGAAAGATTTTAACCCTAATCGATGGCGAGCTGACGGCGTCACAAACAAAGGGTGACGTTGTCACAACCTGAAATCTATATATACTTTCGCATCTTTTTTCATAATTCGGTGTGGAAATTTTGTGTAACTGATAACATCAAATTATCCTGAATATTAAGTGTCAATTTCCCCCGTTAATGCTTGTAATTTATATCATTTATATGGATTTACGCTTTTTTCCCATTATATTCCACTTTCAGGTAAATTACGAGCATTGGAGCTAAGGAGACGCGGAATTGGAGAATTATCAAAGATTTATCGTAGTATGCTCACTTTGAAGAAGTTACGGCGTAACTCATCTCTCACATTACGCCAGTAACTAAAGCGTGACTTAGAAAGCCAACTCATCGAAGATTACGGTAACTCTCCCAAAAGATTACGACGTAACTATATTAGGTCAAAAGAGGATCCGCGCCGCTGATAAATACGCCGTAACTCTTGCATAAACTACGGCGTAACCAAGAATTATTGAAGATACGGTGTAACCACTTCTAAGGTTACTCCGTAACCAGTAGATCTAGTGCATTTTACGAAGAAATAGAGGATTACGGCGTAACTATTTTATTAGTTACGCCGTAACCCAGATCTGGGCTATAAATACCCCACGATTTCCAGCATTTCAAAGCATCCTATTTCACAGACCACAACAAAAGAACGTGGGAAGAAGCCAAAGGTAGGTCTAGAGGAGCATACGGAGCTATCTCCAAGGGAGAAATCACTCCCCTACGATAAGCATTGTCATTTTATCTTTTCTTTACTTTCGATTCATGTATTTCGTAACATTTATTATTGAATTTATTTGTATGGTTAATATGAGCGGCTGGCCTAGTTATGATTCCTTAATTGTTTTGTTTGCGTTTATATTACTTCCGCATAATTATTTCTAAGTGTATGCATGCATAGTTTATTGGTAGCTACCCTTGTTTCGGTAGTTTTGAATGGCGGTAGAGGCTAGTTGCTTAGGAGATATGACCAACTGACCCTAAGTGAGTAGACTGAGACGGGAAGGGTAAGATATGACCAACTGACGACCCTTTCTACTTGTGCGATTTGACCAACTGATCACCTACCGTTTGGATGAACTTAAGAATTAGGGGGTGAGTGTTTAAGTTACTAACGCCCGGCACTCACTATTATAAATCTAGCATGTAGCGGTACTTAATGACTTGGCTTAGGGACCAAGAGCAATTGGACTTATGAGGGACACCTGACTTCTCCAGTGGTGGCATCTTTGCTGATAGGTTAGGGCGAATTGACCAAATGTTGTCCTCTCGACTTTGACCCCACCTGAAGTAATTGGAAGTAATTAGACGTAGACATTACTAGCTAGGATGAATGACTAGGTTAGCACCACTCTCCTTTATTGATTACACATTTGCCTTTACTTGCTTTAGTAGTTAACTAACTAATCATATTAAAATCTGTAACATCTAGACTTAGTAATAATCCAACACACATAGCTCTTGGGACGACCTCGGTTTTACCGATTACTACACTACACACGATCGGGTACACTGCCCGTTAGTGCATTAGGGTAGACCATAGGTATAACGAGACTTTATAAATATTAAAACCTGGTCAGTAAAATCTGCATCAAGTTTTTGGCGCCGCTGCCGGGGAGTTATATTAGGATCGCTATTAAGTCTTTTATTTTCATTTTGTTTTAAAAATTCTCACGATCACTATTCAAGATTTCAGGTACCATGGAAGTTGTTAACATTGATGACCTCACTCTTGAGGAATATTTGGCGTTAACAAGAGCAGAACAAGGGCCGAGTCTCGTAAGACCGGCAATTGAGCCGATGTCCGCTTTAAATTACAAACCAATTTATGAGGGAGCTTCGTGCTAACCCTTTTTCGTGAAACAGGACGAGGATGCGTATGAGCAAGTTGAAAATGTCCTATACATCGCAAGCCTTTTCAACATTCCGGGTGTGTCTTATGACGCTGTTATGCTAAGGGTATTCCCATGACTCTTCTGGGGAAGATGGATTGAAAGATTGCAAGGGCGGTTAATACTTGGGCTCTACTAAAAAGCACTTCATTCAGAGGTATTGTCCTCCGTCAAAGATTTCTAACCAGCTTTTGGAGATCCATAATTTCAAGCAAGAAGACGATGAAACGTTGTATCGGGCCCGGATAGATACAACGATTTCCTTTACAAATGTCCTACACATGATCTGAACAACCAGCAAAAAGTCAACATATTTTAAAAAGGAATCAACGTGACTACAAGACAGATCTTTGGACTATCAAGGACCTATCCTGAACATGACTCCTACTCTAGCAATTGAAGCCATTCAAAAAATGGCTGATCATTCTCAGAAATGGCACGATGGAGGAAGCAAAAGAAACCAAGGCGGAAGTTTTGACGGAATTGCAGCCATCGCTAGTAAAATTGAAAATCTAAGTCGAGACATGCTAAAAATCAGAGAAACCGTTCATGCCATCCAAGTGGGTTGTGAAAACTATGGGGGAGGACATCTAACCAAGAATTGTCCTCACGATAACAAAGAAAACATAATCGAAGAAGTTAAATATGGAGAAAATCGACCGTTTTACCGAGATAATCGAAATAGTAACGGGTACCGTGGAAATTACAACTGTGGGCCTTATGGAGAAAGAAAGCCCAACCTCGAAGAAACAATTAACAAATTCCTGGAAAGTTCAGCCCAAAGACAAAAGGAACAAGATAAATGGCTAAGGGATTTTCAGGAAAACACAAATAAGAATCTTTCAAGGCACGACGAAACCCTAAAAAACCTTGAAGCCATAGTAGAAAAGCTCAGTGCAGATATTGAGGTAAGTAACATTGAGGGGACCAAACATATGGTAGTTTGCAATGCCGTTTTTGCTGATAATAATTCGCAAATGGAAAGTGAGGAATGCAAATATACAACTGAAAATTTGGAAAAAGCGATTGTCGACAACCAGGATCAGTTACGCCGTAATTATTTCCCTGAGTTACGACGTAACTGTGTTCCAGAAAGCAAAACCAGGTCAGAAATCAGTTTATTTTCGGTTAAGGATGTTAGCACATACGGGGTTGTTATTCCATGTTCAATGGGGAGTTATGACATCTTGGGGATAGTAGATTTTGGATCTAACGTAAATATCATGCCACTTTCCATATTCTTGAAACTCAAATTAATCCATCTTTGGGAAACGAATATAGTGATTGAAATGGCAAATAAGACCAGGGCTACTCCGTTAGGAATTACAGGTGGTACTTGTGTCAAGGTCGACAGATTTGTTTCTACCCCCGAATTTGTGGTTATCGACATAGAGAAAAATTAAAATGAACGTTTGATTCTTGGTAAACCATTCTTGGACTCATTGGGGTACTATGGGGATATAATAGAATTCAAATTGGACGAGACTTTGTGCCATGAACCGGATGAAGCTAGAACAACCAGAGACTCACCACTGAATACATTGGATTATTCCGATAGGTTTCCTCCCTCATATTTTGGCCATTTACGGGAGTCCGAATCAAGTGACGATGACAGCAGTGAGGAAGAGGTCCCACCTTCTGTGCCTAGTTACGTTGTTACAGGAAAACTTCACTGTTGTGCTCCTGATATTTGTTTGATTTATGGGACCAAGGTAACATTGCCTACCTATTCTCCTTTTCAAAAACGATGCAATGGAGGAGGGCAGCATCTCATTCGTATAATAAAAGAGGCTGCGGAAGTTTGGTTGTCTTTGGGAAGACGAAACACTTATCAGAAAAAAATGGTTGCAAGGGCATAATATTCTTAACGAATGGTTCACCGAGATTGATTGGACCAATCATTTTTGTGAACCAGCCATGATGTCTGATGACTTCACCATGGCATGGCCTACTTGCAACCCCAACCGCAAGATCTGCGATCCGATCCTAACTGGCTCAAACGAAAGGAATGGGCATGTTTTGACGAAGAAAAGAGAAGTGAAGTAGGGTACAAGGGAATCTCATTCGAAAATTGGTTAAGAGTAAAGTTTGGATCTGTTAAAATAAAATGGGAAGAAGAGGCTAAATTTCGTTGCGAGTAGGCACATGCTAATTTTTTACAGAAAAGATACGCCATGACTCGGTTTGTTTCCCCACATGTTTGGGACCAGCCTTCTTCAAATAAAAAAGACATGGAGGAAGTTGGCCGAAGGCCACCTTAAAGCCCTGAGGCTATGAGTCTAACTTAAAGACTCGTAAATAAAGAAAAGTGCTCTTTCGAGAGATAACCCGAATTATCCCTTTCTTATATTTTATTTCCATTTCTGTTGGGTTTTGTGTTTTTAACCATTTTTGCAGGAAATGGGGAGTGATTTCTGCTGCAACATGCTGATCTGACTATAGTTACGGCGTAACTCATCTCAGTGATTACGCCGTAACCAACCCCTTGCAGCATAATTTCGGATGCATCACCAATTACGGTGTAATTCCATCTCAGTGGTTACGCCGTAGCTACACTCTTGCAGCGTATGTCAGGTTTTGCCTAGTTACGGCGTAACTCCCTCTAAGAGTTACGACGTAACTCTTATCTGCTTTACTTCTTTCATTTTAAACACAATAACCTTGTATTAGTATTTTAAATGAAATTTGTGGGTGTGTTCCCTGTAAACCCTCACGAGACTTCACTCATCCACTTGGGATACCAAGTGGTTTAAAAGGCTTGTTGCATATGCTAAATGCAACCGTGATTCCTACGAAAGTGAGTTAGGTTTGTTTTTCATTTTTCATTTTTTTTTCTTTTTAGAATTATGCTTGTCAGTTGTCGGTAGTGTGATTTCAGGGATTGAAATTTGCTCATGGATGCTTATACGAAGGCACGACTCTTTTTCGTGGGCCTTCTTTCTTTTTGGAGCAAATTTCAGGGAAGTTCTCACACTAATTCTACTTTTCTCTTCACCTTTATTTAACGCTTAGTACAAAAGGGACTTTGTACAATTCAAGTGGGGGGACGGGAGTAGAATTATCTCTTGAACGTTATTTTGCCCTCGTTTTTCTAGTTTATTTTGAAAAATTATGCCATTTTTAATTTTGACATGTTTTTCTTAACCTAACTAGATTAGACCTTAGTCGAGCACATACAACTCTTGATATTATATGGTGAGATTAGCCTTATCCGTTTTCAATATTTTACCCCAAATCCACCAAATTATGAGTGTGCCGGTAGCTTGTAAACTTTAGAACTTGGCCTTTGCATCATTTCGAGACCATAGACGAGGTATGTTGAGTTAGCTCGACGTATTTGGACTTTTCAGTTTAAGAAGGCAGTATTATAGGATTATCACCCAAAATAGCCTACCATTGTGTGTCTATCGATTAGTCACATAGACTTCTCGACCCCCATGTGAATTGTTGCACTCACCTTTAGTGCAAGATACCCCTAAATAAACCCTCCTGAGCCATTCATTTCATTTTATTAACCCAATATATTGTTTCGATACACCCATACACCTTAGCCTACCCTATAGTCTTTATTTGTGATTGGGAAGTCATCATTTGCCTAAGTTCAAGGTCCAAGTGGAAAGGTTAGGGAATCACGCTTTCGTCGACGAGACGACGACACATTTTTAAAGATCATCGAAGACCCCCTGAATTCCCATTGTTCATCTCATGTGGATGGATATTATGTTTAGTTGTTATGTTTATGTTAAAAAAAAAAAAAAAAAAAAAAAGTTATGTTATTCAAATTATTGTAAAGTCCAATGTTATAAGCACTATGTTATGAGCTTTATATAGATTTAGTATCGAGGAGGCCACCTCGGTCACATTTGAAGATTGGAGTTGGTAATTACGCCAATAGTTGAAGAAAAGGTAGTGTGCCCATCATGACGTCCTCTAATGACACATCTACCTATTATTTCATGATCCGGTTTCTTAACTTCAAAGCTTTAACTTTGGGCATACGGTAAGTGGTGATGACTTGGTTATAGATTTAAACTATCTGCTTGATTTTTATTTTACACCATTTATATATCCCATGTCTTATCCTACCCTTTAGTCATGAAGCTTGTCTAGGTGATGCAGCGAGCAATCTTTGGTGTCTTGGCCATGGATTTGGTCATGTATCATTGTTTGTCCACTTCGCCGTGACATGTTAGTAATGACGAGTCACCCTTAACCTTTGTCGTGTCTACCCATATTGCCTTCGAAAATTGTTTAGCCCTTAACTCTAGTGGTGGAGATTTGTGTAACCGCCAAGCTTATGATAGAATACATGCTATGACTGTGCGATTGAGTGATCCCCCCGAAATTGACACTTAGAATAGTTGAGAGATTTGAGTGTTTCATTCCCATTTCGTGAGGTGTTCAGCTTTGTTTTATTCTAGCATAAGGGATTTGTAAACTTATATCTTCCGGGTTATGGAAGATATCTTTTTAGGAATCTATCTAATAAGGTCTACTTGAGGGCAAGTAGAGTTCAAGTGGTGGGATATTTGATAACATCAAATTATCCTGAATATTAAGAGTCAATTTCCCCCGTTAATGCTTGTAATTTATATCATTTATATGGATTTACGCTTGTTTTCCATTATATTCCACTTTCAGGTACATTACGAGCATTGGAGCTAAGGAGACGCGGAATTGGAGAATTATCAAAGATTTATCATAGTAAGCTCAGTTTGAAGAAATTACGGCGTAACTCATCTCTCACATTACGCCGTAACTAAAGCGTGACTCAAAAGCCAACTCATCGAAGATTACGGTAACTCTCCCAAAGATTACGGCGTAACTATATTAGGTCAAATGAGGATCCGCGCCGCTGATAACTACGCCGTAACTCTTGCATAACCTACGGCGTAACCAAGAATTATTGAAGATACGGCGTAACCACTTCTAAGGTTACGCCGTAACCAGCAGATCTAGTGCATTTTACGAAGAAATAGAGGATTACGGCGTAACTATTTTATTAGTTACGCCGTAACCCAGATCTGGCCTATAAATACCCCACGATTTCCAGCATTTCAAAGCATCCCATTTCACAGACCACAACAAAATAACGTGGGAAGAAGCCAAAGGCAGGTCTAGAGGAGCATACGGAGCTATCTCCAAGGGAGAAATCACTCCCCTACGATAAGCATTAGCATTTTATCTTTTCTTTACTTTCGATTCATGTATTTCGTAACATTTATTATTGAATTGATTTTTATGGTTAATATGAGCGGCTAAGCACCTCTTGGTGCTGGCCTAGTTATGATTCCTTAATTGTTTTGTTTGCGTTTATATTACTTCGGCATAATTATTTCTAAGTGTATGCATGCATAGTTAATTGGTAGCACTTGTTTCGGTAGTTTTGAATCGCGGTAGAGGCTAGTTGCTTAGGTGATATGACCAACTGACCCTAAGTGAGTAGACTGAGACGGGAAGGGTAAAATATGACCAACTGACGACCCTTTCTACTTGCGCGATTTGACCAACTGATCACCTACCATTTGGATGAACTTAAGAATTAGGGGGTGAGGGTTTAAGTTGCTAACGCCCGGGCACTCACTATTATAAGTTTAGCATGTAGCGGTACTTAATGACTCGGCTTAGGGGACCAAGAACAACTGGAATTATGAGGGGACACCTGAATTTTCCAGTGGTGGCATCTTTGCTGATAGGTTAGGGCGAATTGACCAAATGATGTCCTCTCGACTTTGACCCCACCTGAAGTAATTGGAAGTAATTTGACGTAGACATTACTAGCTAGGATAAATGACTAGGTTAGCACCACTCTCATCTATTGATTACACCTTTGCCTTTACTTGCTTTTGTAGTTAATTAATTAATCATATTAAAATCTGTGACACCTAGACTTAGTAATAATCCAACACACATAGCTCTTGGGACGACCTCGGTTTTACCGATTACTACACTACACACGACCGGGTACATTTCCCGTTAGTGCATTAGGGTAGACCATAGGTATAACGAGACTTTATAAATATTAAAACCTGGTCAGTAAAACCTGTATCGGTAACTCTTGGAGCAAAACCTTAAATGATTTAGGGCTTTATTTTAAGTACTTTTCACCATTGAAAACTTCATGTATTAAAGAGATAAGTTCTATGTTCAATCAATCAATGCCATTTACCCTTTATTGTTTTATGTGTTCTTTTGTCTTTATTACTATGCTCGGCTAAATTATTTAGTCGTTACTTAGGATTGCATGATACTTAGTGTAGTTTAGTTTTTTATAATGTTTTCTTGTTGGTGTGTATGGTTAATATTTTCTGATTAGGTCTCCAATAGAAGATGCGTGAGATAACTATTTATAGTCGGACTAAGAACCACATAGACCTTGGAATTGCTTATGTTATTGGCCTATCTAAGTTGGTTAAGGTTCCTTATGGCTTTGTGTACCAACGAAAGTTGGGTTACGAAACATTAACGGGCTAGATAACCAACTGCAAAGTAGTTAGCCGTAGGAGCAAGACCAAGGCACTAGGATAGTTATTATAAGGTACAACTGGACCGAGGCACTATACTATTATCGTTATGTCCTCCATATTCACCAGCTTGGCTTGATAGATTCAATAGAAACAACTAGGTGAAACTAAGGAGCAGTGCACTCTAAGTACATACACTTTTACTACATAAGAGTTCCTACCAATTTTACTTTTCTTGTTATTTAATTTTCTACATTTAGGTTAATAGTAGTTTAAAATACAAGACCCCCTCAAAACCAGGATTTTTACTTGCTTTCTACTAAATACAAAACCCCCTTAAGGCACTATTCCTCTAGAGAACGATCACCCTCCCGGTACTTACCCATACTATACTACAACGATTAGGTACACTGGTAAGGAGGGATGTAAAACTTATTGTGTTGCAACCCGACGCATCTATTTTTTGACGTCGCAGGGAATAGTATAGATTTTGATTTATATTTCATTTAGGTCTAGTTCGCGAGATTCGTATCTACTGAACATTTTTATTTTTCCTTTTAGGATTTCTTTAGTCTATCTTTTCATTGTTCCCTTTGTTCGTAACTTTTTCATTGACTCTTTCGTTCCCCACCATGAACGTGAATTCACCAATTCCACTCATTCCCCAAAATCCACCAAACCCACCAATACCACCTAGACCCCTTACTCTAGATGAGTATTCCCGACAAGCCATGAAGGCTATCGAAACACCATTCAGCTTCCCAAAGAAGCCAATGTATCCCACTTGCGACCCGACACCATCCGGTTGGTGCAAAACGGATGTGAATTTCCATGGTGTGGAAAACTAGAAGGGGGGGTTGAATAGTTTTACCAATTAAAACTTCCTTTTAATCTATTTAGATTGACTTATGACAATCCATTTGGATGTGTGTGTTGGATGTTGATAAACAAGCATATAAAGGTAAGTAATGAAAAGATAAGAGTAAGAAGCACAAAACCACAACACGAGTATTTATAGTGGTTCGGCTACAATGACACCTTCCTTGCCTTACTCCACTCCCCGAGTCACCTACTCGAGAGTTCGTAATCACTACCCCAATCTCCTTATGGCGGAGAAGCCTTCACAACGTCGCCTACCCTTTTTCCGGTGCTAGGCTAACCACCGGGTTCTTTCACTCCAAGGTGAACCACACCTACACAACGTCGCCTACCCTTTATAAGGTACTAGGCTAAGTACCTAGTTCTTTTACTCCAAGGTGAACTACACCTTCACAACGTCGCCTACCCTTTATTAGGTACTAGGCTAAGCACCTAGTTCCATTGCAATGGAGGAACTACTACCACACTACACCAACGACTAATCCCAAAGGAGATCTACTCCTTTACAACATCATCAAGGATATCAATATCCTTGGATCTAATACTAGTCTATCTTGTACATCGAAACACACCATATCGAATGTACATCTAAGGAACCTTTCACTAATGCCTTTGACTAGATCTACAAGACACCTTTCACTAATGCTTCTTTGTCTTGACTTCAAAGCACCTTTCACTAATGCTTCTTTGTCTTGACTTCTAAGCACCTACCACAAGTGCTTATCCTATAGACGATAGATACCCTTCACTAATATCTTCGTCTTGACACTTGAGACATCTTTCACTTAATGTCTTCAACACTACACTTCTTTGAAGAAAGAAAGGAATCATCAACAAGAAGACTTCGGTAGCCTTGATGATGAGGAAGAATGGCAACTCATGGACTTGAGCTTGCTCGACTTCAAAGGTGGTGATCTTGCCTTTAAGAGGAACCTAAAAGATCACACAAAAACAAAACTACAAACATAGATCTCTTGGATCTAAGATTAGTGAGATTTAACTCAGGGGAGAAAGTGTGTTAGAAAGGGGGTGAGCAATAATGAAGAAATGGCTCACTATTTATAGAGGAAAACTCCTACTCTTCCCCGGATCCCACAGATCCTTTCCACTTGGGATCCGGCTAGCACAAAGCCAGGGATCCGTGGAACGCTCCTCTTTGCCCATGGGTATTTTGGTTATGGGTCATCGGTTGAACCATGGATCTTTGGCTAGATACAATGTATCTTTGAGTGCATTGCACTTAGTCACCTGGGTATGGGTTGATCCATGGGTTATGGGTATTATCCATATGTGATATAAGCATGATGTCATGCAATGGGTTATGGGTCAAGATCCATGGGTTATGGGCTTTGGGTTGTACCCAACTACATTCAATGTATTTGCCCAATGGGTTGTGATACTTAAGTTTCTACCCATTTATATTACCCAATATACTACATGTTAGTTATGTGTATATTTTATCCAAATATGTAAACATTAGTTGTTGTACATATGTGTTACTTAAATCATAAAATCACTTATACTTGTTTTAGTGTTTTATGTGAAAATGTGAATATGTTAGAAACTATTAGTTCAAACCATTTACGTATTTTATTTGTTTCGTTAATATGATTTTATGTTTGTTATCGACAAAACATTAGAAGATCGTAAAATATAAATAAACGTTTTAACGGCTTATTTGTATTAACAATCTCCCCCTTTTTGTTGATGACAAAACATAAAATTATTTTAAGGAAAATCTAAAATTCGTAAAAGTTTGAATTTGTAGTTTTACTTTCTTCTCCCCCTTTTTTTCGAAACAAAAAGTGTTTGAAGAAAAGCAACACATCGTTTTTAAGAAAAACATGTGAAAGAAGTAAAAGTAAAAAGAAATAGAGAGCAAGTGACGGGAAAGGATCTCGTCTTTACTCCCCCTTGACGAGTCCATCCCTATGTAAGGGCGTCAAATAAGTGATACTAATCTAGTTTATTTGCAAATAAGTTTGCAAAGGATATCGTCTAAGAGACGAATGTGCTCCCCCTTGATGATTGCAATTATGAAAGGGGATGTCACGAAATGTAAACCTAGTATTGCAAGTAATTTGCAATGTATTGCTTTGACATAAAGCTCCCCTAGCTTTGGGATGTCAAAGTCTTCATGTGTAAATTGAATAACTACAAAACAAAGGTTAGAAAGCAAGTATAATTCACAATTTTTCTGCAAATGTGGTCCAAGTTAGTAGAAGAAAAGCTTTCTGTCTCACGGATCCCGCGGTTCCCTCCTAGTAGGGATCCGTGTAGGCAATTCAGGATCCGTTTTAGTCGTTTAATTTCAAAGAAAGGTGATATAACAAATAATGTTATCACAAAAATGAGATATGAATACAAGGTAATCATATGCTCAAAAAAATAACAAGTAGCATGTAATCCCATTTAATAAAACTAGAGTTATGATATACATGACTCCAAAAACTAAGAAAATAAGAAAATACATTACTAGAAATTTCTAAACCAACTATCGCTTGATGCTAGGACACCACTAAAAATCTTCTAACTCAGGTTTTGTTTAGGTTTGATCTCGTCGAAACGTTCGAGGAGATGATAGAACATGAAACGTTGGTCTCCTCATACTTCATGTATCAAACTTTCAACATGTTGACAATGATAGCAATCTTTGTCATGGCTAGGTAGTGGTGGTGGAAGAAATGAAATGGCTTGATGCGAAGGATCAAGTGAAGCGGCTTGTGGAGCTTCAAACGATGGAGGAATTGGTGGAGGTGCATTTGTGAATGACTCAACCAAGAATGATGGTGGTGGTAGAGAAGTGTCAACATCCATATGGTCGGTTGGTTGACTTTGATGATTTCTCATAATCCAAATGGGATTATATGATGGAAACGGCGAAAAGGAAGCCGGAGCAAGTGTTGACTCAACACTTTGATTTTGAACCATTATTCCTCCTAATGAGGAAAATGTTGTTGGCGGAAGCGGATGAGACGGCCTAGGTGGCAAGTCCTCTAAATTGTAGAGGTGTGGTGATGATTGTGGGGATGTAAATGAAATAGCTCTAGGAACCAATGGTGATGGTTTAGTGGAGATAATATTGTTTGGCCTAGGAGGTATGGTGGTGTTTGGCATTGGTAGTTTTGTGGGTACTATCCTTTTAGGAATTGGTTTGATTAGATGAGGAAGGATCCTATCATTTGTTGGCTTGACCGGAGATGATTCGGTTGAAGAGATTTCATGTATAACACGAGCCTTTTTCATGGGTGGTTCTTTGGTGGATAAGTTACTACTTGGGGTTTTCCTCATGATGAGATGATTTCAAGAGGTTGCAAGAGATGAAAGTTAGGATGAGAGTGATGACTATGGAGGTCCTAACAAAGTGGTTTATAAACCAAGAGATTTGGCAAGTGCATTAAATCCTTAAGCCACTAAGATTCATTGGAATGTGATGATTAACATGCACAAGAGTCAACTTCAGAGTTTGCACTGTTCTAGGGACTCATTTAAGATGAGATGGAGTGTTTGAGTTAGGAAGATGAGTTGAAATGATTGTTTTAGCAAGATTTGACCTAAACTGTCATCCGGATCCCATGGTTCACTCCTTAGAGGGATCCGTCTAGGCTAATCCTAGGGATCCGGCTTTCAGTAATTATGAAAGAGTGGTAATGATGTTTCTAAGATCTAAGACCTATATCATCTTGAGTGTTTCAGTCCTCCTAAGTGTTTGAAATGAAGGGGTGTTTGAGTACTTGAGGGTAATGAATGATGTAGCTAATGATTGTTATTTATGGAAGGATTTGGAACTTTCAAGAGTACCAATGGATGAGCAAGGATGACACTAAAGATTTAGAGTGTCAACTGAAGCTAAATGATACTAGAAATCAGGTTGTGTCTTAGGATAGTATTTTAGAAAATGTCCTAGAAGCTTTGAGATGGGAAAACTAGATTTTGATCAACTTTGATCAATTTTGAGGTGAGGATGATTTATGATCAATTTTGTCATAATCGAAAGATTTCTAAGACTCGATGTGAGGGATCAAGTAGAAAATGAAGTGTGAGCTTTAAGAGCGGAAGAGTAATGGATTAAAAACGAAACGGTAGATCTATAATCGTCTAAGAGTGTGATCTAGGTGAGTTATGTATGAGTAGGAAAGATCAACCTATCTTGATAAGGACTTAATTTTGCCTTAAGACACTATGTTTAGCTTAGTGTGTGAGGTGTTCTAATGATATGTTTTGAAATATAATGCTTGCAATTGCATTTTCTGTTTGCCGGATCCCACGGTTCCCTAAGTGTAGGGATCCGTCTAGCACAATCTTTGGGATCCGCCCATCTGCTCAGCATGACCTTTACTAAAGGTATGCAATGATCTTGACAATGCATTATATCTCAAGGATAGTCTAAAAAGAGTTCTACTACTAGGATATCAAATGTAAGATGTTTTATTTCATGAAAGAAATTGGATTACATTGATAAAGCACGAGTATAAGAGATTTGATCCTATTTTGGAATACTACTAGGTTCCTTGAGTGTTTTCGCTAGGAAGATCATTATGTGATTGATGAGTGTTGGTGGAATCAAGAATGAAGAAATTCTTCATGAGAGATATGTTTAGCGGTTCCATCATCTTGTTCACGAGTACGTACAATGGACTTTGAAATTGAGGATGGAAGTGCATAACATTATGATAGAGGCGTGTCAAGAACATTCCATAAGGGATGAGTTTATTCTTGGAGCCTTGAAGATTTGCAATTCGCCATGCGAAGAAGTAGGCGAGATTGTATGGTTGTTGTGTTAGCAAACAGTACAACATGTGAGCACAACAAGCGGGAAGAATTTCTCGATTTCCCCTAAGGCTCCAAACATTTTCACGTAGGATGAGTGCAAGAGGCTTGTACTCTTCTCGGATATCCCTTGTAAATATAATGTTTGGATCGGAGTAATATGGTCGAGGTTTGCATATTATGCGATTTAAATCTTCCGGAGAGGGTATGTGTGAACAATATGGACTATTTTCTTCACGAAAGTTGAAGAGAGAGTCAAGAGACCAATCTTCGGTGAAGGCACATTGTCCATGATTGGGAATCCGGAGGATGTGAGCAAAATGCCCAAGGGTTAGAGTGAACTTTTGGTTTTTGATATAAAACCAAAGAGATAGAGAGCGGTCCTTGTTACGAACGAGTTAGACTTGACGGAAGAATTCCATTATGAACCTTGGACATATCTTCTCGTTGATTTCAAGAAGACATTCTAGTCCTATGGCTCGGAAGGAGGTATTGATACCTTCTTCGAATTGTAGAGAGGTGTCTACAATACGTCCTTCATGGAAGTGACAGTTTTCGAGGTTATTGAACCCACGGACATGATTGCCAGGTGTGTTGGGTTCGAGAGAGATATTCGGAGTGTAGACGCTAGTGAGTGAAAAATCAAACTCATATTCATGCGTCATAGTTGAACCTATAAAAATGATAAGTTAATAAAAGGAGATGTTTGTGGTCAACCTATGACAATCTAATGTTTTTACTAGATTTTTATTAACAATGGTATTTAACAATTTAACTTACTTAATGTTTTGACTTTCTAGTGGATTTTTAGTCTTGCATGAAAACTGTTTTCCAGTAATACGGATCCCACGGTTCCTTTACAAAAGGGATCCGGCTAGTATATCTTCCGGGATCCATGGATCTGTAGTAGCAGAAACAGATTTGATAAAAACAAAGATTTTATAGTTTTTATACCACGAAATATGTTTTATCCTACATTTTCTTTTAGCATGCATACATGACTTCTAATGTATCACGAAAGAATATAAAACATATAAATAAAAAGAAGTGACAAACACATTATCATAATAATAACCTAGATAAACTAGATCATTAATAATATTGCATTTCAATACTAAGGATGATACAAAGGATTGGGTATATAACCCCAATATAGATTAACAACACAAAGTAAATGTCTCCATATGTGAACTTCATCATAGGGAACACAAGTGCGATGAGTGTTAGAGCGATGAGCACGAGTGCGATGTAAACCATGTGGATGATGGATCTTCTTGGTTTCGATTGAGATGGAATGAGGAGGAAGATGAAGTTTTTGAATGATAGGAAATTTTTAAAATTAGAAGATTTGAAAAAAAATGAGGGTTTGATGAGATGGTCGACGGTGGGAATATTTATGGGGAAGGAGGAATTATGAGATTTGTGTTTTGTTTTATTAGAAGATATGATTTTTGGATTAAGTGAGATAAAACATAATTTTTATAAACCATGATTTCTAGACGGAGGAGTGACACATATGTGAGAAAAAGCTTCCTAATGAAGCTACATGTAAAGCATGTGTAAACACGAAATCTACTCAAATAAATGCCTAACAAATAACACTTATTATTAAACTAATATCATTTAGATATAAGTGGAAAGTCATACCTCGAATGCACTTAGGAATGTCTTTACAAATGACACAACAAATGTCACTTTAGACGATTCCCGCTCCTTTACGATTAAGATACCTTCTTAAGGAAGGTATTCTTGTTACCAAGCGACTCCTAAAGCTTGGTGGGTATGAGCTTTGACTAATCAACATGACAAGGAAGATTAGTGCAATTAAATGAAAAAGTAAATAAGAAAAATGTTGTTATCAAATCAACATCCAAACATATAGTTATAAAAGACATGGTGTTTGTTTTTATGAAAAACCTTCTTTGTAGTTTTCAATAAACCATGGATCGTATCAAGTTTTTAAAGTACAATATACTTCAAGAAACTTGGTAACGAAGCTCTGATGCCAATTGTGGAAAAATAGAAGGGGGGGTTGAATAGTTTTACCAATTAAAACTTCCTTTTAATCTATTTAGATTGACTTATGACAATCCATTTGGATGTGTGTGTTGGATGTTGATAAACAAGCATATAAAGGTAAGTAATGAAAAGATAAGAGTAAGAAGCACAAAACCACAACACGAGTATTTATAGTGGTTCGGCTACAAGGACACCTTCCTTGCCCTACTCCACTCCCCGAGTCACCTACTCGAGAGTTCGTAATCACTACACAAATCTCCTTATGGCGGAGAAGCCTTCACAACGTTTTTTCCGGTGCTAGGCTAACCACCGGGTTCTTTCACTCCAAGGTAAACCACACCTACACAACGTCGCCTACCCTTTATAAGGTACTAGGCTAAGTACCTAGTTCTTTTACTCCAAGGTGAACTACACCTTCACAACGTCGCCTACCCTTTATTAGGTACTAGGCTAAGCACCTAATTCCATTGCAATGGAGGAACTACTACCACACTACACCAACGACTAATCTCAAAGGAGATCTACTCCTTTACAACATCATCAAGGATATCAATATCCTTGGATCTAATACTAGTCTATCTCGTATATCGAAACACACCATATCGAATGTACATCTAAGGAACCTTTCACTAATGCCTTTGACTAGATCTACAAGACACCTTTCACTAATGTCTTGTGTCTTCACTTCTAAGCACCTTTCACTAATGCTTCTTTGTCTTGACTTCAAAGCACCTTTCACTAATGCTTCTTTGTCTTGACTTCTAAGCACCTACCACAAGTGCTTATCCTATAGACGATAGATACCCTTCACTAATATCTTCATCTTGACACTTGAGACATCTTTCACTTAATGTCTTCAACACTACACTTCTTTGAAGAAAGAAAGGAATCATCAACAAGAAGACTTCAGTAGCCTTGATGATGAGGAAGAATGGCAACTCATGGACTTGATCTTGCTCGACTTCAAAGGTGGTGATCTTGCCTTTAAGAGGAACCTAAAAGATCACACAAAAACAAGTAAGACCGTTAGGATTCGTTCTGTCTATGCATACGTTGCTTTTCCCCTTAGATATCCGAATAAGTTAAATCGTGTCGTTTGATTTTCTGCATCTCATCTGTTTTCTGCCATTACTTTGATAAGTATATGACTATCTGTTATAAGTACTTGAATATCGGTTCGATTTCCGAAAAATATGAGCTTGAAGATTTCGATAAGAATCCATTTATTCCAAGATAAGTTTAGCGTTCGCTATATTCCTTGAAGCTTTGAAATCCGCCTTTGTTTGCTGTCCGTTCCGTCTTGTCCAATTTCGAGGACGAAATTTTCTTTTTAGAAGGGGAGAGTTGTAAAACCCTAAAAATATAAAACGTGTTAAAAGACTATTTTACCCTCACAATTAACATTTATAAAATACGTAAAATAAATCAACACTCATTAAATGAAAATTTAATCCAACTTATAAATGATTTATTAACCTAACGTTACATAATAAATTATCGACATTTGCTACGACCAAAAATTTAAAAGACCACACTCACAAAATTGTACGGGTCGACTTGCACAAGAACACATTAAAACCGTATATAAAATTCGGCCAAGCCCAAGTTCCAGCCCATGTTTCTTTTTTTTGAGAACCGAATACCACACAAACACATGGGTCGACTAGTATATATACCACACAAATCTCTCCTATTTGAAACCCTAGTTCTCAAAAGTCACGGCAATAAGTTTTCCTGCTTTCTTTTCTTTCCATCCGTCCCCTGTGGTTCTTCTCCTTAGTTTCGGTGTGATTTGTTCGAAACATTCGCTAAGGTAAAACGATTTCTTTAGTCCCAAAACGTTTTACATGCAGCTTATAATAACCTTGAGCCGTGAGATATATAACCATGCAAATGAATAATGGCCATGCGTTGGAATATTTGTAAGACCTGTGAACCGTATCGTTTATATATGTCACGCATTTGTACAAGTATCGAACATGTAACATAACAAGTAAAGGTTGTCGTCACATAAATCATGAAATATGATGTTATATGAATAAGGTCGACACATAGTTAGAAGTCATGAATGTGTCGTTATGATTGAAACATAAATAAACTTGAGCATGAAATCTTTGGTAGCGTTAATAAGTTATGTGTTGAAACAATACGCCACACTTTAACTTTCTGTTGTAACTTTGGTTGGATGTCGATGTGATGCATGGGTTGCTCTTGTCGAAAGTTTTGTTAAAATAATTTTGATGGTGTCGAGTTGGAAGATAGGTTAGTAACATGTCGTGTGAGTAAATGGTGAAGTGTTTGTGGTCGAATGGGCTGCGAGTCGGGAAAACAACGTGTAATAAGTTGGGATTTTCATGAGTTGCGTATGTATTTGAAACAAGGAAAGGAAGTTTATTTCATACGACTTAGGTTAAAGTAATGAGTTTTAAAGGGAGTAACATGTCAATTAAATGCGTATTAATATGATAATAAAAGATTGGGAAAACCCTAGAAACATAAATAGGAAGTCAGATAGGGTTAAAAGCTAAGTGTGTAAATCCGTTATTTCATGGGAAAAATGGTAAGTCTTGGAGTCGATAGTAACTATTGATTTAGAGTAAATGAGCTAGTACTAAGCGTGATGTAAACATGCGTGAGTTATGATTGTGTGTAAGGAATTAAGTCGGGAACTGGAGGTATTGCATGCATGGTCTCATTAAGTTGCATTCGAACAATGTTACGTGTGAGTCTTGGTTAATCATGTAAGTTATAAAAGATTATGTAGAATATTTTGAAAGAGAGTCTTAAAAACCGTTTTTGACATTTGTAAATCCTATACTTTGAACGACGATCATATAAGCCCTCAAATAAGATATTTATCATTTGTAACCCATAAGTTTGGCTAATTAATGATGGATACTCTAAAATATTGTAATTCCGTCCGTCACTAAAAATAAGAATATTCTGACAACTCTAAAAGTATTAATGAGATTAATCCGTTATGACATTAATGAGCTAATAAATAATATTACGAACCGTAATCCATGTAGATTCGTTGAAGGAGACGCGACGTTACATCTTCGTATTCCTACATTCGTTTGCTTTCCTCTCATTTGCTTTAAGGTACAGATATTCTGACCTTTTTAGTAAAGGTTCCTTATGATGTTCTTTCCGTTCGCTTTTCTATTTTACTTATTAGGGTTTCCGATGCCATTGCTATGAACCCTTTTCCATCGTTTGATTTGTCGCTATATGAACTTCATATGTTGAACTATGCAATATCTGATTTGAACTTGTGTTACGAAGACTCTGATATGCATATTGTTGAATCTTATTATGTTTAATTATGAACTTCTGATTATGAAGGTATGATTTGTGAGTGTGATAGGAACTTCGACTTCGAATATCTGAATATGAGCCTTATGATATGAAGTTATCTGATATGTTATCTGTGACCTTTATGATGAACTATGATCTGTGCCATATTTGAAAATCTGTTTGACTCGAAGTTAGTTTGACAACCGAGCCAAATATTTCACTAGTCATGGGGGTTCTATGTCCGTATCAGGTGATGCACCTCGATATGACTCTAGAGGCGATAGAGTGATGTTACGCCACGCCTCTGGATGGTGAAGCATATTTTGTATATGTAGGAAGGGGTGTATGGATGCATCCTAGATCGATCTGTTATCGATATGTTTTCTGGTGAATGATGTCGTGTGCAATACGCGTCTTCACAAAATTCGGGGAGCTAGCTACTCCAATTATTTTCTGAGGTTACCTTTTGAAGAAGAATGATACTTCTAATATGATATGTTATGGGCTCGTGGTAGTTAACTAAATCTTTATTTGTTATTTCTGTGTTAAGTATTCTGATTATGATTCGGTATGTTCAAGTGTTTATAAGCTAGGCTTATTGTATGTTACCATATGTTATTATGCTTTTGTATGTTTATGTGACTGCCGTCTACTATGCTAGGATATGATTAATATGTTTAAATATGATTTGCATGCTGTCATCTGATGTTATGTTAGTATATTGTTATGTGAATTCGTTTATCTGTGAGATGAATGTGCTAAGGTGAAAGTAAGTATCCTGAAAGTTGATAAGTACAATTGTTCCGTTAATCTGGTAAACCTTGCCTATATGTTAGTTATCTGTCTACTTATGATTGGTCTGCTATGTTAAAACTCTGTAAAGGTTAAGATTCGATCTGAGAATTGGGTTAGCTTATGATATCTGTTCTGATAATTGCTAAAGGCTATGTTATGTCTTTGTCTATTTAGTTATAGTATGTTTACTATGTTTTCTATCTGTATGTGAGACTGCCATGATTTGACTGCTATTTCCGCTGCTACAATATTGAATTAAGTGTGTTAAATGTAGATTAATTGATTTGTATGAATGCCATGTTTATTTTCTGGTAACTGTTCCCGTTAGTCATTAGACTCTTCGTTTGGCTTATATGTAAATCTGTTATTCTTGATATGTTAAGTTGTTTGGTTGTTCTTATGTGTTTGTGTTTGTGTCATTAATGTACTATGAGGTGTTTAAACTGTATATGTGGTTGTTTGGATTTCTGTATATTTGTGCTTCCGCAGAATCCTAAAAGATCCCTCGTCATCATTTCATTTTGATTTCGTTATTTGTACATTTGTTTTGTTTAGCTTTTGTTTCGTTATATCGGTTCACTGGGCTTTGTAAGCTCAGCCGCACTTTCTTTTCTGCGCGGTATTTAGAATTCAAGATGAGCTTATGGGATAGCCGATCCGGGTTGAGCGTAGAGAAGCGAGGATTTGAAAATAGGGATCTTAGATTTATTCTGAATATTAAGTCATTTATTTTATCTTTTGTAAGTTTTGTAAAGGTTTTCTCCGCTTTCGTATAGTATTTAAAGTTCTGATATGAAACCGTATTGTGATATCTTTACCCTTGTCGGGTCGGGGTGTTACAATGTGAATATGTTAGAAACTATTAGTTCAAACCATTTACGTATTTTATTTGTTTCGTTAATATGATTTTACGTTTGTTATTGACAAAACATTAGAAGATCGTAAAATATAAATAAACGTTTTTACGGCTTATTTGTATTAACACATGGACTTAGGTCTGAAGACCCGAACCAACACTTTAAGGATTTCCTCAAAATTGTTGATTCAATTGACCTTAACGGTGCCTCTAGAAAGACGATGGTGCCTCAAGAGAGACGACGTGATTGCGTCTATTCGCAATCTAATACGACCCAAGATAGGTAGTATCGATAGTTGGCACCACTTTAAGCAGGTGCTTGCTCCCTAAGAATTAAAGACGAATAAGAAGAGAAATTTACTTAACAATTCATAACTTTCAATGATAAATAATGGGGTATAAATACCCAAATAACCCTAACTTTCAATGATAAATAATGGGGTATAAATACCCAACTAACCCTAACTTGTAACACAAGTCGACAATGAATACATTCCTAATACGACCCAAACACATATCCTAAACATTACGATAGTTATCCTAATATGATAGCCTTGTGCCATTAACTACGGGTGTAACACTCCCCACTCCTTCAAAATCACCTTACCATCAATGTGTTGTCTTCATGGACGGACCCACATGTATGCCGGGTGTGGCACGTGCTACACCCGATTTAAGGTCATGAAGTGCAAAAAGATTTTAAAACTGGCGTTTTTGTGACATGTACAACCCCCATTTTTTTTGCTATTTTTGTTTCTTACGATGTAACTCTAGTTAGCTCAACATATCATTTCTGCAACACCCTCTTAAAAATCCTGGGTCCGTCCCAGAATGTCTTGAAAAGCAAATCTTAATTTCGGGATCCCATAATCTTCTTTGAATTCCACCATCCATCTTCTTCTTTAAGTACTTGTCATTTAGACGCTTCAAGAACGGAATAAGAATATATAGGTAATAAACAGAGTACTGGGCTTATTTATCAACCCCTTTGTTATTTTCATTTACCCCAACACCTATAACCCCATTACTTTCCAACACGTTTAGCTCGTCACTGCTTTGCTCATCGGGCACACCCACCACTTTCACCAACTTCGTGTCATCTTGTTTACCATCCACTAACACCTATACAAATACAGCCTCGCCAACAAGTACCTGACGCGTCATACTGAAATGCGACGTCGTAAGTTTTGGTTTGTAGCTCGCTGTTGTTACTACTTGCTTTGTTGCTGAAAGAAGACGACCTGTAGGATCGTGTATTTTATGTTGTTTAGATGATTCGGGTGGTCTAGGATTATGATTATACAAGAAAGCCATAGTTAGAGAGATGAAGAGAGTAGAGGGTGTTCTAGAGAGAGAAATAATCAAATGAAAAGGTTAGATTAATGAAGAAGCACCACCCTTCCCTTAGTGGGAAGGGTATTTATAGTTACAAACTAAACGCCCTCCTGTCAGGCTGTGGATCAGGCATACAGTGGGTAAAGACCCGTCCTTCCTCCACGGTGTTGCTCTAAACTAATATACGCTAAAACTAATCTAATAAACAGTAAATAACGATGTGTCTAGGAGCTAACTTGTGCTAGTCTATAGTTGGGGTGACCGACACTTCACAATGGAATTTCCAATTCCTAACAATCTCCCCCTAAGGGAGGTCACCCCATGTTTTACATTTTGAATCCTAGCATTCTATTTAATCTTTAGTCTTGAGCTTGTAGACTTCAATTCTTCAGTTCCGCAATCTTTGTGCTTGAGTAGTTACTCTTCATTGTCCGATTATTTTGTACTATCAGTGGAGGTTTTTGAACTGATCCACATCTTTGATGATCTTCGAGCTTTCATTGAGATCATCAGCCACAGTAAATCTTTGGATCACCCTTTGTAGTGTTGCCTTCATGTGATGTTGTGACTTTTGGACCGACATGCTCACACTTTCTGGATCATGACATCTTTTCATCAGAGTAGCGGAAGCTTTACTGGTTCATGATATTAGTAGCTATCAGAGCCAGGTTATGTAGATATGCACTTGTCATGATGTTCTTCAATTAAGTGTGGATGTTGTGAGCATGCGGCTATGAATTGACTTCTCAATATCGATCAGCTGCAACCATCCAAATGTACCTGCAAACAACAGTTAGCAATAAAACACACGAAAGTGTCTTTGATCACTTTCGTCAAATTGAGGTACACGGCCCACGGTTCCCCGTTGATCGGTACAAGTACTTCATGTGATCAGGTAAAATTTTGAAGAATCTCCTTGACAGGGTTTCGCAGCTGCTCTAGCCGTTCACATACCGGAGCGTCACAAAGAAGACAACACGGAGTGAGTGAACCAGCGAATTGAGATTCACTGATTGATGAAAAATTGATTTGAAAACAATCGCGTATTGCTTAGAAGAAAGAGTTTTGCAATACGTCAAAGGTTTTATGAGAAAGATCAATTTTCAATCAGAAATACTTTTTGTATTTGAAAAGAGTACACATTCGATGTGCTAGAGAAAAGAAGAGATTCGCACATCGAACGGTTTTTCCAAAAGTATTTTTTTCAATCAGAGATACTTTTTGAATTTGAAAATGAATACACATTCGATGTGCTAGAGAAAAGAAGATTTGCACATCGAATGGTTTTTCCAAAAGTATTCGTCAATTCATTTCCTGGACCAAGGTTGATTCAAGAATGAATCGCCCCATTGTTTCTATCCAATTGTCACAAGCTTGATCTTTAGAAAAGATCTCACATGTCACCCACCAAGAGCTTGTTTGATGTTGGCTCTAGAAGGATTTCCATCTTCATCATGAATATTTTACATATCACTCGGATATTTTGGCAATACCACAAGGATAATGCGTAGGACTCTTAATATATTCTTACTTTCCACATTGTGTGAAACAGCAAGTCTTCATTAATTTTGTGTCCTAATGAGATATTATGGATGATCTCTTGGCTCTAGACTCAATTGTGCACATTTGGTTTCCTATGTCGGAGACTTCAATATCAACAATCTCTAAGAGAGAGTCGATAGATAATGTTGGTTCCCCGTGAGAATGAAACAAACCCTTTTTAAGAGGAACTTGAGTAGATTGGGAAGTTAGGTGCAGAGCGTCACTGGGTCCATGACTTCTTGTCTTCAATACCAGTGTTACCTTAGTAACAACCAGTAGTATATGAATTGAACCCGGTTTCTGCCCTAAGGTTGAATTATTGGAGGGCTATTTCTTTTCACCCTTTTCACATTCAATTCTTTTTCATTCTTCAACCCTTTCATGCTTAATGAGACTTCATAACTAGAACCTTGTTGGGTTTATTCCAGACTAGCTCTATCTCATCCGCACTCTTCCCGTATTCTCATTTTCTCCTTTTTCATCATACCTAAGGACTCTACAC
This sequence comes from Chrysanthemum makinoi, assembly GCA_910596185.1. Classification (NCBI taxonomy): domain Eukaryota; kingdom Viridiplantae; phylum Streptophyta; class Magnoliopsida; order Asterales; family Asteraceae; genus Chrysanthemum; species Chrysanthemum makinoi. The sequence goes on along the minus strand of OU343224.1, from coordinate 228,709,795 downwards.
TATCTAGTGGATTGTCCCTGGTAGATCCCTCCGGCTCTGGCGGGATCGTGGGAACGAATACCTAACCTACCCATCCTTATATCACCATGCATAAAGTAAATTGGTCGGTCTTTTGGTATTGTTCTTTCTCTTCTTGAAACCAATTGAAAAATCAATCAATGTACTTGTGATATAAACTCAAAGCATTTTGTACCTTAATTGTTTTGATCGTTTAGAAATGCTCCCCCTCAACATGTGCATATGATTTTGAAATTGTTTAGCACATGGAGGCAAGAGTTCTTTGAAATAATTCCTTGATCACAATTTTCATAGAAAAAGCTATTTGATTTTCTTGGTAAATTCTCCCCCTCAATATGTGCGTAGGATATTTGAAATAATTTTATCACACAGAGGAAGGAGTTCTTTTGAAGTACTTTCACGATTATATTGCCATACAGAAAACCATTAGAAAATCAACAAGGTACATTATGTTGAAACATAGAAATCTTTGTACCTTGATAGTTTATTTTCTTTTGAAATGCTCCCCCTTAATATGTGCTTCGAGATTAGAAAACGTTTAGCACATATGGGAGAACAGCCTGCACTTTTGAATCAAATCGATCATCATTTATCAGATTTCATAATTAAATCACAAATTCTCATCCGATCAAAAATATCAAACCCTTTGAGATTTTGGATCCCAAGTGAATTAATAAGGTTTAGAAAACATGGGAGAAAATGTGGTCAGGTTTAAATACTCATCTTGTTTTTGAATAAATGCTCCTCCTTAATCATGTGCATCATATATTGAAATCGTTTGGCACATGGAGGCAGGAGTGCCTTTAAAGGACTAAAACCAATTCCATTTAAACAGATAAGAGATTTAAATCACTATCTCTCCCCCGATCAAAAATTTCAAGCCTCTTGAGATTTGTGATCCCAATTGATTTAAATTATTTAAAAATTTTAGGGAAAGACGCTTGATTTAAATTTTGAAAAATGACTGATAGGGATCAATATAAGACATTAAAGATTGTTAGTGTCAGGTATGATAGTTTTAAGAGATCTTTAAATAAAATAAAATAATTTCACAATCAAACAAGAACAGAAAAGATTTCATTTTGAAAGATCTTTGAGTTTTAAAGACAATCATACCATGACATAACATTAAATCTTTAAATCACCACTTATTTAGCACAAACTGACTTGATAGATGAAATATCGTTTGAAAATATTTTATTTTAAATCACTCTCCTCCTCAATCGATGACCGTAGTCGTTGATTGAGTGACTTAAGTTTTGATAAAATGAAGTCCGGTGATTTCCAAAATTTAGTCCAATTTATTTTCAAAACAATATTTTTCCATTTTCAAAACAATATTTCAAAATTGTTTAAAAAGTGGTATAATTCACTACTTTTCCTGCACAAGATACGTTAGGTGGTTGAGCTGCTTCATATGTTGTTTCTTTGAAAGGCTGGAAGAAAACAATCTGCAAATGCAGCAAGACCTCTGACGTTGCATATATCATGCCAACTATCCATAGAGATATCTGATTAAGTTCCGTTTCTTCTTTTGTCGACTTCAAGAAATGGTTACCCTTTCCATTCGGCATCCAATCTTCTTCATTAGTGGGATTCGGATCGGGAACATTCTTATGAACCATGATATCTGCATACTTTAGTGGACATACAAACAGATATACGGTGGTCGACATCACCCAAATAGCAATCGACTAATTAAAGTCAATCCAACATGTCAATCAGAACATAAAAATGCATGGGAATTATGTGTTTATCAAACTCTAATCATCTAATCCTAAAAATCATATCCTAGGCACCTAGTCCTTCAACATAGGTTAACATGTTTTACATTTAAGTATATAGGATAATTAGATAAGCTCGTTAGATGATATAGATTTGAAAACATTCTCCCCCTCAATCAGTGACTTATTTTTCTGAAAAGTTTAAAAGCGCTGAAGTCATTAATTGAGTTTTCAATTTTTCTGAAAACTTGATTCTGATTGATTTTCAAGCAACTCATTTACCACCTTTTAGTTAAAACAAATATTTTTCTGAAGAATTATAGAAGGAAAAATATTTGAGTAGGAACAGCAGTCCTTCGACATACTTTCCTCATTTTGTTTTAGGATAAGTGCTCGAAATTTTTTGAAAATCGTTTAAGCGTAGCACTTTCCTTCTTTGAAAAACGGGTTGCTATCTGAAATAATATCAAGCCATGGTTTAAGTACGGGTTACAGTCTGAAGTAACTGCAAGCCATAGTTTAAGACATGTTTTGAAAAAGAATATTTACACCTCCTGCTCGAACTTCATCTATGGTCCCGTGCCATTATTGAATGACATTTCTAAGACCGTAGATGTTATCGATACCAGAAGACATGTCTTTAGAAAACAATATTTTTTGGTATTTTTCAAATTTTTGATTTTTATGGGTTTTTGTTGGTTTTATAATTTTCTATTTTCTTTTTGTTGGTTATATATTTTTGTATTTAGTTTTTGATAAGTATTTACAATGATAGAGAAGATGGTATAGTTTAAGAAGATGACGATACGAGTACCGAGATAAGGATATCGAGCAGCACGTCGTAGAAGATAGAATTCGTCATCTTTTAAACTTCCACCACCAAAGCTTCTGAGGCTCTAGAATAGAAGATAGAACATGAGCCTTTGAGAAAGAGAGACTTTGACAGCTTCCCCCCAAACCGAAAATCCATTAGATGAGCAAATTCGAAGCTCTATTTCAAGCTTGCCTTATCCATGTGCAGAAGAAGCACACCATTATCATAAATCCCGCCGCTTCCTTTTAAGAACGATAGTCGAGATTCGCTTTGGGGTTATATCATCAACAAGAACAAAGATCGATCATCCCCTCTTTAAATTTCTTCTCATATTTCATTACCATCAAGTCTCAAGGCGATGCATCCCCAAAAGGTGTCAAGAGACCACTTCCCCATGTAGTTGAATTGATGCAGCTCTTTTGAATGAAGCTCATGAACCCGAATACTCATATGGATGTGCTTCAAAGACAGAGAAACTTATAACATCAAGTAGCGATTAAGTCCGATATCCAAAGAATAACCCCGATATATACTTTTCTCCCTCAAGAAAGTGTATGAAGCTCAAGAACCCAAAGTACCCGAATGACCAAAGAAAGAATAACCTAGAACATTGAAGAAGCATGTTGAATCAACATTATCTGCGGATGTCAACTCCGAATAAGTGATTATATCTCTCACCAATCACCATTAAGCCCTCAAGTAAAACCGCTAAGCATCCCCAATGTACACAATCTCTCTCCCCTGATGATTGCGATATCATCGAAATCATCACACACTTGTGTACCTCTTTTATCTTCAGAAACTAACTCTTTCATCTCTTCCCCCACATAGTTGGAATAAGAACACTAAACACCATGAGATAAACATTGAGTTTCTCTGCGGTAATGACCTTTGTCTTCCCGGGATATCTTCAATCACTTAGAAGAATTAAGTTCATCAAGTTTACTCGCTTTGTGTTTAGATGTGTGTCTCCTTCCCCCTTGCTGTGTTGATTCAGTTTTTGATAATAAGCTCGAACAAGGATCTTGAAGAATCTTCATCCAACCATCCCCGATACCTTCAGATACTAAGTACACTCGCCCGTGATATTTCACTTCAACTTCAAATAAATAATAGTGAATTAACGCCGTTGTCACATCTTCTGGTTAAAAGCTCAAATCTAGCCTCCTTTGACGTTTTAAGTGAACTATGATAATGGTTTTCATCCCGACCATGGTTAAAAGCACATAACCCCGTAAAACTTAGAAATAACCAAACAGCCATGAAGAATATCCAAACAATCACCCAATTCATGAAGTACACCCTTTTATCCCTACTTCGAAGCAGAAATCGTATTATCAGCATCAGATAAGATTCCGAAATACACTTTCCTTTCTCCAGGATGGTTCTATGATCACGGGATTTTACAATTCTATAGGTTTAAACCGAGAAATAGTTTCTTTCGCGGGATTTTACAAAACCAAGAATAAACCGAGAGATAGAACCGGAAATGCACTTTACTATTACCAGGATGTTTCTATTGTCACGGGATTTTACAAGTCTATGATTTAAACCAAGAAATAGATTCTTTCGTAGGATTTTACAAAATCAAGACAAAACCGTAAACAATGTCAGCTTGAATGTGTTATGACAACTTTGGTTTCGGTGAATATCTGTTTTAGGGGAACATGCAGCGGTTCATCAACGGTTCATTCATCATCATCAACAATATCATCAAAAATTCTTTACCCATATGTAGAAACCTTCACAAACCATACTAAGACAAGTAGTATAAACTACTTCCCCTTGAGGTTGACCGTAACATACCAAAGTACACGTTTCTCCCGCATGATGGTTTCGAACTTTCGGAAGCATCATAACGTGTACGTCCATTAGCACGAGAAGTTCTTGTCATAAGCAAGCATCTTGAAGAATCATGGTTGACACTGAAGATTTTAGAAAGATTTTGCTTAGACTGTGAAGTATCATTGACATGCTGTAGCATCAAGTAACCCATGAGAATTGCTGATTACATCTCATTCATTCAACTCTTTGGTAAACACATCATTCACGAATTCTGTTGGCAATTGCTGTGACCACTTGGTGAAGTAAACCCGATATACCAAACTTGATCATGAAGTAGAATTCCCCATATTTGCTACTTAAGCTTGTACTAATCCTTGTGAAGAAGAAACGGTGTACCCAATGTACAAAACCTCTTGACGTATTCTCAACAGTGTGAGACACCGAAGTGATAGTTACGTTGTGGGTTAAGCGAGAGAGAATCACAAATGTAACTAAATAGCCAAGTCTTTATCACACTATATAAATGCCCAAACAAGTCATCTTCACGGAAGGGTAGAAAGAAAGAAGATGAAATAATTAAACGTGCCCGGAAAACTTCACTTCAAATCCAAATAAGAAATACCGTACAAACAACCCCGTAGTCAACTTTGTTTAATAAACAATTTAAGCCTTGACAAAATATTTTCCGTGAAGAAGTATAAACCAATGTATCAAACCGTATATCATAACGACTTTCATCATCAACTCGCAACAAGTCTCATTGAATAATCAACTCTCATTATAACACATCTCATCGTCAAATCTCAATGTCATTAATAATCATCAGATCTAAAATCTATTAAATCCGGTTCAATCCAAGTCCAATTCAAATCTGGCTTCCTAGAAATATTTTGAATCCCAAGTACTCGTTAAGAGTGTGAGTCAAAAGATATCCGATCAAACGATTAAAACTGAGACCCAACGGATACCACATAACTCAACGCCAATATACCACATGATCCGAACCAACATTAGAACCCAAATCATACTTAAATCCCACAATACTCAAATAATTTCGTGGAATTAAAATGTCCATATCACACTTTCATTCGGCCCAAGTAATATTCGTTAGTACCACCCATTGCCACATTCATTATGTACCTGATGGGCCCGATCCACTTAAATAAACACCCGAGGCCCAAGAATTTCGTCCAACATATGGCCCATGCCAAATAACCTAGGATAACACAACCCTAAAAACCGGTATAAAATACACACTTATAGTCACTCAACCCTAAAAATTCTCATATCCTAAAAACTCTCTAATAAACGCCTCCCACTCACCAATAATCAGTAAAACTTCAAACCCTAATCTTCCTCATCAAAATATTCGCCTACAAACTGGAACACCTCCCAAACCTCACGTATCAAGCTCCATTCAACCTTTACACAATCCTCTCACCTTTTCATAGTCACAATACGGAACAACAAATTACACAAGGCCTCGCCACAGGGATGGCTCGAGGACCTTTGAAGGTTCCAAAGACGTATGCCACTGGGATGGTCTAAAGCACATGATTAATCAAGTTCACGGGTAAGATTTGTTATTGTGTTGGTAGTTGATTAAATAAAAAGAAACAAAGAAACAAGGATTAACGAGAATGTTATATTCTTGATTCTTTATATTCGTACATTATCAAAACACTTGGATCTATGATGAATCGCTATCTCGTGTGTTTATACATTTGATATATCTTTGATAATCACGAGATAATAATCTGAGATCAAATCCTTCTAACATGATTCGTTCCTTTAGTATCAAATGATTCAGGGCAACGAGTCTTCAAGATGTGTTTTTGAGTTAAGGTAGGTTTTTTATTCTTGTTGTGTTGATTCAGTTTGTAGTGTCCTTAAACGAACCACAGTTAAGAGATTAACACATTTGTTAAATATCTTACTTTATGTTCGAACAATAATACAACTTGATCAGTGATGGATTGATGTTTCAATTAGGAAAATCTTTAAAAGGTTGTAAAAAGGATTGAAACAAATCTGAGATCGATTGATTTTCTATTGTCGAATGGTTTGTAGAGTCATAGATGATTGAGAGTAGTTGGAGTTGGATTTGTTTGTTGGTTCATCTCTTGGACTGATGATGGTTTGATGAGATAGCTTGAGGTTGAGTCTTGGTATAGTTGGTCATTTGAGAAGTTGGGTCAACTTTGTCATTCTTCTTCTTCATTACTGTTGTTTATGGTTAAATCGTAGTGATGAGTCAAGAGTCAAGTCGCATAAGTAATATGTATCTTGAGTCAAAACTCAAAGAATTTTTAACAAGTCGCATCTTAGATTTGTGTCAAGTCGCTTCTTCTTTTACATCTCAAATCGCATTCCTTTATAAACACAAATCACTTTCAAAAAAAAATATTTAGACAACTCGCATCTTGCAACTATGACAACTCGCTTACACAATCTGGTAACAAACCGCTTCTTCCATTTGAACTCAAATCGCATGGTAAAATACACAAACCGCATAACTCATCATGACAAAGCGCATAGCCGAAAAAAAGGTCAAAACGCACTTTCATTACGCAAATCGCATATCACCATTAAGCACAAATCGCTTTTGACCTTATGACCAGATATAGACAAGTTGCATTTGACTCAAAAGTCAAATCGCAATGAAGATTTAGTGACAAATCGCATTATATATTCAATGAATCTGGACACCTGTAACAAACCGCTTTCAAGATACATTTAACCTGGACAACTGTAACAAATCGCACATTGTAACAAACCGCTCAGAATAATGTAAGCACCAACCGCATCTTAGCATCAATGACAAACCGCATTCAAAAACAGCAATTTAAAATCCAGAGAAATGTAATCGACTACTTAATGTACTCATTGAGAATCAGTAACAACGACTTTCAAAAACCAGTAAATACCAGATTCAGAGTAACAACATCATGTAATTAGTTTTAAAATAGTTTATTAATTTGAGCCCAACATGCTTAAAAACTGCTTAAAACATAATATATCATGTGTAAAAGAGTGTATGACAACAAAACTAAATCATCCAATAACCAGACCATATCAAATATCACAATAGCATAACCACCATCAAAACAAGTTTCCAAGCACGATTAAAATCAAACCGCATACAACAAAAACCGTATGGAAAACCATTCGAATCACCAATAACAACATAACCAAGGCTCTGATGCCAATTGTAGGATCATGTATTTTATGTTGTTTAGATGATTCGGGTGGTCTAGGATTATGATTATACAAGAAAGCTATAGTTAGAGAGATGAAGAGAGTAGAGGGTGTTATAGAGAGAGAAATAATCAAATGAAAATGTTAGATTAATGAAGAAGCACCACCCTTCCCTTAGTGGGAAGGGTATTTATAGTTACAAACTAAACGCCCTCCTGTCGGGCTGTGGATCAGGCATACAGTGGGTAAAGACCTGTCCTTCCTCCACGGTGTTGCTCTAAACTAATCTACGCTAAAACTAATCTAATAAACAGTAAATAACGATGTGTCTACGAGCTAACTTGTGCTAGTCTATAGTTGGGGTGACCGACACTTCAGAATGGAATTTCCAATTCCTAACGCGACCACTGACCCTCAAAACGTGTTTCTGTTATGCGGGCTAAGGATAAGGCTTCTCCCAAAGTTGTAGGATTGGACCTCAACAGTTCCCAAAGTTGTAAGTCCGTGAAGCGTGCTTCCGTTGCCCGGGCTAATTAATCTTTGCCTAACGTTGTAGGGTTTGACCTTAAGAGTGCACATTGTAGAGTCGGTTTAAGTCCAAAAATATAAAACGATTTGAGTAAGTTTTCAAAGATCCCCGTTACTCGATTTATAAGTATCTCAAACTCACTCTGATATTCGGCCACCGTTCCCATTTGCAAGAGCTTAGATAGTGCGTCCTTATCGCTGCTACCTAATGTCATGAACAGTAACTCGTGAATAATGATCAATCAACAATACTTATGAACAGTAACCGGATGAACTGTAATGATGAACAGTACCGATGATTTTTTTTGGAACCCTGGAATCGTTCGATTCCCAATGAAACTCTCAATTAAAGCACCAATTGATACGACCCAAGATATGTAGTATCGATAGTTGGCATCACTTTAAGCGGGTGCTTGCTCCCTAAAAATAAAGACGAAGAAGAAGAGAAATTTACTTAACAATTCATAACTTTCAATGATAAATAATGGGGTATAAATACCCAAATAACCCTAACTTGTAACACAAGTCGACAATGAAGACATTTCTAATACGACACAAACACATATTCTAAACATTACAATAGCTATTCAAATACGATAGCCTTGTGCCATTAACCATAAGCGTAACACAATCAATTGACCTTAACAGTGCCTCTAGAGAGACGACACGATTGACCTCAGACCTCAGTGACATGGTTTACTGGTTTATGTAGTTTACGATAAGTGGGCTATCTTAAATACATTCTATAATTAGGTGCAGGCTCATAAGCTGAGCACAATGAACCCAAATTATGTAAAGCCAGGCCCAAATCAAAAGAATATTGGGTTGGATGTAGAAGTGTTGACTTGATCAAAATGCTTAAAGTTTGTTTACTTTATACAAAGAAGTGATGTTACATATAAAATTATAAATTTTGTATGCTAGTGTTTGTCCAAAGATGTTAGAAATCACGTTAAATAGATTCCATACACAAATCCGAAACCTTCTACACCAACATTTATTCCCAAACAGTGTAAAAAAAATTGCTTTTCGTTTTTAGGTTGCCTAGAAACCTTAATGGTTTTCATGATCCATGATTACGTGTGTACCCATCTTAATACTTTATATAAACAACGTTAATCTCAAAACACGTGTATTATTTATTTTATCTATTTACAGATTTTAAATGTTTGTTGTATAGCCACTCATGTGCTACAATCAAACTGTTTTATTGAAAGAGACAAATAGTTTTTATCCAAAGATATACAAAATATGTATATTCGTAATTCATTATAATACTTTAGAGTTGTGTGTCAAACAAATATTACATTTTAATAAGAAAGAGTACGTTTTGTTATTTCACAATTTGACTACAGTTTGAAAATTCGTCAAATAATTTCACGAGGCTAAAAGCAAAGATGTTGATGGTTTGTTGTTTGAGCCAAGTAAGATGACCAAACCCAAACTATGCATTTGGTACGAGACTGTGAGACTTATCTAATTAGATGGTAGGTTTAAAATTCCTTAAACTAACGATTCAGCTAAGAATTTATCTAATTAGCCCGTGCTGTTTAACTGAGAGACACTTTATTTTGCTTACTTAAAAATCCATGCTTACCAAGGGATAAATCCCCACCATCCATCTAGTATAATCTAATGGTGGGGATTAACCTAAGATTTAATACTTAAACCTAAGTCCATGTTTTTTTTATTGTCTTTTTTCTTTCTTTTTTATTAACCTTTTTTTTTTCTTTTTTTTTCTTTTTATTAATTTCGCGTTTTTAATTTGCGTTATTCACGTTTATTTTTTCGCCGCCATACGCTTTCCTCGCTTTTCCCGCTTTCATCTGCTTTCGTCCCGCTTTTCAACGCTGGCCCATTTTCTTACGATTTACATCTTCATATGTTTTCGTCTTATTTTCTTACATTTTCGCTTCGCTTTCATATATTCGCTGCTTGTTTTAATACGCTTACGCTTTCATGTATTTTCGCCCCGCTTTTATACGTTGTCCCGTTTGAGCGTTTTCTACCTCGCCCGTTTTTATACACGCTTTCATCCGCTTTCAGGTTTATACGTTTTAGTCCGTTTTTCGCCGCTTTTAGACGCTGCCGCTTTTCTTACGTTTTGGTCCGCTTTCATACGCTTTCTTAGGTTTTCGTTTGTTTTATAATGCCGTCCGCTTTCATACGCTTTCGCCCATTTTCATACGCGCTGCTGTTTTTTACGTTTTATGTACTTTCATCCGCTTATACGCTTTCTTCGTTGCACGGTCCCACTTCTATACATTTTACATCGGTTTCATAGGTTTATATGAGCACCCGTCCATTTTACATTTCGTCCATTTTAGAAGCTTTCGCTGTTTAAAGCGTCATCTGCTTTTCATACGCTTTGTCCGTTTATACATTTTCGTCCGCTTTAAGACGTTTTATACGCCATTCATTTTATACGCCGCTTTTCGATGTTTCGTCTTTTCATATCGTTTTCGTCCGGCTTTTTGTAGGTTTTTATACGCTTTCGTCTATTTTCATATGTTTTCATGCTTATTATTAAACTTTATTATATTACATGTCTAATATCAATTGTGATATTTTATAAAAAATACTTAATGTCTAATATCACTTGTAATATTTCATAAACAAACAAGCATGTTTTTTTAACCTTTAATATCACCTGAGATATTTCATTGCTTTGCATGTTTTTATATATTATCACCTATGTGTTTTCTAATATTTTTATAATTTTCGCCACATGATAGTTTTTGTAACTTTCATCGCGAATTGACAAGCCGTATATTTTTTTAATGCAACCAATGTTATCTATCACTTGTGATATTATACTCTTAGTAGAAATAAAATGGTTAAAGTCTATTTAGGTGAATTCTTATTTTGTTCAAAAAAATGCTAATTTAATGCAACACTTGTTTGAATTTGAGAATATTTCAAATCTCTATTTTCATAGTTTGCTTCATTTTTATTCATTTTGATATTTTTAAGTGACACTTATTATCTCTTGTGATATAACACAGTAAGGAAGATGAAGAGTATTACATTCTTCATCATGTATGTGTTATCGATTTTGATACTCAACTAAGAATGTGAAATATTACATTCTTACCAAATGTGATAAGAATTTAGTATTTTACTAAGTATATATGAAAGAAATAATAATATACATCACTTATTATATCACTGTGATGATTCTCGTTCATTTTTATTTGTGTTTCTGAAAATATTTAGGAAGATTTTTGTGTTTTATGATAATATGAAATATTAAAAATGTGTCAGCGACCTTAATCAAAACAAGAGATGTTATGATCTTTGTTAGACTTGTGGTAGCATTTTCTTTTTAATAGATACATTGTACATGTTTCGATATGTTTTATAGAGGGATTTAAAAATATCTATCATTGAATCAACAAACTAAAGAAGCTATGGTTGAAGAAAGCACAACAAACTTAGCAGTTTCAAACACTGGTGTATATCACACACGATATCACATATGATATCACTCGCTTTGATATCACATGATATCACAAGTGATATCATTGGAGATATCACAAGTGATATAAACTATGATATCACATTATACTACACGGGATATCACACATGATATCACGTGATATCACTGTGTTATCACACACATGATATTGTCACGCGTGATATCATGTGATATTACAAGTGTGATATCACCGTGATATCATGTGTCATATCACGTGTGTTTGAGCTTCCTCGCTTTGTTTATAAAGATGTGTGCTTTCTTCAACCAGCTTCTTTGGCAGTTTGATTCAACCATATAGATATTTTCAAATCCCGCGATAAAACCTATCGAAACATGCACAATGTAACTATTAAATAGAAAAATCCACCACAAGTCTAACAAAGATATCATAACATCTCTTGTTTTCATTGAAAACTTTTCTAATATTTTATAATATCATAAAACACAAAAATCTTCCTAGGTATTTTCAAAACACAAATAACCCCAATCATCAGAATCATCACATTCTTAGTTGATTATCCCAACTGATAACACATACATGATAAAGAATGTAATACTCTTCATCTTTCTTACAATGTTATATCACAAGAGATAAATAAGTGTCACTTACAAATATCAAAATGAAAACGCCTTAAACGGACAAAAACGTATAAAATGAATGAAAACGAAAGAATGCGAAACGAATAAAATAAAACATAAAAACGCTCAAAATGGACAAAACTTATAAAAACGGATGAAAACGTGTATGAAACGACGAAACGTATAAAACGACGAACGTCCCGTCAAAGCAGACGAAACGACTAAAATGGAAGAAAACGTGAAAAATGGACGCTAAACGTATGAAAACGGACGAAAATACATGAAAACATAAAATAGAGACAAAAACGCCTAAAATGGACGAAAATACATGAAAACCTAAAAAACATCCAAAAACGTATGAAAACGAACTAAAACAGCTATGAAAAACGAAGATCTAAAACGTAAGAAACGAAAGCCAAAACGGAAAAATATAAAACCGGACGAAAACATATGAAAACGGACGAAATCGTATATAAACCTATGAAACGGATTAAAACGTATAAAAACGGACGAAACGTATAAAAATGACGAAAAAACATGAAAACATAAAACGGACGAAAACGTATGAAAATAGGCGAGCGTATGAAAACGGTGAAAAATCTGCGAAAACGTAAGAAAATGGAGGAAAACGGACGAAACGATATAAAACGGACGAAAACACGAAAACGTATGAAACGGACGAAAACGTAGGAAAATGAACAGCGAAAACGCGTAAATGGAACGTAAGAATGGAATGACGGAGGGAAAACGGAATGGACGAATGGAATGGAACGGAACGGAAAATGGAATGGACGGAAAATGAATGGAACGGATGAAAACATACAAAACGCATATGAAACGAAAAAAACACTAATAAAAAAGCGCGAATAACGCAAAAAAAAAAAAACAAAAAAAAAAACGCTCATTTATAAAAAAGCGGGAATTAACAAAAAAATAAAAAAAAATAAAAATGAAATAAGAAAAAGATGAATAAAAAGGAAGACAAAAAGACAAGAAAAAACATTGGACTGTAGTTTAAGTATTAAATCTTATGTTAATCCTTAAACTAGATGGATGGTTGAGATTTGTCCATTGGTAAGCACCAAAATAAGAGTAAACAAAAGAAAATTCCTCGTTTAACTGATAAACCAAACTGTATTTAGACTGTTGACTAACTTAACATAGCATGGCTAATTGTTTTGATTTGTGAAATATATTCATTCGACTTTAAATGGTAGTTGAAGTTGTATAAACCAGACAAAGATAATTGTCCATTTGTCTTGCAGTAGACTCCGTCCTGAAAATTATAGTCTTATTGAGCTTTTGGTTATATCTTTTTAACTACTTAAATATTTTTATTTATGCTATATAATACTTGATGCAAATTATATGAATGGATTGTGTTTTAAATGTATTTTCCATTAGTATATATTTCATCAACTATTGTATAACACAAACAAAAATATTTAAGGTCAAAGTTAAAAAGAGCACCAAAAGCCAATATGACTATAATGTGACGGATGTAAGAAAAACATTGTCACACTTGTTCAAATAACTTCAATTGTTTTGTACTCCTATTGATATTCTTTATGTGAAACTAACCAATTTCAAACCTAGGTTGGATATCGATATATATACTATGATTTTAAGGAAATCGATATAGTTATTTCAAGTATTTAAATAAGTATTATAAAAGTTTGACAGGAATGATAAAGCAAGACACCTATATAGAAAACTAAAAGAGTGTATTTTCATGAAGTTTGCTAAGTGGGACAACAATATTATTCTTTTTTGGTTGGATGAGGATTGAGGATGCAATAAGTTGACCTAATTTATCCAAATTCAGTTGACTCCATTGTCAACTACCTTTGGAGCTACTACTTTTCAGTATTTAATTATTCTTTTGTGTAAAGGGAAAGAACTCAAGAAGCCAAAATGGAATTTTGTTGTTTGCTTTTTGTTTTCGTTTCATCTATATTTTCACAAGAAAAGTTAGGAAGGAAAAAAATATTTTTCAACTTGTATTGTTGGGCGTTAAAATAAAAGATATGCTAAAGAAAATTTATGTGTTATTCTCGGTATCCATTCAGGAGAGAATTTCATCTATATCCTTGCAAAAACTCTAAGTTACATCAATATCCTTGTAAAATTTTCAATTACATCAATATCCTTTGAAAACATAAAAAATTCACAAAATTACCCAAATACACAATTAAACTTTAAATAAATATCTTTATATTTAAAACTCTAATTTAATAATTTCTATGACTATTTTACCCTTCTCTTCAACACTTAACAATTAAAAGACATTACTCAAAATCACTAAACTGAAAGCGTATTAAACCATGATTCTTAAGAATACTAAGTACAAGACCAATGTATCTTGTATTACCACAATAAAATATTAAATAACAATTTCAAATACAAAAAATGAGAAGTGTTCGTCAGATGGATGTTGTTTCAGTACATCAATTGTACTTGTTACATATTATAATAATAATGATCCAAATAAATATAGCGAAACAATTTGCAACTGTGTAATTAGGATGGAACTTGCAAACTAGTAGAAGACAAAATGGGCACTTGATTAAATGGGGATTGATTTATTTGATTAAGATTTAAGGGCATAAATGTAATTTGTTATGTTATTTAATACGAAGTATTTAGCAAGGAGGATAAAAGATTTAAGTAATTTAGTTATAGTTTATTTTTATATTTGGACATATTTGTTAATTTTTGTGTTTTGAGAGGATATTGATGTAATTAGAATATTTGCAAGGATATTGACGTAATTTGAAGTTTTTACAAGGATATAGATGAAATTCTCCCTTCATTCAGAGTCGTCTCCGAAATTCAAAGGTCCTCAGCGAAAATAAAAATGATACCCTCAAGTATCAACGCATAGTAAAAAATTTAAACCTTCATTAGATAATTCTATTGGAAGGCAAAAAGGCTTTAGTGTCTCAATTGTACCAGAAATTTGTTATGCATGGTAAGTTCTTCCACCAAATGCATGTTACACATACCGGGGTTCAACCGTTCAAGTACTGTTTAGAACATGTGAGATGGTTTGTGATTGTATATTGTAAGATAATTAGTTGTTGTTCTTAAAATAATAATAATAATAATAATAATAATAATAATAATAATAGTAATAATAATAATAATAATAATAATAATAATAATAATAATAATAATAATAATAAACGTACCAAATTAGTTGCGTCGATCTGATAGGGTAATCGCCCTTGACATAACCGGTATGGTTGATTTTAATACCGTAGTGCGTGATTCAAAGTAAGAACGTAACGTACTTGCAAATATGAGGCTAAGTGCGCGAATATTGGATATACGGTTTCTCCCCTTCTCATTCTTTTGAGGAACCGGAGAAGGATGCGTGATCTTGCTTAAGTTTAATCCGAAAGTTCTCCGTCGACCCAAAGACGCACATACGTCCGCTATTCATATCTTTAGTAGGATAAATAAGCATAGCTTGTATAGAATGGGGCTCAGCTTTGTATCATGCTCCCCACTAACTTCTTGTAATTCCATGAGTTTAAATAAAGTGATGTTTATATATATATATATATATATATATATATATATATATATATATATATATATATATATATATATATATATATATATATATAGTCCGGATCGATTGAGAAGAAATTTAGATTAAAAAGAATGAGAAGCAATTTTGATTGTTCATCTCACTAAACTAATACAAGGGCATGATGAGTATTCATAATTTTATATTTAATTTTCATTAAAACTACTTTAATACATGCTTTAATCATCGCCTCTCTCGTATATAAATTGAAAAATTGAAAAATGAATAACTAAGTCATATTTTATTCAATCGGTTCTTTGTGTCTGTCAGATGCATCTCAAGGTATTATACACTTAACATTCCACCAAAGTTTTATCATATACTAATGTGATGGTTGATATATTAAGAAATTTCTATATATTATTATAGATATAGTTTATTATTTATTCATTATAATATCAATTGCTAAAAATTCAAAAGAAAAATAATTGAATCAGTACATCAGTTTTTCTTTTAATAAGGAGTGATTCAAAAATAAACCAATAACTTACATTTGATCACAAATTGAAATACTGCTCAAAACAAACCACTAACATTTTTGTTATTGATTCACTAATTTGATTATGATTCATAAACCCGAATAAATTATGCATGATTCAGAAATTGAAGAATGATGCAAAATGAAATTACTATTTTTTTTTTCTAAAGATTCAATTTATAAAGCTATAATGTTTTATGATTCAAATCAAAAAACGCGTGTACAATACATGTTACATTTAAAAAACTCGAATCATATATTCTACAAAATTTTCTATTCAGCTATGGCCGTGGCCCGTGGGTATCTTATATTTTCAATTATGCTTGTATTTTAATTGGTGACTAACAATATATTAAAAAAGTTAGTGATTCTAAAAAACATAGATGCTTAAAAATTACCGTATGATAGGAACCAAAATGCATAGAGAAATTATCATGCACATTTGAATTTTTAGAAACCGTAATTGTAGGGACTTGATTCCTCAATTAATTTTTAAATGATTCAATTACTACTTTACCCTTTTCATTTAATATAATGACTTGTATAATGCATTAAAGCTATTTTTATCTTAATGGCTCAAATTGCTTCTCAACCTTCTCAATCTAAAGATTGAGAAAAACGGAATTACAAGAGCCTCCAAGCCGGGGAAACTGAGAAAATGGAAGCTACTGAAAACAAACCATTATATGACAACTAGCAAATCAATTATAGTATCTCATTCGGTCTCTAATCCAGTTTGACCAAGGGCCAGCAGCCTTTATAAAACGACTTGAAATACAAATTAGCATAACGAGCATTTGAATTTCAGGGAACGGGTCTAAAGCCAAAATCGCAACTTGAGACTTGAGTGGAGATACATGGAGTTTCTCCATTTCCAAATCGACCATGGAGCAAGATAAATAGTCGGGAACCTGCGTGTTGCGACGACGGGTGCTTAAGTAAATATATTTTTGAAAAATATTATACGAAAAATTGTTACACTATAATATGTTGGAATACGTATATATTTATAAAACACGTATGTCCGGATTCGAACTCGTGATCAAGGGATTGCACACATTACGATGAGAATTAAAGTTTAAAAATAATTCATGTAAAATGATTAAGATTAATTATTACACAAAACCCGACTAACGATCGTTAAGTATTTAACGGAAAAATGACTAACGGTCGTTAAATGTAAAGAGAAGGACTAATAGTGAAATTGTTATAAAAGGAAAAGATTTAGGTGTCCCCCTTATGTATATGATTATGAACGTTTTGGGGAGGGTTTTCCAACCCAAAACCCTACCTTTTTCTCAAAGTTTTCTATTCACTATATAAGCAAACCTAGGGTGAGAGTTTAGCTTAACTTTTGTGCACACACATTAACTTAAACCCTCTTTTTCTCTTGCATAATTCAGCCGACCCCCTCCTAAGGGTGTTTGGTTTTGTTTTTTTAAAACAAGTTTTGTAGATCTAGCAATCTCTTTAATTCGTTTGATAATTCGTGTATACAAGAACGTGGTGTAACACACTATTGTTACATCAATTGGTTTGAGTTATAACATGGTAAGGGATAACTCGTTATACCACTTTGTCACTTTTATTGAAGAGATCTAGCCTATTTGCAAGAGGTATGTTACGTATTTATTATTCAGTTAATTATATTACAATTATATGAAGTCTTCCTCAACAGGTGTACTCTGTGGTGTCTTTTTTATTATTTTGTATGTCAAGTTTAATAACCTCAACATAATATTCGAATATAACAACAAAATAAGTATTGTCATACAAACATGTATTAGTATGATGGTCGCACAATAAGACAGTGAAATCAAATAGTCTAAGAGCATGACCACGTAATGATTGATAATTTTATTAACAGTGGTTGCATACTTTATAACATCAAAAACATCATACAATATTACGTAGTAAAGTAATTCAAATATAATCATTTTTCATACACAATGACAAATTATTACAAAATTATAAAAATTACAAATATCATTTACCATTCAGTTAATTGCATTAAAATAAGGGTAATTATGGTTTTAGATTTTTTTTATATTCTTTTTTATTTTTTTATTTTTTATTTTTTTGGTTAAATCACAATGTATTTTTTTTAAACATGTCTACAAAATGTGTCGTAAAATATTGTAACTAATGCTGCTGTGTTATAACCAACACAATTCATAATAAGTGTATTTGCTGAAAATTTTAAAACTTTCTTACTTAACAGGTCGTAAATGTTTTATATGTACTATATGTAACATACGAAGTAATTTTTTTTTGAACGGCGGCAATATATTAAAAGCTAGCAAAGACTAGCAAACCAAGAATTACATAGTACGAGTATTAATAGGATTTCCTAACCAATCTATCCAACTTAAGTTGTACTTGGGATTTCTAGATGAAATCCACAAGAACGAGTGATGAACAATATTACCCCACATAGTCGCCTTATTAGGCTTAGACATCGAGAAAATCCAAGCATTACGAAAATTCCAAATGGATCACATCAAAGTAGCAGCCACCCTATACGAAGTAAATTTAGAAACACTCGATATTTGAGGGTACAACGCACCCTCAAGCACGACAGTGCATTTGTGTCATGTATATGTATAGTTTAAACAAGATTAAATTCTTCCATACTAAGGTGGTGTTTGTTTTTTAAGAGGTTCTATCAATCTGAACCGCATTATCCACATCCAATCTGAACTGAGGCGTAAATGTCCGAATCCGACCGCGCATCGAACGGGAAAAAAAAAAACTCATGTTTGAACCGCACATTTGCTTGCTCGTACTAATTATTTTTTGGTTTTTTTTTTTGTGTCAGCAAGAGGCATTCAGACACCCCTGTCAAGTCTAGACCATTGAACGCCCCAATGGGGAAAAAAATAGTCCGAACGACAAAATGTCCGACCGCGTCACTAAGGCGCAGTTCAGATTAAGAGGCTGTTAAGAGCCTCTTTATGAAAAACAAACACCACCTAATATAGGTAATCATAGCCGATACGGATACATTCGGTTACAATAAACTTGAGTTCATGTGCATATGATTATATATTATTACTATATGTTTATTAAATTAACTTAATTCTAAAATACATAGGAATATTATTGTACGGTATAATTATTGACGCATGATCATTATTGTGTAATGCAATACATGCATCTATTTATGAAGAAACGTATAAAATGCAACATTATATTGGAATATACAAAAGGTGCACATGACAACTACAATTTTTTTTACCATATGTGT
The DNA here is from genome assembly GCA_910596185.1 of Chrysanthemum makinoi. Classification (NCBI taxonomy): domain Eukaryota; kingdom Viridiplantae; phylum Streptophyta; class Magnoliopsida; order Asterales; family Asteraceae; genus Chrysanthemum; species Chrysanthemum makinoi. Next base: position 228,690,351 of record OU343224.1, on the reverse strand, counting down.
GTGCGCATATGTAAGAATCATACAAACTATCCCGTTATTTTGACAGCAATCGTATCAACAACAGATTAATATAAAATCTTGACATAGACAAGAAAATCTAGTAAATAAAGGGAAGAATAATTGGACTAAAGGAATGCTTAACTTTAAGGTACCTCACACGTACAATACTTTATTAGTATTGTCTTTGTCACATTGTGTCGCTTGAGAGAAAATATAAAATTTTTGATGTGCTTTACTTTCACTAAAGTTTTGATATAGTACTCCGTATTATGCAATTAGGAGATAATCAGATAGCTTTATCAATCAACACCAATCTTCTAGAGCAAACTTTTAAAGTTGATTAGGATACTTAATTGTACAAGCATATAACAAATTATAAACACAGTACAACTATATAATGTACATAATTAAGTGTCTCAATCATTTTCAAGAACATGCAAATCAATTCTCATCTTCTATTGTCTATATTATATATTAGCCGAGCTTTTTTACGGTTCATAAGGTTTTTTAGTTCAAATGACAAAAGCTCATACAACAATAACTAACTCATAAGGCTAGAAGCCCAACAAACTTTGCTTGTGAAATTGACTTTTCAGGCAAACATTGGTTAGACATAAAGCATTCTTCTATGAAGAACTAACTCTAGGGCAAGGACATGCCAGACAAGTTAGTTATCCCTAAAACCGTTACGCGTTAATGTCACGTATAGCTACCTCAATCGTGCAAAGGCAGTGACGCGGGAACTTCGTTAGTACGTGCGGTTGTTGTCGAAGATTCTCATAATCATCTAAGCCAAGGATGTCACGGCACGTGTCATTCTTGTCTCTTCCGTATGATGTCCACCACATATACCCTCTAGGACCATTGGATCATACGTCCGTTGGATCACATCCACATGTCGCACACAAACCAAAATGCATCCATATAAATACCGAGGCATTTAATGAGAAGAACCAAGCGATCTTCTCCATTTTACACACACAAAATACACATTAATCCCTCATTGTATATGAGTGTTAACCCAAATCAACATAACGCTCTTATCTTGGGGTCCCTAACCAATGTGGACACACACAAAATATGATCATCATCAACTCACACCATTGATTTACCCAAATATGTTCATAAAATAACAAATCATGTGTCCATACAATATAGACGCATTATAATGATAAGAACAGAAGCCGATCTCTCCATTTTACATACCAAATCAACCCTCATTGTATATGAGTGTTAACCCAAATCAACATAACGCTCTTATCTTGGGGTCCCTAACCAATGTGGAAACTGAACATATGATCATCATCAACTCACACCATTGATTTACCCAAATATGTTCTTTACGTATCATACGTAAACATTCTGTCATCCGTGAGACCCATAACGTAGACAAACCCATCGGTTTCATCTTTTCCGACACCGAAAAAATAAAAAACTTCACTACTTTCGTTACTAAACACGAAAAAAAATTTACCACAAAACTTTGATATTATTCTATTATCATAGCAAAAGCTCTCTTTCACAAACATGTCAGATCAACAAAATCAACATTAAATTGAATGTTACAATAATAAAATACTAGGAGGGTTTCTGCACGATGCGGTTGTGGGTACCCTGTAATTATTATTTTATTTTTTGGCAATAGCTTTACTGGTTAATTTGTTCGTTTAGAGATTATAAGCAATGACAAAATTTTAGTGAAACTTTGCTTAGTTTGTATTATTTTGTTTATTTTATTTTTGTGTTTAGTGGCTTGCTTGATTTGTATAATCTATTCTTTTGATTATATTTTTCATTAAAATGAATTTTTAAAGTATCATTAATTAACAGCTTGTATGACTTGTACTATTATTTTAATACTTGTATTTATAATTAAATAAATATTTTAAAAATGTATATTAATTATGCATTAATTAATGAATCGTAAACATTACATTAATATTTGTATTCTTTAATGCTTGGTATTTTGTATTGATTAATTTTAAAATATTTAATGGAAGAAAAAGTTTCCCCCCATTATAAGATAGTAAGATAAAATAACTAATATAATGAATTTAATATGGTTAGAGTTAAAATCAATTTTTTTTTTTAATTTGCATAAAATAATTTGACATATTAATTTTTCGCAATATCATGACAGAAACAGACAATTAAAAAACTATTATGCATTATAGAAAATCGTTAAACAATATTCGCAAAAAATACGTAAATTCAAAAAATTGTTAAACATTCTCATCCAAAATTATTGCATTGCGCGAGTACAATCCTGGTTTTGATAAAAGATCACGATTATGTGTAAAGAGTTATCGGTCGGAAAATGAATAAAGATGTTCAACAAATACTTAGTCGATCACTTTTCAATCGCCTTGATATCGAGTGGATTCTTAACAAATACCCCATTATTTGAATCGACCTTTCTTGTCTTGACTGAGCAATTGGGCTTCAATAAAAGCGGAATGTGTGTTAATTAGCTTCGGTTTTATGTCTTTAGTCGCAACTTTTATTTTACATGATTTTACTAATATTAAGAGTAAATTGCAAAAATCGTCCTTGTGGTATGGCCAAATTGCATGTTTCGTCCTTGTGGTTCATTAAGTGCAAAAATGGTACGTTGACTGCACTGTTACGTGCGCTTTTGGTCCTTTGACTTAACTGCCGTTAAATGGACTCCGTTAGTAGTTACACTTTTAGCCTTTTTGGCTAACCACCGTTTGCAGCACCCATCCTTCAAACTACAAGGACGATTTTTGCAATTTTTTTTTCGAATTCAAAAAAAATAAATAAATAAAATAAAATCCTACATTTAAAAAAAAAAAAATTTGAATATTTTTTTTCGAAAATGTTTTTTTATATTTAAAAACGTTTTATAAAAAAGTTTTTATATAAAGATGTTTTATATATAAAAATATTTTATATAAAAACGTTTTATAAAAAAGTTTTTATATAAAAAAGTTATATATAACTTTTTTATATAAAAACTTTTTTAATTTTTTTATATAAAAATATTTTTATATAAAAAAGCTTTGTTAAAAACTTTTTATATAAAAACGTTTTATATAAAAAACATTTTTATATAAAAAAAATTATATAAAAACTTTTTTATAAAACGGTTTTATATAAAACATTTTTTTATAAAAAACATTTTCGAAAAAATTCGAGTATCTTTTTTTTCGTCAAGTAACTTTTTTTTTCGAAAATGTTTTTTATGTAAAACTTTTTTATATAAAAAAGTTTTATAAAAAAGTTTTATATAAAAGGTTGTTTTATATGAAACGCTTTTTATATAAAAACTTTTAATTTTTATATAAAACATTATTATATAAAAAAGCTTTATATAAAAACTTTTTATATAAAAACGTTTTTTATAAAAACTTTTTTATAAAATGTTTTTATATAAAACATTTTTATATAAAAAATATTTTCGAAAAAAAAATATTCAAAAAAAATTTTAAAAAAAAAAGTAGGATTTTTTTAAATTCGAAAAAAAAAATTCAAAAATCGTCCTTGTGGTTTAAAGGATGGGTGCTGCAAACGGTGGTTAGCCAAAAGGGCTAAAGTGTAACTACTAACCGAGTCCATTTAACGGCTGTTAAGTCAAAGGACCAAAAGCGCACATAACAGTGCAGTCAACGTACCATTTTTGCACTTAATGAACCACAAGGACGAAACGTGCAATTTAGCCATACCACAAGGACGATTTTTGCAATTTATCAACATTCTTCTTTTTTTACAAATATAAAATATTACGGAGTACTTTACTTTACACAGAGCATTAAGTAACGATATTATCACTAGCATTTAACCTCATATTAATGCTAATTTAATTATTAACATAAAAGTCAAATTGGAATAATGCTTGACATACCAATATAAAATAGTTTATAATTAAATAAAAAATTCATTTGATAAGCAAGCGGATTATCCTTAATACTATAATTGTTAGAATCTCGATCTTAATACGATTTTACAAAACAAAAACGATCCGTATCTTACGTAAAATCTCTTATAGGATCCCAATCTTGATCATATGATCTCAAGATCTAATTCGATCTGATCTTATTTTTCTCGATTTAAAAACCAAAAAACTACAAAGCTATGAATTATGTTTTTATATCTATACTACATATAAAAGAAAAATAGTCAAATTTTGAAAAGTGAAATGTTGAAAGTCAAATGTGAGAGAAATATATGATGTTATTAATATTTTTATTAAAACACCTCAATTACTTAAAAGTACAATAATTTATTCATAGTGTACAACAAATTAAAAGCATATATACCAAATTAAAACAACCAATTAAAACGCCTCTTACTAAAAAGTGCAATAAAAATTTCACAATGTACAATTTAAACTTGCTACAACATAATCTAAAATATAAAATAATTTAACACTAATTAATGTTATTTTTAAAACACCTTAAAATGAAAAGTACATGTTATTATACACATTATACAAATTAATAAAACACACAAATCTTCATACAAGCTAACAAGTTGATGGTACATATAGTTTTGAAAATCGGATTAGACCAACGAGTTCAATCGGGAGCCGGTGTCGCCACCGGTTCGGCTAACCAATAAAAGTCATCCGAAAACGAACCAGAGAGGACCCGTTGAAACCGATACAAACTGGTGAATCAGGTCTCATCGAGATATATTTCATCGGTAATCGTCTCATGATCCCTGCCGCCACAACGTGCGAGTACCCTGCTATACTATATATAAAGGAAAACCAAAAAAGTAAAAAGTGAAAAGTTGAAAATAAAAAAGGAAATGTTACAAATATATATTAGGAAACTATTAATATATATCGAAAACGGTGTTTACCCGGGACGCTTCAAACCTGGTGGGTGACCCGGTTTAATTTGACCCGTTATTTACCCAACCCGTCGGGTTGACTTGGTTTAAATCGACCCGTTCGACCGGAACAGTTCAATCGGTTAAACCACGCGGGTCGAACCGAGTTTCAAAACATTATGTTTAATCCCCAAATCTTCAAACTTTTTATTATTTTTTGTTTATAACCCATAAACTTTTTTTTAACACAAAATGATCTGTCGCTATAAAATCCCGTTGCTATGCACGGGTACTCGTCTAGTAATTTAAAAAATAACATGTGATTCTTTTTAAACATTTCATATTATAATTTAGGAAATATTTTTCATAAAATATTTATAATCATGTGTTTATAATATGTAATAATTTGTAGATTTTAATAATATTACTAAGATTATTAAATATTTACATTACAGTAGGATCTTAGGATCCCGACCCAATCTTATGATCACGATCTTGCAAAGACAAAAACGATCCTAATTACGATCCCGATCTTAAAAACCTTGCTTAGTATGTTACATATTTTGTAATGTAATAAAACACACAAAATATAACTACATAAAAAGACAATCATTTAACTTTTGTTAACAAGCGCCCACTAGACAGAAGTTAACGTGTAGTTAATAAACACAAACTTTCTAATTTAAACAAAAAATGCATTAAACACACATTAAATAAACTGATAAATTAGCATATTTGATCATAATTTTCACTTAAATGAACAAAAACATTCCTTTCATTTAGACGTTAATACGTGCTTAGTGGCATACGTTAGCAAAATTCTTTAACTTTTAACCCAATTACATTATCTAACTTTATCTGCAAAAAAAACTCAACATATTAGATATTCAGACGATTATAACAAAAACGTACCATATATCTTCTTAGCAGAATTATACAAATGGGTATCATCAACCGGAATACATTGATCTCTTACTTTCTATAATGTAAAATCCATGTTGTGAAATTTGTGACATACAATTAGGGTTTGTGATAAATCTTTAAGGATGAAAAAAAGAGGCAGTACAAGTGCTATAGATGTATATGGGGTGGGAAGATGAATGGCATGTGGATAGAAACCCGAAAAAATATTTCGAGTAATACTCGTAATATATGTAATGACTGTTATGCCCTCAGAGTAAAAAGGCGCGTTTGGTAGATAATAACGGTCATTGACTAACAAAATACAGTCAAACTGGCCTTAGGTGATGCACAAAAGTGAACAATATGGACTTTGGGTGTATTTAATTTTTTAAAAGGACTCAACGTGTATTTTGGGTACAAGTTCATGGACGAACAATATATTTTACTTCGAAAACTATCCAAACAACAACGATGTACTTCTTCGTCTCAAATTGTCCATCATTTTATTTTAGGAAGGCACCAAATAAATGTTTGTTTTGTGTTTCAAAGATAATATTTGATTGATAGAGAGTCTAATTAATAGAGTTTTTATTAAATTTTGTGTAATATGAAAGTAAATATTTATTTTGAGATGGAAAGAGTACTATTTATCTCAACATAAGTTTCTTTTTTTCTTTTTCCTTTTTTTTTATTTTTCATTTACAAATATAAAATATTACTTTACTTTATACGGAGCATTAAGTAACGATATTATCACAAACATTTAACCAAATATTAATGCTATTTTAATTATTAACATAAAAGTCAAATTGGAATAATGCTTGACATACCATTATTAGTTTATAATTAAATAAAAAATTCATTAGATAAGGAAGCGGATTATCCTTAATAAGTTACATAGTTGGTTATGTAATAAAACACAAAGAATATAATTACATAAAAAGACGATCATTTAACTTTTAACCCTATAAACCACCGGCTATACCCGGTCACCTTACAAACATTCTTACTATAAATACAAGGCCATACATCCTCATATTACAATCTCCTTAAAACTTCCAGCATGAAGACCATAACATTACGTCACTCTTCAGGCGATGTATCAACCGGTAGCAAGACTAAACGTATCGCAACGGGTGTATTGCAATCGATCACTACGTTATGGATACTATGCGCGAACCAAGCGATCATAGCTTCACGAAAAATCAAAGATAACTCAAAATTTTCGCCTAATTCACCCATGATCCAACGACCCAAGAAGCTTTTCGTGTCGATAAGCAACAAGGCGATGAGATTAAGTCATCGAAAGAAGAGAAACACAAGAGATGAAGACGAGGCAAAATTTGAAGATGATGGATTATGGCAAAGGGAGATTTTGATGGGTGATAAGTGTCAACCATTGGATTTTTCAGGGGTGATTTATTATGATAAAGATGGAAAGCGCACGGATGAGTATCCGATGCGCTCCCCAAAAGCTAGCCCGTTTAATGGTTATGTTCCATCTCCACGGGCTAGCCCGTTTCCTGGTTACGAGACCAAGTTTGATTGGGTCCCGCCACATGAACGGTAATTCAGTAACTGAATTACCGTCATGGTGATATAGAAATATACTCTTTTATCTTTTGTTTTCAATGTTGTTATATGAAAGTGTAGTTTTTAATCGCTTTGATTTTGTTCTAGGATGGGTTTTTCTTTTCTTTATTTCACAATGGATTTATTGGTGTTTTAGACTTATAGCGATTAAAGATATATGAGTAGTCAAAATTGGTAGAACTCATATCATATCTTATCTTTTGGTAATGATATTTGTATATCCTTTTAGCAATCAAAATACGATTTTATTCCAACCTTCATCAAGCCCTGTAATGTTTTTGGAATTAATACTGTATATGCTTTTATGGCCTGACTATACTATTACTATTAATCTTTAGTTATTCACTTTTGATGATCTATGCCATAAATTTGATGGTGCATATAATAAACAATAAATATACTTCCATTCTAATATGTTAGATAATAAATTCACTGTCTGATAATTTTAGTAAACATGAGTTGATTTAAGAAACCAAGCTTCATGATTTTCCTAAGATAGATATCCTTAATAAATGAAAATATATGGTGGGAAAATTGGACCAGATATATTAGTTGCTAGAATAGTGTGGAAGTAGTTGGTAATAAAAGTTGAAGTCAATACAATGATGAGAAGTTTTTGTGTGTTGTTCAAATAAAGAGAAGTTTATGTGTGCCCACAAGATCACTAGTAGAACATGACTTGTTCAAATGCAAGAACAGAGCACATGTTCAAAGAAATTCGAGAGTACTATATTTGTCCGAAAATAAATGTGAAAATGGTTTTTTTTTTTTTTTTTTTTCTTTTTTTTTCAACGACAAAATTATATTAAAATAGCTGCTAGTAAAGCACTAAAAGCCAAATAGTACAAATACAAATCTAGAAATAAAATAACGATGCTTTAACTGTGAAAACTACAAAAAGACGAAAAAACTCTTGTTAAGTACATGTAACCAAGACAAGAGAAAATTCGCCACCCACAAAAACCATGCCACTGGTTTTCACTCCGCGAAGTATGGAGTATGCGACAAGTCTTATACGATTTCTTCAAAAAGTTTAGATCCGCGGAAAAACGAGTCTTATATAATTTCAACGAAATGTGTTTCATAATTTTTTGTCTTGAATTTACTACTAAATAACAATATGTACCTTGAAATTCTAAATGAAGAGATTAAAGTCTTACATATTTTTCAAGAAATTAGATAATTTCATCCCAAATGGATTGAGCTGCTTTCCAATCCTCATGTTATGTTTCATGCATGAATGCTTAGAGGAACATTATTATTTTATATTGAAAATAAACATGATATGCCTATGTTAAGCAACTGAAAATAACATATGTGGAGGAAATCTATCTTTTGGTAAAAATTAAAGTCCTTTCTTTACTTTCACACAAATACCAATTAATATCATCAACATGTATATTTACTTTAAAAGAAATGATAGATGAACTTAAACTTATGCTTAATTTTAGGTCTAAAAACAAGTGGCATCATTTTAATGGCTGCAGACAGGACCCACTTATTTTACAACCGTCAGAATGATGACACTTGTTTTTAAGCCTAAAATTAGGCCTAAGTTTAGGTCCCCCATCATTTCTCTTACTTTAAACATCAAAGGATATAAATACATGATCAACCTAGCAGAGTATCCGCGCGTTGCAGCGGCGGGTACCCTGAAATAAAAAATTTCGATTAATAATGTATTTTAGTTTATTATGTTTTGTTTAACAATAAGTTTACGGATATCAAGAATTTCGTATAGCCCGTGCCCGTTCGGGCACGAACCCGTTGGCCCGTGTCTGCTCGGGCTCGAGCCCGTTTCCCGTTCGGGCTCAAGCCCATTTGGCTCGTTGTTCGTTCGGGCTTGAATATTTGTATAATGTGCATTATTATTTGTAGTTGTGAAATTTAATGCAGGAATTGTGTTTAATTTGGTTGTACAATATGCTTGATAATTTGTATTTCTTATTTAACGGGTGTTATAATAACTATATTAATTGTATTTATTGACCAGTTAAATAATTGACTATATTAAATAGCATTAATGTGGTATTTTGTTGTATACTATGCTTCTTGTCTTGTACGTCTGAAAATTATGTGCATTAAAGTGTTGTATAATATGTTTCTTTCCTTGTATGTAGTAGTCATTAATAACATTGACCACTTTAATAGCATTAATTTTGTGAGTCTGAAAATTACATCATGGTTATTTTGTTGTACACTATGATTATTTTGTTGTAAATCTGAAAATTTGTTGCAGCTATTGTACATTGTGCTTAAATGGTTGTAATTTTTTGTGAATGGGTGTTTTTAATAGCATTAATGTTGTTTGATAGAATTTTGGTTTTAAAATAACACCACGCTTTATTTTGTTGTACAATATGCTTACTTTGATGTAATTCTGAAAATTAGGTGCATTAAAGTGTTGTAAACCATGCTTAATTTCTTGTACGTCTTAAAATTAAGAGTGAGGTGCCTTCGTGCATTATAAGTAGTATAGATATAGATGAACATGATGAGTCATATTAAGTTTATTGTGAGTGAGAAAAAAAAAGTAATTATTGTAGGACTTTTGCATTATTGTAAGCCAAATATTTACTCGTAACAAACTATGTTCATTTTGAACATTAAAGGATCATAGTCTTAAAAATAATGAGTTCTGAGTGACGTTCAATACACAACATGCAAATTAGCAACAATGAGTTGTGTTCAAACTTACACAAATACTTGCAACTTGCAAATTAACAATAATGAGTTGTGAGTGACGTTCATAATGTGCCACTTTTAGTCTAAATGCTTTCATTTACTTTAGGAACGACATGTGGTTGCCGACCATCTTTAATCCCCTTAAACTTGTTTCACTTATTTAACTACTGTAGTATGTAATGATCATATTCAAATTCCTCGCTTTATAATTGATGAAATATACAATTTAGTCAATAAGTGAAATCATATATTGTGACGGTTGGGCTCGTCATAAAACAAACACCAGACGAATAGAAACTTTATGCTACGATATATATTTTTTAGACTAAAATACACCGTTGGTCCTTATAGTTGGCACGACGCATCGCGATGGGACAAAACTCGCCCTTTTCATCGTCGGGGGTCCCTATTTCTAGGTTTATACTCGCTACAAGTCCTTTGACCATTTTGCCGTTAGTCAAGGACATCTTATGGCGTTAGATTTGTCTTTAGTCCAAGGGCACTTTTGTTATTTCCATATTTCAATTAAAAATTTCCTAATTATTGCCACATGTAATGTAACCCTCTTCCCGCCTCAATAAACACATAGTCTGTATTATCATTCGTCCCAAAACTTTCGTTACAAGAATTATCAGAATTCACAAACCCTAATTGAAAGTCACAAAACCCCTGTTTATCAATCATAAAACCGAAACATAGACTTTACTCTATGGAAAGGGCGAAACATGGACTTTACTCTACGATATATATTTTTTAGACTAAAATACACCGTTAGTCCCTATAGTTGGCACGACGCATCGCGATGGGACAAAACTCGCCCTTTTCATCGTCTGGGGTCCCTATTTCAAGGTTTATACTCGCTACAAGTCCTTTGACCATTTTGCCGTTAGTCAAGGACATCTTATGGCGTTAGATTTGTCTTTAGTCCAAGGGCACTTTTGTCATTTCCATATTTCAATTAAAAATTTCCTAATTATTGCCACATGTAATGTAATCCTCTTCCCGCCCCAATAAACACATAGTCTGTATTATCATTCGTCCCAAAACTTTCGTTACAAGAATTATCAGAATTCACAAACCCTAATTGAAAGTCACAAAACCCTTGTTTATCAATCATAAAACCGAAACATGGACTTTACTCTATGGAAAGTAAGAAGACAATCAGGTTATCCAGTTGATGATACCGCCCTATACGACTGCTAAGAAGAAATACTGTGATCGCTTTTTTTATTACAGTCATTGCAATTTGTAATTGTGGTATTTATTGTTTCCCAATTAAGTTTTTAGAATGCTTTAAACATATATTGACATGTTTTCAGGTGGTAGATCTAATATATTTAGTATGAGGGTTCATCACAATGGTGTCTTTAAATACTGGCTTGGTAGAATATACGTTGGAGGTATGGAAAGTTTAGTTGATTTGGTTGATGTTGATAGTGTGTCAGTTGAAGAGTTGGATGTTCTTATGTATGAATTGGGTTATGAGCTCGGTTCAAAAAATTACTATTACTTTGTTAAGCCTGGTAGTAATTTAGATGATGGTTTGTATAGCTTAAGTGAGAGTGCTAATTTAGAAATATTGAAAGATCTTGTTGATGACCATTTGCGTTATGATAGAGGTTTATGTTGAAAATGGTAAGACAACATTGGACGTTGATCAAATGTCACCAAAGTCAATTAGGACAGTTATTGCTGATGTGGATGCAACAAAGAAAAAGGAAGCTCTTGCTATTGTTCCATATTGCTCAAAGAAATTGTTCTTAGAAAACACTGTTAATAAGTCTGTGGTAGAGGATATATTTGAGGTTACACATCAACCTTTGGAAGTCAATACTTTGGTACAATCTAGTCAGATACCAGAAACACAACCCTTGTTTCCATCTGTAGAGGTATGTCATACTGAAGATGTTGTAGGTGATGTCAACCAAAGATATAGATAAACATGTTAAGCATATCCAAATAGATAGTCCTGAAGAGGTATCTCAAAATGATCAAGAGTTAGGTCATCATGAGGAGGAAACATGTAATCCTGTGGATCATATCCAAAAAGGTAAATCTGTGCAGGTTAGTGAAATCGATGAAGCTGTAAGTGATGACAATGTGAGTGAGACATACACTTATATGAGTGACGATGATGATATTGAGAACAATGGTGATGGAAACACAGTTGTCGATGAGGCTAATAGTTTTGAGGAGCCTGATTTTGATGTTAATCTGTTCAAAGTGACCGAGACTACAGATTCACCATCTATAGGTACCACCAGCCAGCTACCACATGATTTTTTTAAAGAAAAATGAGTTGGATCTGTTAGATGATAATGATTTTGCAAGTGGTTCTGAGAATGAGGATGACTATGTTATTAGGAGGAACAAATTGAGGGCATACAAGAAACAAAAGTTAAGTGAGGCAGCACAAACAAAGGATCTAAATCTTTTTTTTCGTGGTTAAAGTTTTGTAACTGCAAAAGAAGTGAAAGATAGGATCTACCTGCTTTCAATAAAGAATAGGAGGAAATTGCAACTAATTAAGAATGACAAACAGAGAATTAGGGTTAGGTGTCTTGGACAAATACCTGTTTGTGGAATAACCAAAGGTTCGTGGTGGAAAAGCCCCAAAGAGGAAAAATGGTCCGATAACTAGAGGCCTTGGTAGGGATGTATATTTGCGAACACGCAAGGAGCAAGCAACAGATTGTCCATGGTTGTTGTATGTAGCCAAAAATACAGATAAAGATGTATGGATTGTTTGAACTTTCAGGGATGAACACAAATGTTTGCAATCAAGAGACATTAAATCTTGTGACTACAAGTTTCTTTCGAAGCAAATAGTTGACCAAGTTCAAGTCAATCCAGATATTCCAATCAGGGCTATTCAAGATCACCAAGAAACAGTTTGAAGTTCAGTGTCTATGCAAAAAGCATTAAGGGCAAAAACAAGGCGTAAAATGAGATTAGGGTGATCATAAGCACAATACTCCCTTTTAAGAGATTATGTTGAAGAGTTGCGAAAACTAACCCGATACAACAATTAGGATAAGTGTACAAACCGCAAACAGATGCAACAAGTCCAACCACAGTTTTCAAGAGAATGTATGTATGCTTAGGCGCTTTGAAGGAAGGATATAAAGCTTTTCAAAGAGAGTTGTTGGGGTTAGATGGTGCTTTTATGAGGGTCCTTATCCTGGCCACTTCTTACAGCAGAATCGGTATTGACAAAGAACAATGGAATATACCCTGTAGCCTACGCTGTTACGAGTGAAAGCAAAGACTCATGGATTTCGTTTCTTGAATGTCTAAGAGATGATCTTGACTTGCAACCAAACTCAAACTACACTTTTATCAGTGAATGGCAAAAGGTGATTTTACCATTTAGTTGATTAGATTCACTTGTATTTTCGTTAAATGCAAGTTTTATTAGTAAGGAATTGATGTTTATTTGTGCAGGGTATCATTCCAAATTAGCGTAAGTATTCCCTAGTGTGAACACGATATTGTTTGAAGCACTTCCATGATAATATGAAATTGCAATGGAATGCTAAAGCATACAAGGAACATTTGTGGAGATGTGCATCAGCAACAACCGTCCAAAAATTTGAGGCAGCCATGCTGGCATTCAAGAGTTTTAGCGAACCTGCCCATGCTTGGTTAAGTAAGATACCACCAACCCATTGGTCAAGGTCGCATTTTTCAGGTACCTAACCAATGGGAAACTAGTGGGAGGTAGGCACCAACCTATCATTACCGTTTTGGAATAAATTAGAGAGTACTGTATGAAAAGAATAGTGAACGTTGTGAATGTGATTCAAAACTGTGCCGGACCATTAACACCAAAGGAAACACTCATGTTAGATGCAATCTAGAAAGAGGCTTATAAGTACACTGCTTTACGGGTTGAAGGAGAAAAGTATAAGGTCAGTGGATGGGGAGACAAGTGTACTGTGAATGTTGAAGCTAGGGCTTGTACATGTAGAAGATGGGAGCTTACAGGTATGTCATGTAAATATGTTGTTGCTACCCACCGGTGTATGAGGTTGAATGGAATGCAAATAGGATCTGTTGAATCATGGGTGCATCCATGTTACTTGCTTAAGACTTGGTAAGAAACTTACAAACACCACATCCAGCCAATAAATGGTTATGAGCATTGGTATAAGTCACAGGTGCCTACAACCATTCTTCCACCTAAACATCATAAACTATTAGGTAGGCCACGATAGAAAAGAACCAGGGCTTTTACTGAAAATGATAATAGTGACAAAACCATTAACTTGTCACAGTCTAGTAAGAGTGTGGTTTGTGGTATTTGTGGCAATGCTGGACACAACAAGAAAACATGTCTTGGGCAAGGACGTGTAACAAGAAGTCAAGGCATTACACAACAGTCTCAAAAACAGTTCATCCCACCAAAAGTTACAACAAAGAAGAAGGCAAAGGTTACAGGTGACAACTATGAAGGTAATGATCAAGCAAGTGTGGTCCAGTCTCAACTGAAGTCAAGTTGATGCGCTTCGGTGGGTCTCCAAAACAAATTTGGACTAGGACCAAGATTATAGCAGCAAAGCTTTCTTCACCACAAAAAAATGCTGTTTAAGCATATGAAAGCCAATGTTATCCATCGAATATGTATTCCCCTAAACATTATTTGCTGTGTTTAAACAATGTATGTTTCTAAACTTTGTAGACTACAAAATTTTATGCATTTGGAAATATATCCATTTGCGTTATGTATGAAATCATGTCATGTTTGTGTATGGGTTAAATTGTGTTTTTATTGTATTGTTTTTATAGAGTCTTCATACATCTGTGTTTTGAGTTGGATACTGTTATTCTATTATCAGAAACACTAATGAAGGATCAAAGATGGATGAACAACACCATATCAAGTTTATGTTGATACTCAGAAATGGTGTCGGTTCACCCATCCTTGAGACTTCATACGTCTATGAATCTTGGATCTGTTGAACTTGGATTTGTGTTTTGAGTTTGGTTACTGTTATTCTATTATCACAAACACTAATGAAGGATCAAAGATGGATGAACAACACCATATCAAGTTTATGTTGATACTTAAAAGTGGTGCCATACATCCATCTTTGAGACTTCATACGTCTATGAATCTAGGATCTGTAGAACTTGGATCTGGGTTTTGAGTTGGATACGGTTATTCTATCATCACAAACAGGAATGAAGGATCAAAGATGGATGAACAACACCATATCAAGTTTATGTTGATACTCAAAAGTGGTATCTGTTCATCCATCTCAGATCATTCATCCATCTTTGATACTTGGATCTGGTGGATACGGTTATTCTATCATCACAGACAGGAATGAAGCATGAAAGATGGATGAACAACACCATATCAAGTTTATGTTTATACTCGAAATTGGTGTCTGTTCATCCATCCCTCATCATTCTTCCATCTTTGAAACTCGTATCTCTGTTATGAGTTTCACCATTTGTGTGGCAAGTGATATATAAATTCTTGGGGCAAAGGACCTACTAGTAAAGGCAAACAAAGATAAGGACCAAAGCATGAAAAGAAATATATTAACACTGTACAAGGACCAAACATTATACACCAAAAGACTATTCTTAGTCAACCTACACTAAAAATTCTTAAACACAACTAGACCATCTACCACCGATTCAAAACACTAAAACCAGTACCTATCTAAACCCTATAGAAGAACCATAGAAAAAACAAGAAGATGACCATCCAAGACAACACACAAAGTTCCTGAGATGGCAAACTTTCTCCTTCTCAACAAGGAGATCGGCGAAGGCTTCTTGGTGAGCATCTTCTAGCTCGTTTTCCCGGTCACCAGCGTTGACCGCCTCCATAGTCTCAGAAATGAGGGCGACTTCGTATTCTTGTAATGCCGCCTCATTCCTGTAGATTGTTCTCTGCAAGTAGATGATCACATCTCTTGCTCTCCTTTGGATGGGTGGATCGTACCACCCTATGAATGGACATGTTGTAGCCTATAATTGATAATCAAAATGTTAGCATCTGCTTGCCTCATAAACACAAACTAAACCCACTTGTATAAAATCACAATTATAATAAAACATATATACTAACATAATCAACACATTTTAAGGTAAACCACTACATGCAAACTTTAATACAGTATGAAATAAAATTAAGTGTCCCAACCTGTCTTGGACAGGCATAGAACCTCCTGCCGGGGTTCGTGTTGTTCCAACATGTTCTAATGACGGCCCTTCTGTTTCATGAACACACCACCATTTTTCAGATTTTACCGTCGGCGAAGAAGATAAGATTTTAGTTGTTAGGAAAGATAAAGGATGAGTGGTGATAAAATGTTCCTTTTATTAGCCAGGTTTTACTGAATCGCCTTTGGTTAAACAAGTGGGTTTGCACGGTAATTAATGGACAGTGGTAAAATGACAAAAGTGCCCTTGGACTAAAGACAAATCTAACTCCATAAGATGTCCTTGACTAACGGCAAAATGGTCAAAGGACTTGTAGCGAGTATAAACCTTGAAATAGGGACCCCCGACGATGAAAAGGCCGAGTTTTGTCCCATCGCGATGCGTCGTGCCAACTATAGGGACCAACTGTGTATTTTAGTCTATTTTTTATAAAGAAATGTTGCATTCATTAAAAATTTGCAAAATTAGTTCATATAATGACATGGCAAATGAATTGAACAAATTTTCTCTTTTATACTTTTCACCATCATATTCACATGACATGTGTGTGTGTGAATTTTGTTTCGTAAATCTTTGGTAAAACTAGCATTTCTCATAACTAAAAGGCTTAACTCATGTTGTTGTACTGGGTTTATAGTCATTAGGATTTCATGTAACCTTTATTGAGACATCATTTATGAACAATCAACTTTATCTCGTATCTTATTATGAATACTCTACTCAAAATAATACCATTATGAACTATCAAAACCACTAGTAGCCGGGGTTTTTTTACCGGTTTGACCGGTCAATTTGACTTTTTTTTTTGTTTCCCCATGCCATCATTAATGAGTTTCCATCTTATTTATGTATTTTCACATAAGGATTTCACTAACAGTTTTTTTGTATAAAAACTAACTTCTAGTAGGTAAACTTTATAAAAACCTGTGTTTTCTCAGGTATCTTCTGTCAGACCCTAATTAGGCCTTATGTTGATACTAATCCATTAATCGAATCAGTTTAAGCTAAATTATGGTTGGCATTGTATAGATTTTGTTGGGAATAAAGCTAACAGTTACCACTGATAAGCTGTGGAAGACACTGCTAAAGATTACACTAGCAGTGGAAACTCATTACCACTGCTAGTACATTATTACCACTGCTATTAGGATAATTGTTATGTATCCGTGTATAGATAAGTATATAAAAGATCTTGTGTATAATCTATATTGTTAGCATTATACTTATCTTGTAAATGACTCCTTGTGCTATAAAAGGAGATCCTAGGTCATTATTTAGAGTACGAATTATACATATAAGCTTCAAGGTGTAACCCTAGTGATAAGCAAGATCACTTGTATTATTTCTTAATAATATTGAAGCTTTGTGTTAAACTGTTCTTACTTACATTACATCTTCTAAGTATTACTAAGTATATTCCGCGTGCTTATTAATATAATTCAAAATATCACTAACACAAGGTGTGTGTTTAGATCCATCAAGTGGTATCAGAGCGAAGGTTCTGATATTTTGATTTAGAAGATCCAAGGAATAAGCTTAACCTACTCACTCAAATCAATGGAGATGGAAAACAACCAGTCCAACTCTGCTCCAAGGCTTCCTAAGCTCAAACTTAATGAGTTTGAGATGTGGAGGATAATGATTGAGCAATACTTTATCATACAAGACTATGCTCTATGGGAGATCGTCTTAACTGGTGATTCCTTCAAGTCTATTACTAAGACTGAGAAAGTTGGTGACACAGAAGTTGTAACAGTTTCGTACTGAGACTAATGATGAAAGAGCAAAGAAGAAGAATGACCGAAGGCCGAATTTTGTTACTAATGACTCTTCCTAAAGACTGCATCATTGCTTTCAGCAAGTACAAGACAGAAAAGAACTTTTGAAGAGATCGCCGTGTTTGGTGGCAATGATGCTACAAAGAAGACTCAAAAGACATTGTTGAAGCAAAGTTATGAAAATTTCTCTGCTTCAAGCAATGACTCACTTGACGCAACTTCACCAAACTCCTAAGATTGTCACACAACCGATCGTATTTGGCATTGAGGTAGAAAAGGAAGACCTCAATTTGAAGTTTCTAAGAAGTTTGCCTTCGAGTTTCATACAAATGTTACAGTTTGGGAAAATAAACCAGAGATTGAAACTATGAAGCTCAATGATCTTTACAATAACTTCAAACTCATTGAACAAAGATTGAAGAAGGCAGGAAAACTTGGTACAAGCTCTAACAGACTTGGCATTGTTGTCAACCTCTCAGACTGTGATGATTCGAAGATGACAATGATGATGATTTTGCCACTTCTTTGGTTCTACAGTTTCCACTAGTAATGCTAGTGTTACCACTGCAGGTTCAAAGAATAAGGTTGATGGTATTGGAGATCCTACCTTTTATGCTTTTATCTCCACTCAAGTTAATGGCTCTATTTTAACTCATGAAGACATAGAGCAAATTGATGAAGATGACTTGGAGGAGATGGACATAAAATGGCAGATAGCTCTTCTTAGCATGAGGGCTAGGAAATTCTATAAGAAGACTGGCAAGCCAATTCACATCAATGGTGGAGAAACTTCAGGGTTCGATAAAAAGAAAGTTGAGTGTTTCAACTGTCACAAGTTGGGGTATTTTGCTAGAGAATGCAGAAGACCAAGGAACCAGGACAAAAGGTCTACTTGGTACAAGCAAAAGAAAGAACCAATTGTGGAAGACCAAAGGCAATGCTGGCAATTGATGGTGTGAGCTATGATTGGAGTTTCATGGCTGATGAACAAGAGGAATAACCTTCTGATGCTGCTCTTGTGTCTACAGAACATGCTCTCATGGCTTTCTCTGACTCTGAGGTACAAAACTTTGAAAGTTGTTCTAAAACATGTAGGGCTTCTAGAGAATGTGAACGGCTTAATGAATCTTATGAAAACCAAAGAACAGAGTTGTTTGCTGCTAATTATGTTGTGACAAACCTTAGGAGAGGCATATCTGTATTGAGAAACAACTAGAGCACTATAGATCAAATGAGTCAAAATATAATGATGATATGATTGTTCTTAGAAGAGAGATAGATCATAAGACAGCAGTGAATGAGGCATTAAAAGAAGAGTTTGAAAAACTTAAAAAGATAAATGAGAATGTCAATTTAACTATTGACACCTGTTTTTATCAGTCTAAGTCAATTGATAAAATTTTGAATGCTCAAATTACTAGTAAAGTTAAGTCTGGTATGGGATACAATACAACTCCTCCACCATTAAGGGGTGTTCCAGCACCTCCTGGCATAGATTTAGCTCATACAGGACTAGAAGACTTTCAGGATCTGAATCTTGAATATGGTCCTCCCAAATTTGTGAAAAGTGGGGAAGAGGTTAAGCTTGAAACTGATGTTTTTGAAAGTGCTAGTGACTCATCAATTGTAGATGAGAATGTTAAAAAGAATGTATAGGCTTTTATCCCAAAAGTTGTTAATACTATTACAGAGGAACCTAGGAAACAAGTTAACAAACCTAGATCAATTGTAAGGTATGCTGAGATGCATAGAAACAAGTCACCAGCTCCTAGGGGTAACCAGAGGAGTTGGAATCATGTCAAATCTCAACAACTAGGTAGTGATTTTGTGATGTACAATAAAGCATGTTATATCTGTGGTAGCTTTAATCATTTACATGCTAATTGTGACTATCATGTTGGGAGAAGGGAAGTCCATGGGAATAAAAGGGTGGAGTCAAACAGATTTCAAAATAATGTACACCCTAATTCTCACAAAAAATGATCCCAAGAGCGTTCAACTAAGAAGTGGTCTTAAAACTTTTGCCATCGCTAAAACTGTAACACTGCCACCATAAACCACTGCTACAAGTGCAAAATCAAAAACAACTTTTGCAAAATCTGCACAAACAGGGAAAAGGTCTTTTTCTGATAAAAAGGTTAACTATAACCAACAGTGGGTACCAAAATCTAAACCAGCTACCACGCTCAATCAAAATTTCCCACTGCAAGGGTTGTAAACAAGACCGTGGGTAACATGGGAAATGCCGTGAAGGCCTCAAAGACGTTGGGAATGGAAACCTAAAGGAATTACCTCTACAACCAATCCCAACGGTGTATCAATGAACTTTGATAGATTTAACTATATTGATACACGAGGCATATCCAAGTCAATCATGGCTTGGGTCCCCAAAGGAAACTAACTCCTTTCTTTTATGTGCAGGAACATCCAATGACAAAGAAATCATATCAAGGCTACACAGATAGTGGATGTTCAAGGCACATGACTGGCAACAAGTCCTATCTCTCAGATTTTGAATATTATGATGGACAGTTTGTCAGCTTTGGAGGTGGAGTTAATGGAAATGTTGCTAGTCAAGGGGTCATCAAAACTAGTAATCTACACAAAGCAGTATGATGCATGGAATTTAAAGCAAAAGACATGGATTTTTATTATTATTAAACAAATCTGCACACATAGTGCAGAGGGTACATCCATTAGTCACGCATAACCAAAGATCATTACTTAGTTGGAAAACGAAAAACATCATACAACTACCAATTGATGACACAAGCTTCACATTCTACCCCAACCCTACCCCAACCTAACTCCCAACTACCACCTAAGGCTTCTAGGGAAGGCCCACTCGCATCACTTTAGGCGTCATTCGCCTATCGATCACCCTCCACACCTTGGGGCATGCTAGCCCCATCACCATTCCTCCAACAGGTGGTGAGGATGATGAAGGACCCTCTGGTGGTGCTGTCAACAATGGTAGAGAAGGTGGTACTTGCAGCTCTTCTGGTGGAAGCACTGTTGAAAGGGGAGGAACCACAAGGACTCTTTCAGCTATTTCATCATCAGACTCTTCATAAGGAGACACATAGGAACTTATGTCTGAGCTTTCCTCTTTGATGATGGCATCCTGAGGCATTGGTTGGAGTGATGATGGACCAAAGAATCGGAAGGGATAGTGCTCATGGCCAAATGAGTTCTCTTTCTTGAAGAAACCTCTTCAAACACCTCTTTCTTCACTCTACCGGATTGTTCAACAAAATGCCAAACACTATCATCCCAAACACTATCCGTAAATGAGCTGTCAGATGAGACATTGATAGGGTTTGAATGACTCATGGTGATTTTTGGAGAGAAGTAAGTTTTGAGAGTGAAATGTTTTTGGAGTATGTGTGATATGAGTGGTTTGTGTCTTATAGATGCTTAAATAATAGTTAAGCTGGATTCAGTAAGTTAATGTGGGGAAGGTGTAAGTTGTTGAGGAGTAAATGAAGTCTTTGACTTTGGTGGCATGATAAATGACTTGTAGTTGACTTGTTGACTGGGTGGTTTAGTACTGTTTTAACCACTGCCAGCAGAAATTTTATTCACTTCTAGTTATTTACTAATCACTTCTAACCTTAACAATGCTTTCAGTGTTTGGTTTATGTTTGTGATATGCAGGTATGAAGGATTACTTGTATACATTGGAGCTGTTGCTGTTTAGTGCTTGTATTGTTGGTCGTCCACTAACTTTTATGCAGAAAATAAGGCTAACAGTGGAAACTATAATGCAAGCAGTGGTAAAAGTTACTCTCACAGTAGAAAAAGTAAAACAAAGAAACTTTATTCCATTCATAAAGAAGATTCATTACATTCTAAAAGGGAGTGCTTCCAACCACAATCAAAACACAAAACACAACAACCTAACACATCCTACATCCCTACACCCTTGATGAGTGTCTAAATACTCATTATTTTTGTACCATTTAAACTGCAAAAACATCTGAAAACACTCAGAAATGCATCAAAATGACAAAAATATCACAAATAAGTGTTTTATGTGTTTTAAATGCAAAAATATCAAAATCGGTGAAAACGTATCAAATTTACAAAATTGGCAGTTTTAGTCCCCCAAGTTTCAAAAGTTGTCAAAAACAGTCCCTGGTAAAACAAAATAAAGAAAAATATCATTTCAAGTCCTTAGGGATTCTTGAGTTGTAAAAATTGGTCCTTAAAATCTAAAATTGCAAAATTACAACTTAGGTCCCTAAACTTTGAAAATTGTCACAAATGGTCCTTAGAAGTTTGAAAATGTCAACAATGGTCCTTGTACTATTGAAACCTGTCAAAAGTGACCCTTGAAACAACTTTGATAAATTGGCAGAATTGGTCCTTGGTCTTTCAGAAATTACAATTTGGTCCTTATGTTATTAAAATAAGCCATGACCCTTTGTATCCTTTGGCCCCTGCCATTACATTTTGACCCCTGTCTAATATACCTGGTCAAACCCACCAGTCAAACACTCTACCTTTTCCCTCCACCTTATCCCTTCTCCTTCCCAAGTTGCCTGCAACACTCTCCCATCACCTCACCTTATCCCTTCCCCCTCATCATCACCTCTACCACTTTACACACCACAATTAATGCCACCCACCCCCCCTAGTTGCAAATTCAGAAGCCCACAGGTCAAAACAGCTTTTCCCGCCAATTTTGATCAAATGGCCAAAAGTGCCTCAAGTCATCCAATGGTTGAAATTACAAGTGGGATTCACTCAGAGGACACGTGGAAGCTTTTTGGTGTATAAAAGAGAGAGGAGATGCAGAGGAGAAGGCTATCTAGTGTAATTTTACTTTTTGTATGTCGTTTTAATAAATTCAAGCTTTCCTGTGTATGTTTAAACTTTCAAGTTCTTGTTTAAGTGTTTTTGAGTGTAAGTGAACCTTTATAAACAATTAATTTCAAGTTCCTTTTCATTTCCAGTTTATGTAAAAGTTCAAGTTCAAAGAAATCTCATGTTAAGTTGAATGTTGCTATCAGTTGTTATTAAGTACTCATAAGCTCACATAAAGCTCTTCTAAAGTTTTTAAAAACTTTTAGAATCATTAAAACTCAGTTTAAATTCAGAAAGCAAAAATACCAAATAAATAGTTGAAAAATAAAAAATCCATGGTGAAGGTTGTCAAGAAGATGAAGCAGGGTTGATTGTGGATGGCCTTGGTTTAGTGCTTCTTGGGAAGCTATAGGAAGTATTTACAAGTCCTTGGTTCTCAGTTCTGAGCTTAGACTCATTTTGTAAGCTTTTTCTTTAAGATTTGCATTTTATAGTATAAGTGCTTAAATTCTGTTAATTTTAGCTTAATCATATCTAAATATAGTTAGTATAAGGTTTTTAAGTAGTTACATGATCTTAATCTTTGGAATTCTTTGATAAGCTTTAAAACTGTCTCATAAAGGACTGATTGGATTTGCTCAGTTATTTGTGCTAGAGTCCTTTTGTGTTGTTACTTGTTGTTGTTTTGTATCACTTAAGTTCCTAATAGCTCATTCAAAGCAATAAATTCAGTTCTTGTTTTGTAAAAAGTCAAAACCATCTTTAATTTTCTCTTATTTGATAACTGTTAGAGATATAGATTGTATAATCATGCATACTAGTTTACAAGTTGTTTATCTAGCTTAATTTAGTCTCATAATAGCTTAATATAACATATTTAGTAGCCTAGGATCGTTCAAATCTCATAAAAGTCAAAGTCTTAGTGTATTTTAAAAAAGTCAAAATTTTCATTGGTCAGTTTTTGAATAAACTAAAGAATTTTAGTGTGTATTTAATGTTAAGATTTAGCTAATCATCTTTTGGAATATTAAAATTTTGTTGCTTATCTAAATTAGAAAAATATTAGCTTATATCTAATTAGCTTATATAGTGCTTATTTCTTAGCTTAGTTTGAGTCCTTGTCTAAAATCATGCTCGTGCACACTGTTGAGACCTTTTTCACAAGCTCTCAGAGAGCTTATTAGTTAGCTTCAGCCTGTGTACCTTAGCCTTTTGAGAAGCTCACCTAGCTGTCTCAAGGTTACAAGCTTAATTTTCTACTATATAGCTTATTTAGTTAGGTCTAGTTACTTTTAATTTTGTCCATTTTGTTTAGTGTACTAAATCAGTCAGTGTTCATAAGTATTTCAAAAGCTCCTCAAGAGCTTATTAGTATAATCCAATCTGTTTAAATTAGCTTCTTAGAGAGTTTAACTAGTATATTTGTTAGTCCAAGTGTTTACTTTCATTTCTTAGCTTATTTAAGTGCTTAAAATTTAGTTTAAAGTGTTTAGAAAACCAAACAGTTCACTGTGCAAACCAGTTTAGTTAAGTGCTTATTTGAAGCTTATTCAGTGCTTATTTCTTATTCATTTTGTTTTTTCAGTTGCCATTCTAGCTTGTTATCATTTATCTAGCTTGTTCTCAGTTAGCTCTTGCTTATTTAGAAGCTTATTAGTCACTTAGCTTAAAAACTTGAGCTTATTTCATTTTTTTTTCCATCGTATAAATCTTTAGCTTATTCGTGCTTATTTAGTTGATTTCATAAAAGTTCTAGTTTTAAATATTGCTTATCTTCTCGTTCTTAATAAGTTTGTAAAAGAAAAAAAAAATATTTAGCAAAAGGTGGGGAGGCAGCTCAACCTGAGACCTCCCTCCTTTGAGAGTGATAGTGTGTACCTGTATACCAGTTGCCCTTGGGTCTTTGACTGGTTATCATTTGCACAATTTATTCCTTAAGTCTAGTTTTCCATTTTAGCTTATAATGCACAAACTAGCTTATTTCTAGCTTATTAAGATAAGTTGTCACATCCTTTTTATTTTTCTTAGCTTTGTTTTGTTATAAAGTATTTTAGAAAAAAGTTTCAGATTTTTCTTAATAGTTTTAGTATTTTTAAACATTTAATTAGTATAAAATAGTATTTAATTCATAATAAAAAATATAAAAGTCTAAAAAATATAAATCTTTTTTCTAAAATTTTCTTTTATCATATAGTAAGTAAGAAAATTGTTTTTACACTTGTAGGACTTTTATTTAATAAATTTTACGTTTTTGCTTGCACACTCGCGTAATTTTTATACATAACGCACGTTTTCATTTTAAATCACGTTTTTAGGTAATTTAAGTTTAAGTTTTAATTAAAATAGTTTATTTAAGTTATTTTATTTTATAAATCATCATTGTAAAAATAGTGATAGCGTTTATTTAATATATTTTAGCTTTTTAATTTTCTTTAATTTGCATTTAAGTCGCTGTAATTTATAAACTTTTTCTTTAGGTATAATTATCATTCAAAATCCTTACTGATCACTATCCTTAGTGATCATTCTATCGTCTGAAAGTTTTTAAAAACACCATTGAGTCTCCGTGGGACTTAACGACCCGGGGATACACTATATTCCTCTCGATCTAAATTGCATTTGCCTTCGAAATGCTGTTTTAAGTTTGTTACGGTTGACCATTCACAAGTGGTCAGCCTGTGTGATT
Source organism: Chrysanthemum makinoi (assembly GCA_910596185.1). Classification (NCBI taxonomy): domain Eukaryota; kingdom Viridiplantae; phylum Streptophyta; class Magnoliopsida; order Asterales; family Asteraceae; genus Chrysanthemum; species Chrysanthemum makinoi. Next base: position 228,664,920 of record OU343224.1, on the reverse strand, counting down.
AAACTTGACCGTTGGAGGCGAATCAAATTTTGCGCCAGCCGGGAGGTCGTAAGCGTGTTTTAAGCATTTCCGACTACTTGCACATATACCACCGCTTGTAAACAGCTTTTTGTAAAGTTATCAAGATATCAAAAAGTCATTAACACTTTTCCTAAAGTGTTAACAACACCAAAAACAATATAAAACAACAAAACAATCGGAACGTTTTCTATCTTGTATTTTCTTTAAAGTGATTCTTGAAGAGATACGATTTGGTTAAACGAGACGATACCAAAAATATTGTCCAAAAGTTTTAAAACCCTTAGCACATATCCATACCTACGTCTTTTCAAGTGGTACTTAAATACATAAAAATCAACCACCGCAAATCAAGGCAGTACACCTACCAACCGGGGGTGTGACCATAATAAGTTCCCGAACATCAGATTTAAAACTTGCCTTTGTGTCCTTGTGATTTGGTGTACCTTTTTCAAAGAAGCCATTTCATTTGTGATTATTGGTTAAGTTCACTTGTCGCTTTGCCTCGCATTTGTTTTGAAAATTGATTTTTAAACTTAGTGCATGCGACTCGTTCTTCCGACTCTACAAGTCCACTTTCTCGAGCTTGCAAATATTCCACGTAGGCGTAGAGGACGCTCGCTCCTTCACCGCGGCGAGGAACGCCTTACACCACCACCCCGTCGAAATGGCAGAAGAAAAACCGATGAATGAGCTTCTCCAAGCACCCATCGAGGGTTACGGAGATGCCATTGTTGTCCCAGCCATCGTGGCGATACTTTTGAGCTCAAAAGCGGGTTGCTTAATCTTGTAACCCAAAGCCAATTCTATGGTTTTGAGCGGAATGATCCTCATGCACACATTCGATGGTTCAACAAGATTGCATCTACCATCAAGTACAAGAATGTCCCACATGAAGCGATTAAGCTTCTTCTGTTCCCATTTTCTCTAGAGGACAAGCCCGGAATTGGCTTGAGAAACAACCCCCTCGCTCCATTGAGACATGGGAGGATCTAGTTACCAAGTTCGTTAACGAATTCTATCCTCCATCCCGAACTACAAGTCTTAAGAATGAGATAATGAAATTTTCTCAAAGATTTGATGAATCATTCGGGAGGCATGGGATCGTTACAAAGAATTGCTCCGCAAGTGTCCGCATCATGGATTTACCGAGTTAATGCAAATGGATACTTTCTATAATGGTCTGAACTGACCAAGACTCTTTAAATGCCTCCGCAGGAGGTAATTTCCTTAGCAAGACCACAAAAGAAGCCTTGCAAATCATTGAAAACAAGTCCCGTGTCCGCCCTTTCGCACAAAGACATATCGCACTCGGTCTAATGCCGGACCTTCTACTTCTAAACCCGTGAGTACATCTAGCACCGATGCTAAGATTGACAAACTCACGGATATTGTTCAGCTTTGGTTCTTGCTAACCTAAAGAAAGTCACTTTCACACAGACACCATCACATGGTGAAGTGAAGAAAGTTGAAGTTTGTGTTACTTGTGGTGGTCCTCATGCATACTACAACTGTACTGCCACCGATGGTAGTCCGTTTGAAGCTAATGCTATAGCCGGAACTTCAAATCAAGGAGGTAATCAATACCGTCCTCAAAATGAACCAAGCTACCGTGCTAACACTTATCAGGCACCACCCGGTTTTAGCCAGAATCCTAACATGCAAAACCGAAATCAAAACCAACCTAGAATGAAACAAGGTTATCAAAACCAAGGTAATTTCTATTCCGGACCAAATCAAGGTTTCCAACATCAAGAAAACCTTAATCAAAACAATTTCAATCGAGGGAATCAATTTCAGGGAAATGTAAATCATAACCAAGGGAATTTTCAACAACAAGGTCATAATCAAAACATACGACCTCAAAATTTCCCTCCAATACCTCCAATACCATCATCTGATGAGTTATTGAAGCAGTTCATGAAATCCCAAGATGAAATGAACAGGTTGTTGGTCGATTGCGATCTTAAGAAGTCTTTAAATGATCAACCCTCGGAAAACTTCCGAGCAACACGATCGCTAACCCGAGGGGCGATGCAAAGGCGATCACAACCGAAAGTGGTGTTTCATACAATGGACCCGCTATTCCTACTACCTCTTCTTCTTCTTCTCTCCCGAAGGTAGTGGAAAGTGAACCGAGGCTACAAAGGACAAGGAACTTCCTACTAATAACGGAGGTACCAATGATGTCCATCCTCAAGTTGTCCGGAAACCCAAATCCAATCCGAGTTGTTTTTTGAACCTCATGTAGCTCCTGTTGAGAACCCCAAATCCAAATCTTCTATTCCTTACCCATCACGTTTGAATGAGCAAAAGCTCCGTGAAAAAGCTAGTCATCAAATGGACAATTTTTTTCAAATTTTCCAAGAACTACATTTTGACATAAGCTTTGCGGATGCTATCATGCTGATGCCCAAGTTTGCATCAACTCTCAAACACATGTTAAGCAACAAGGAAAAGCTGTTTGAAATGGCTAAAACTCCTTTAAACGAGAACTGCTCTGCAGTTATCTTGAAAAAGCTTCTAGAAAAGCTTGGAGATCCTGGAAAATTTCTCTTGCCTTGTGTATTTCCAGGAATGGTTGAATGCTTTGCCTTAGCAGATCTTGGTGCAAGCATCAATCTAATGCCTTATTCAAGATGGAAGAAACTTTCTTTTCCGGAACTTACTCCTACATGCATGACTCTCGAGCTTGCAGATCGTACAATATCCCGTCCTCTTGGCATTGCCGAGGATGTATTTGTGAAAGTAGGAAAGTTCCATTTTCCAGTTGACTTCGTGGTTGTTGATTTCGATGCTGATCCACGGGTTCCTCTCATTGTTGGTCGAGGATTCCTGAGAACGGGCCGTGCTCTCATTGATGTATTTGAGCAAGAAATCACACTACGTGTAGGTAATGAAGCTGTCACCTTTAACCTTGATCAAACTTCGAGGTACTCCGCAAACTATGATTCTGAGTCGGTTAACCGAATAGATATCATTGATGTTGCTTCAAAAGAGTACTCTCAAGAAGTTCTTGGTTATTCTCATAATTCTGTGAGTGGGGATCCCACCACATCTTCTCAACCTATCATAGCCAATTCCACTCCTTCTATCACTCCTTTTGAGGGAAGAGACTTCATCTTGGAAGAGATTGAAGCATACTTGGCTAGTGATTCTGTTCCATGGGAAATTGATCACGCCCCAATTGACATTGAGGGGGACATACTTCTCATTGAGAAGTTGCTTAATGATGATCCATCATCAACCCTTCACACTAGTGATTCAATTCCAAATGAGATTAATCTGGATGGAGATATTCTTCTTGAGAAATTGTTAAAGCATGACACTTCTCCTCCTCTCCCTCCCGCCGAGCTTCATAACAAGGAAGTCAAGTCAGTTGAGAAAATCAAGAATTTCCAAGTCGAACTTAAGGACTTTCCGCCTCATCTCGAGTATGCATTTCTTGAGGGTGATGATAAATTACTCGTCATTATTGCTCGAGATTTGAGCAAAGATGAAAAGATTGCTCTCATAAAGGTCTTGAAGTCACACAAGCAAGCAATTGCTTGGAAACTCTCCGACATTAAAGGTATCAACCCTGAGTTTTGTACTCACAAAATCTTGATGGAGGATGACTTCAAACCAAGCAGTTCAACATCAAGAAGAGTAAATCCAAAAATCCATGATGTTATCAAACAAGAGGTTATCAAACTTCTTGATGCGGGATTGATTTACCCAATCTCAGATAGTCCTTGGGTTAGCCCAATTCATTGTGTTCCTAAAAAGGGTGGCATAACTGTTGTCACAAATGAAGATAACGAGTTAATTCCAACTCGGCTGGTTACGGGATGGCATGTTTGCATTGACTATCGTAAGTTGAATGACGCCACCCGTAAAGACCATTTTCCTCTACCCTTCATGGACCAAATGCTTGAGAGATTAGCAGGAAATGAGTACTATTGTTTCCTTGATGGTTTCTCAGGGTACTTTCAGATCCCCATTGATCCGCTGGATCAAGAAAAACCAACATTCACCTGCCCATACGGAACTTTTGCCTACAGACGTATGCCTTTTGGCCTATGTAACGCTCCTGCACGTCCAACGATGTATGATGGCAATTTTCCATGACATGATCGGGGAAACAATGGAGGTGTTTATGGATGACTTCTCGGTCATTGGGGACTCATTTCAGACATGTCTCTCCCATTTAGACAAAATGCTTAAACGGTGTGAAGACACCAATCTCTGTCTAAATTGGGAGAAGAGCCACTTTATGGTCAAAGAAGGCATAGTCCTTGGCCATAAGATTTCCAAAAACGGGATTGAGGTGGATAGAGCAAAAGTTGATGTTATTGCTAAACTACCTCATCCTACTACCGTCAAAGGTATTAGGAGTTTTCTAGGTCATGCCGGTTTCTATCGCAGATTCATACAAGATTTTTCTAAAATCGCCCGGCCTATGACCCATCTTCTAGAAAAAGATGCTCCTTTTATCTTCTCACCTGAGTGCATCAAAGCTTTTGAAACGTTAAAGAAAAAGCTTATCAAGCACCCATTCTCGCTGCTCGACCGATTTACCCTTTGAGCTCATGTGCGATGCAAGTGATTTTGCTATCGGTGCGCCTTAGGGCAACGTAAAGCAAGCATTTTCAGCCTATCCACTACGCAAGCAAAACTATGATCAAGCTCAAACTCATTACACCACCACGTAAAAAGAGCTATTAGCTGTGGTGTATGCGTTTGAAAAGTTTTGGCCATACTTAATCTTGACCAAATGCTTGGTGTATACGGATCACTCGGCTCTCAAATATCTCTTTGCAAAACAAGATGCAAAGCCGAGATTGCTCCGTTGGGTTCTACTCCTCCAGGAATTTGACATCATTATACGTGATAAAAAGGAGCCGAGAACCCGTGCACGATCATCCGTCCCGATTAGAGAACCCTCACCAAGATGTTTTCGAGAAAAAGGAAATAAATGAAACATTTCCTCTCGAGACACTCAATGCGGTTTCTTTTCGTGGAAACTCTACCACCCCATGGTTTGCTGACTTCGCAAATTACCATGCGGGTAACTTCATAGTGAAAGGGATGTCGACCCAACAGAAGAACAAATTCTTCAAAGATGTTAAACATTACTTCTAGGACGACCCCTACTTATTCAAAATCTGTGCGGATCAAGTCATCCGACGGTGTGTTTATGGACAAGAAGCTCTTGACATTCTCAAAGCTTGCCATGCTGGACCCACCGGGGGCCATCATAGTCCAAACTACACCGCCAAAAAGGTGTTTGATTCCGGGTTTTATTGGCCTACGATCTATAAGGATGCCCACGAATTTGTCAAAACCTGTGACGCTTGTCAACGTCATGGAAATATCTCTCAAAGAAATGAAATGCCGCAAAACGCCATTCAAGTTTGTGAGATCTTTGACATATGGGGTATTGACTTTATGGGGCCATTTCCTTCATCTCGCGGAAATAAATACATACTCGTGGCCGTTGACTATTTGTCAAAATGGGTTGAAGCGAAAGCTTTACCTACTAACGATGCCCGAGTTGTTGTAAAATTTTGAAATCTCTTTTGCTAGGTTTGGAACTCCACGTGCTATAATCGTGATCGTGTACGCATTTCGCAATGACCAATTTGATCGTGTCATGCAAAAGTATGGTGTAACCCACCGCTCTCTATCGCATACCACCCCCAAACGAGTGGGCAGGTGGAAGTTTCCAACCGTGGTATTAAAAGAATTCTGGAGAGGACGGTTGGCGAAAACCGTGCCTCTTGGTCGGATAAGCTAGATGACGCACTCTGGGCCTTCCGTACAGCTTACAAAACACCAATCGGGTGTACTCCATACAAGCTAGTATACGGAAAGGCATGTCATCTTCTTATTGAGCTTGAGCACAAGGCATACTGGGCCTTGAAACATGCAAACTTCGATATTCGCATACTGGTGATCACATAAAAGTTCAAATGAATGAACTAAATGAACTCCGTGATCAAGCATACGAGAACTCTTTGATCTACAAACAAAAGACAAAGAAGATTCATGACTCCAAAATCAAAAACCGCTTTTTCAACGTCGGTGATCGAGTCCTTCTTTTCAATTCAAGATTGAAGATTTTCTCGAGAAAGCTTAAGTCCCGTTGGTCCGTCCATTTACTATTGCTATGGTTTATCCTTATGGTACCATTGAGTTATCTCAGCCCGATGGTCCAAATTTTAAAGTGAATGGACATCGATTGAAACATTACTTTGGAGAGGACATTCCACCCGTGGTTGTCCCAGACCTACTAACATTCCCCATGAACCAATGAATGCGGGGATCGAGTCAAGCTAGCGACTCGGGAATCAAAAACAGTAGCATGCCATATGGGTTTTCACCCATATTTCTGACTTCTTTCTACTTTCTACCACCCTAGTGTGGGGAGTTGCCCCCTCGTTAAAAAAAAAAAAAATCAAAAAATCACAAAGATAATGGCCGTAGTATTTCCCTTTTACGTTCTATGTTTCGGCATAACCGCCGGTACTTTGAATATTGAGGGCAATATTCATTTCTAGTGTGGGGAAGAATTCTCACGAATTTTATCATGTAATTATACCGCCTAATTCCCCCATTTTTGGCCAAAATTTTTTGGAGTAAGTGTTCTGCACTTACTCACCTGATGGTTATCATCCGCCATGTCTAATAGACTAAAGGATTGGCTAATCCAAGAGCAAACGGCTCTTGGTAAAGATATCTCAAATCCGTTAACGGCTTGCAATTTGCCCAAAATTGTATGGTGTTCAACTCACCATATCCTTAAAAGTGAAGAGTTGGCTAGCCCGCAAGTTTATGGCTTGTGGTAAAGGCGGTTGGAAAACCATAATTGGTAATCGACTCACCAAAGATATTTTATCTAAGAGTTGGCTAGTCCGAAGCAAACGGCTTCGGTAAAGACAAATCAAATCCGTTGAAGCGGTGGTTTGCTCAAAATTATTTGGTTATCATTGTACCAAGGTTCTTACTTGAACTGAAACAATTGGCTACCCCAGAAGTAATGGCTTTTGGTAAAGAGATGAAATCCATAAATTTTTCTCAAAACATTGCTAGGGACTAGCAATATCTTAGTGTGGGGGATTGATGAGTGTCTAAATACTCATCATTTTTGTACCATTTAAACTGCAAAAACATCTGAAAACACTCAGAAATGCATCAAAATGACAAAAATATCACAAATAAGTGTTTTATGTGTTTTAAATGCAAAAATATCAAAATCTGGTGAAAAACGTATCAAGTTTGCATAATTGGCAGTTTTAGTCCCCCAAGTTTCAAAAGTTGTCAAAAACAGTCCCTGGTAAAACAAAATAAAGAAAAATATCATTTCAAGTCCTTAGGGATTCTTGAGTTGTAAAAATTGGTCCTTAAAATCTAAAATTGCAAAATTACAACTTAGGTCCCTAAACTTTGAAAATTGTCACAAATGGTCCTTAGAAGTTTGAAAATGTCAACAATGGTCCTTGTACTATTGAAACCTGTCAAAAGTGACCCTTGAAACAACTTTGATAAATTGGCATAATTGGTCCTTGGTCTTTCAGAAATTAAAATTTGGTCCTTATGTTATTAAAATAAGCCATGACCCTTTGTATCCTTTGGCCCCTGCCAAATCCCTTTGGCCCCTGCCATTACATTTTGACCCCTGTCTAATATACCTGGTCAAACCCACCAGTTAAACACTCCACCTTTTCCCTCCACCTTATCCCTTCTCCTTCCCAAGTTGCCTGCAACACTCTCCCATCACCTCACCTTATCCCTTCCCCCTCATCATCACCTCTACCCACTTTACACACCACAATTAATGCCACCCCCTAGTTGCAAATTCAGAAGCCCACAGGTCAAAACAGCTTTTCCCGCCAATTTTGATCAAACGGCCAAAAGTGCCTCAAGTCATCCAATGGTTGAAATTACAAGTAGGATTCACTCAGAGGACACGTGGAAGCTTTTTGGTGTATAAAAGAGAGAGGAGATGCAGAGGAGAAGGCTATCTAGTGTAATTTTACTTTTTGTATGTCGTTTTAATAAATTCAAGCTTTCCTGTGTATGTTTAAACTTTCAAGTTCTTGTTTAAGTGTTTTTGAGTGTAAGTGAACCTTTATAAACAATTAATTTCAAGTTCCTTTTCATTTCCAGTTTATGTAAAAGTTCAAGTTCAAAGAAATCTCATGTTAAGTTGAATGTTGCTATCAGTTGTTATTAAGTACTCATAAGCTCACATAAAGCTCTTCTAAAGTTTTTAAAAACTTTTAGAATCATTAAAACTCAGTTTAAATTCAGAAAGCAAAAATACCAAAAATACCAAATAAATAGTTGAAAAATAAAAAATCCATGGTGAAGGTTGTCAAGAAGATGAAGCAGGGTTGATTGTGGATGGCCTTGGTTTAGTGCTTCTTGGGAAGCTATAGGAAGTATTTACAAGTCCTTGGTTCTCAGTTCTGAGCTTAGACTCATTTTGTAAGCTTTTTCTTTAAGATTTGCATTTTATAGTATAAGTGCTTAAATTCTGTTAATTTTAGCTTAATCATATCTAAATATAGTTAGTATAAGGTTTTTAAGTAGTTACATGATCTTAATCTTTGGAATTCTTTGATAAGCTTTAAAAATGTCTCTTAAAGGACTGATTGGATTTGCTCAGTTATCTGTGCTAGAGTCCTTTTGTGTTGTTACTTGTTGTTGTTTTGTATCACTTAAGTTCCTAATAGCTCAGTCAAAGCAATAAATTCAGCTCTTGTTTTGTAAAAAGTCAAAATCATCTTTAATTTTCTCTTATTTGATAACTGTTAGAGATATAGATTGTATAATCATGCATACTAGTTTACAAGTTGTTTATCTAGCTTAATTTAGTCTCATAATAGCTTAATATAACATATTTAGTAGCCTAGGATCATTCAAATCTCATAAAAGTCAAAGTCTTAGTGTATTTTAAAAAAGTCAAATTTTTCATTGGTCAGTTTTTGAATAAACTAAAGAATTTTAGTGTGTATTTAATGTTAAGATTTAGCTAATCATCTTTTGGAATATTAAAATTTTGTTGCTTATCTAAATTAGAAAAATATTAGCTTATATCTAATTAGCTTATATAGTGCTTATTTCTTAGCTTAGTTTGAGTCCTTGTCTAAAATCATGCTCAGGCACATACTGTTGAGACCTTTTTCACAAGCTCTCAGAGAGCTTATTAGTTAGCTTCAGCCTGTGTACCTTAGCCTTTTGAGAAGCTCACCTAGTCGTCTCAAGGTTACAAGCTTAATTTTCTACTATATAGCTTATTTAGTTAGGTCGCTAGTTACTTTTAATTTTGTCCATTTTGTTTAGTGTACTAAATCAGTCAGTGTTCATAAGTATTTCAAAAGCTCCTCAAGAGCTTATTAGTATAATCCAATCTGTGTAAATTAGCTTCTTAGAGAGTTTAACTAGTATATTTGTTAGTCCAAGTGTTTACTTTCATTTCTTAGCTTATTTAAGTGCTTAAAATTTAGTTTAAAGTGTTTAGAAAACCAAACAGTTCACTGTGCAAACCAGTTTAGTTAAGTGCTTATTTGAAGCTTATTCAGTGCTTATTTCTTATTCATTTTGCTTTTTCAGTTGCCATTCTAGCTTGTTCTCAGTTAGCTCTTGCTTATTTAGAAGCTTATTAGTCACTTAGCTTAAAAACTTGAGCTTATTTCATTTTTTTTCCACTGTATAAATCTTTAGCTTATTCTGTGCTTATTTAGTTGATTTCATAAAAAGTTCTAGTTTTAAATATTGCTTATCTTACTGTTCTTAATAAGTTTGTAAAAAGAAAAAAAAATATTTAGCAAAAGGTGGGGAGGCAGTGCTCGAACCCGAGACCTCCCACCTTTGAGAGTGATAGTGTGTACCGTGATACCAGTTGCCCTCGGGTCTTTGACGGTTATCATTTGCACAATTTATTCCTTAAGTCTAGTTTTCCATTTTAGCTTATACGTACAAACTAGCTTATTTCTAGCTTATTAAGATAAGTTGTCACATCCTTTTTATTTTTCTTAGCTTTGTTTTGTTATAAAGTATTTTAGAAAAAAGTTTCAGATTTTTCTTAATAGTTTTAGTATTTTTAAACATTTAATTAGTGTAAAATAGTATTTAATTCATAATAAAAAATATAAAAGTCTAAAAAATATAAATATTTTTTCTAAAATTTTATTTTATCATATAGTAAGTAAGAAAATTGTTTTTACACTTGTAGGACTTTTATTTCATAAATTTTACGTTTTTGCTTGCGCACTCGCGTAATTTTTATACATAACGCACGTTTTCATTTTAAATCACGTTTTTAGGTAATTTAAGTTTAAGTTTTAATTAAAATAGTTTATTTAAGTTATTTTATTTTATAAATCATCATTGTAAAAATAGTGATAGCGTTAATTTAATATATTTTAGCTTTTTAATTTTCTTTAATTTGCATTTAAGTCGCTGTAATTTATAAACTTTTTCTTTAGGTATAATTATCATTCAAAATCCTTACTGATCACTATCCTTAGTGATCATTCTATCGTCTGAAAGTTTTTAAAAAAACACCATTCATCCTCCGTGGGACTTAACGACCCAGGAATCCACTATATTCCTCTGATCTAAATTGCATTTGCCTTCTGAGCTGTTTTAAGTTTGTTACGGTTGACCATTCACAAGTGGTCAGCTTGTGTGATTAAACTTGACCGTTTGGAGGCGAATCAACCCTACACCAGTTACTCCATTGGCTTCTTGCCCTTGCCATCATAGTCATGCTTATTCTTCTATGCCCTCTTCCTTTTGTTCTCAAAGGTTGACTACATTCTTGGACAAGCAAGACCAAGAAATTGTGGGGGAGGCCTTGGTAATCTTGCAGGCTTCTCTGGTATGGATATCTGCTTCATGTTTGAGAGAGATGTTTCCAATGCTTTTGTCAGAGCCCTTGGTAACTCTTTGGACAAGGAATAGGTCTCATCATCGGCATCATCATCTGATGAACTGGAGTAGAACTCAAGAGAAGGTGCAGGTCTGGCATCTGGTGCAGGATTGGTGGTCTTCTTTGTTGACTTCTTGGAAGAAGTGCTTGCAGTCCATGGTGGAAAGTAACCTGCCCACCCTGAGGCTTCTGATGATGACTCAGAAGCAATCACAAACTCTGTCTCAGAATCAGAGGAGATGTCAATGATGTTGGAAGGATTGCTCATGGTGATGTTTAGGGTTTTTGTGAGTTAGAATGTGTTTTGGTATGACTATGATGTGCCGAGCCTCTTTATATAGGCAAATTCGATCACAAGGGTTCATTAAAGAATATATTTATTTTTCCCTATTTTGGTAGGTTGAAGAGTAAATATGAATATTATCGGGTTGACTTTGGGAAGATATTTTTAGATAGTGGCTTGGTTAAAAGTAACTTTGGTTAAAACAAGTTGGTTATTCATATACTTTGTACTATGCTAACACATGCAGGAACATAACCAATCTTGGATGGGAGTTGATCATAAATGGTGTGTATCTGAGACACACAACAAATGGTTATTGATTCACCATGTCTAATCCACATAAGAATCAACTAGTCCAGAGCAAACGGCTACTGGTAAAGACTTAACAAATCCGTTTATGGTTGATAGTTTACCAAAAACTATATGGTTATCAACTCACCATATTCTTTATGATTAAGAGTTGGCTAGTCCATAGCAAACGGCTCATGGTAAAGACATATCAAATCCGTTGATAGCTGGTAGTTTGCTAAAAACTATAATGAGAGCAGTTCATATTTTCATATGTTTTTCTTTACCACTGCTCTTTGAAAATTTTTGTGAAAAATTACCACTGCTAGTTCACAGTTTCCACTGACAGTGTTATTTTTGCCACTAATGATCTAGCCATTACAACTGTTGTGTCAGTAACTAATTTTTTACTAGCCGTTGAAGAGAAATTGCTTTCCATATAAATAGGGTAAAATTTTTAGAAGATTATCTACTTTCCTAATTGCTATTTATCCTCTAAAGATAAATCTTTTCCTTAGATAAACTTTCTTACGCAAAACTCTTAAACCCTACCACTATATATCTTTCTCTCTCAATTGGCGAGTTATTTATTCAATTCTTACTGACATAATATATTTTTCATCAAAAGATTCTATGGCACCTATCAATTTTGCAGATGAGCACAACCAAGTGGCCTATTTGGAAAAGTCAAACGACAAGAGTGGCCCTGTTTTTCATTAGATTGTGGACTTTCTAAACACTACCCATATAAGGTATGCTTTACTTCTTAATCCCACAATCTATATCTCTCAAATCAAACAGTTTAGGACTTCTTTTCAGTCCATAACCATTGAAAATAGAGATACACATGAAATAGTGGATGCTCTTAGAGCCATTGTGGACGGGGTAACTATTGATGTTACTGAGGCATCCTTGAGGAGAATTCTCCAATTGGATGATCTCAATGGTCTCATCACATAACCTATGCCAGAAATTCATACACATCTTTCATCCATGGGGTATGATACCACTGACAAAAAGACTACTTTAAAAAAGAGTGGTTTCTGTCCTCATTGGAGATTTTTAATACATACTCTTTTGCATTGCCTAAGTCCAAAGAAAACTTCTTATGAACAATTCAGTTCAACAATGGCTTACCCTTTGGTTTGTCTAGCCACTGATAGGATTTTTAATTGGTCTAAATATATTTTTACAAGTATGCAAGGCAATGTAAAGAGTTCAACAAAATTTTTGATGTATCCAAGGTTTGTACAAGCAATGTTAAATGAATTTCAACTGCAACCCCATACAAGAGTTTATAAAATCCGTTGCCTTAAGCCTAAAGTTTTTCAAAACATGAACAAAGATGGCAATATGATTATTACACCTCTTTTTCCTCAAATGCTTGCAAAGATTTCACAGGTACAAAACTCACCCATAATCACTGTTCCAAACATTGATTACACTCCACCAGTTTCTCACACCTATGAGAGGAGGCATAAACATCCAACTCCTTCTATTACAACACAGCATGTCCCTGATCCTTTTGGTTTATGAACAAGCAGTGGTGGTTCCAGGCTACAACCTAGTCCAACTAGGGAGGAATCTGAGTCAATGCCCTATGATTCACCTCTCCCAACAGGTCACACAGTTGGAAGTGTTGAGGGCAGTGAGCAACAAATGAAATTGATGGCACTTTGTACCAAATTATCCAAGCAGGTTGAATCTCTGGAGAAAGACTTGGCACAACTAAAGGAGGAACATGCCAAGGATGTTACACATTTGAAAGAAGAGATTCAGACCTTGAAGGAAGAGTTGGAGGGGTTGAAGCAAAGGAAGACTGCAAAGATAGTGATATCATCTCCATCCTCACCTGATAATGGTGATTCAAAAGGTTTCAATAAAGATTTGGGAAATTCTCCCAAACAGGGGAGGAAAACATATGCTGAAACCAAGGGGAGGAAAATTGACTTTGGAGATAAAGGTGATGATTTTGGAGTTACTAAGGAAGCTAAGACTCAAGAAGTTCCTCAACAGCAACTGGAGCAAGAAATTTTCAGTACTGCAACCACTGATTTCATTCCCACTGTAGAAGAAGTTACCACTGCTGATCAAGCTATTACCACTGCAGAGGAAGAAATCAAGAAGAAGAAAGGTAAAGCAGTTATGCAGAGCAAAGAGCAAACAAGTAGAAAGATTTCAAAGAAAGAACAAGCTCAGATTGCTCATGATGAAGAAGTTGCTAGAAAGATCAATGAAGATCAAGTTGCTAATAAGAAAAGACTGGAGGAGATAAAGATTGCAGACTTCATGGAGGCTAAAAGGTCAAGGGCAGAATGGACACCACTGATCCAATGGATGTAAATCTAGTTTCCACTGTTCCACCTACTATTTTCAGAGAAAAGACTCCAGAGTTCAGCTATGTACCTACAGAAGAAGAAATTGAGTTCTTGATTACTAATGATCCAGTGATCAAGAAAAAGGCAATTGACCTAGTTGCAGATAAGTCTTTAACTGAAGAACAAAGAACAGCAAAGTTAACGGATTTCATTCAGATGAAGAACAATCAAGCACTTCAAGATGCTATTGTTTCAGTCAAGAAGGGTCAAAAGAAACCAAGACAACCAACCAAGGCATACGTGATTTCAATGATGAAAGATTATTGTTGCAGTGTTGGTGGCTGGAAAAGACATCAATTCAAAGGAATGCCTGATGATAAAGTTGAAGGTATCTACTACAGAGTTAAAAGGCAAGACCAAGATTTTATTCCAATGGACTTTGAAGAAGAAGAAAGAAGGTATCCTAATATGAAGAGAAAGGCCAAAGATAGTGAATCTCAGACATTTAAAAAGACAAAATTTGTTTGAAGAACAAGAAGTTCAAACCGAGAAATTCATCAAGAACAGATGACCGGAATGATATTGATAGAAGAAGATTTTTATCCTGAACCACTGCAAGGCAGACATCCTATCATTGATTGGGAAGTGTTTACTACTAGCAATTTTGCTCCAACATGGAAGATTACAAGGCTAGGTGGTGAAACTTCATCATTCATTCAATTTGAAGAACTCATCAAAGCATGTGACAGACATGATCTGGATACTTTGTGGAGATTGGTTCAAGAAAGGTTTGATTCTGAAAATCTCAAAGATTTGAAGGAAATGCAGTTATGGGTTAATCTAAGAAGGCTCTAGATACTTATGATGATTTCTGGAAATTCTCATGTTCATGTCCTAGTACTAAATGGTTTTATTATGATTCATGTGAAGTTCATCATGTTTCTACATCAGATGGAGTGGATGCATTCATGTTTGCTGAGAAAGAATACCCACTCAGAGCTGGAACTCTCACTGTGATGTTATGTACAACAATAAGAGTTCATGAAGATAATGAGAAGGTCATAGCATTGTTACTTAGGCTTCAAGATCAATGTTCAAGAGCTATTCAGGAATTAAGGAAAAAGTGAAGTGTTTGAAAGAATTCCCAAAAATCCTTACAGAAGATGCAGATTGAAGAAACTTATTGATTTGCACAGAAATCATAAGTTTAGGGGAGGATTGTTGGGAATAAAGCTAACAGTTACCACTGATAAGTTGTGGAAGACACTACTAAAGATTACACTAGCAGTGAAAACTCATTACCACTGCCAGTACATTATTACCACTGCTATTAGGATAATTGTTATGTATCCGTGTATAGATAAATATAGAAAAGATCTTGTGTATATTCTATATTGTTAGCATTAAACTTATCTTGTAAAGGACTCCTTGTGCTATAAAAGGAGATCCTAGGTCATTGTTTAGAGTACGAATTATTCATATAAGCTTCAAGGTGTAACCCTAGTGATAAGCAAGATCACTCGTATTATTTCTTAATAATATTGGAGCTTTGTGTTAAACTGTTCTTACTTACATTACATCTTCTAAGTATTACTAAGTATATTCCGCGTGCTTATTAATATAATTCAAAATATCACTAACACAATGTGTGTGTTTAGATCCATCAGATTTAGTAATGTTTTGCAAAACCCCAATTTTTGTTAAGTTTCTATCAAAATCCTAATTTTTTATTTGATTTTGAACAGCTGAAAGATGGTGGTGTCATTTACTGTGAAACTTTATCATGACAGGGTATTTTATGTTGAGCCTTTGCAATATGTTGGTTTCGATTTTAAGGTCATTGAGGATGTTGACTTCGATGGTCTGTCATACATGAATATTTTTTCATACCATTAGAAGGCTAGTTGTTCTCTGTCCAACTAGTATGTATTACAAAAACCCTATTGATCCACTCATTGCTTTGAAATCGTTAAAAATTGATGAGGATGCTTGTTCTTTTGTGAAAGCTTGTTATGAAAACAACATATTGACTTGTTAACAAAGCACATTGGCTATGACATTATGGAAATCATTGCTGAGGAGCTTCGCTATAAAAGTATTGTTAGTCATGTAGACTCAGACTCAGATGTTGAGACAAATCAACCATTAGATGATGTAGCTCATATCGTTGAGCAATTTGAACATGAAAATGAGAGTAATGTAAACATACCTAGGATAACCACAAATGACCCACGGCTAAACAAACTGGTAAGAGTTGTGTTAATTTTATTAGACATATTGAGAATCCAAACCCTAACTTACAAGGTAGATTTATGTTAGAGGTTGAGGATCATGATGATGAGCAGGCAGAATCTAAGTTTAAAGCCAAAAAGAATGTGGATTATCCTTCTTTCAATCTTGACACACCTAGGAATGAGTGAAAACCAGTGATAGGAATGAAGTTTGAAAGCCGAAAACTATTGAATCATATGCTTTCCAATTATGGTGTGCAGCATGGCTATCATTGGTACATGCAGAATGACCTAAATAAGCTTTAGTGTTTTGTGGTAAGGATGTCAGCCAAGGTAAGTGTACTGGTTTAAAAGGTAAGAAACCCAAAACAGTTGATAATGAAGAATGTGAGAGTAGCAAACAGGGTATTAAGAAGGGTGATGGTAGGAAAGTAATGAATGAGAAAATTAGCAAGGCTGTTAAGGAAAGATGGGTAAAAAGAAGGAATGTGAGAAAAAAAAGGTCTCTAAACAAGCTAATTGTCCCTTTAGGTTGTGGTCCTCATGAGTGAGTACTAAGAGATCACTCCAAAGTAAGACTTTATACCTTGACCACAAGTGTTGCAGAAATTATACAATTGGGGCATTGGTTACTTATAGATGGATAACACACTACTATGCTAGGGACATCATTCAAAACCCAAATATGAACATTAAGTTCATGCAAAATGAAATAAGGGAAAAATATTTGATAGATGTCATCTTGGGTCAATGCCAGAGGGCAAAGTAGTCTGCAATGTTTGATCATGAAGGAAGTTTAGTAGAACACTATAGTAAGCAATGGCAGTATAAGCAAGTAATTCTAGACACAAATCCAAGCTTTATATGTGAAATGGAGACATAAGTGAATGAAGATGGGAAACTGTACTTTAAGATGTTTTATGTTTTTTTTCATGGTGTAAAACATGGGTGGCTTGAAGGTTGTAGGAAGATTATTGGTTTGGATGATTGTTTTTTGACCCATACATGCAAGGGGCAACTGTTAACTGATCATGGGCAGAGATGCAAACAACTAGATGTTCCTAATAGCTTAGGCTATTGTTAGAGTTGAAAACAATCAGAATTGGTGTTGGTTTCTATCATTGCGTAGGAATGACTTGAATCTGGGAGATGGAGAAGGCATCAATATAATATCATATAGACATAAGGTATGTATAGAACTGAATATTTGCCAATTCTCTTAATATTCTTACCTTATTATTATTCAAACTACTTGCCTTGCTCACCATTGTTAGGGATTTATTAAAGCTTTTGTAGACTGGTTACCCAATGCTGAGCACAAACAATGTACCATGCACATTTATGCTAATTTCAAGAAGATATGGAGTGGGTTATAATTTAAGAGGCTTTTCTGGGCTGCTTCTACAACATTAATGGAGACAGTCTTTCTACAAAAAATGGAAGAAATCCATATGTTAGATGAGAAGGCGTATGAATGGTTGGTGGAAAGGAATCCCAATTCGTGGTGTAGTGCATATTTTGATATGGACAGATGTAGTGCAGCTTTTTAGAATGGGATTTCAGAGAGTTTTAACTCATGAATTCTAGGACCTAGAGGCAAACCAATCATAACCATTTTGGAGGACATTAGGGTTTATCAAATGCAAAGGATGTGGTGCATGAACAAACTAGTTTTTGAAAACAAAGACTCAATCACACCATCAATTAGAAGACAAATGAAATTCAACAAAAATATTAAGATGTATATGATATCACTTTGACTTTTATTTACTATTTATATGTATGATTCAACTTAACACACTTACTGTTTCACACAGGAATTTGTTAGTTTTTCTAAGTGGCTATAGAGAGGTAGAGGTGAGGAGAGGAGATCAATATTTTGGTGTTAACCTACTCCAAGTGACATGTGTATTCAAAATGTGACAGTTGAGTGGGATAACTTGTGTTCATGCCATGGATGGGTATATGCACATGAAGATGAACATAGATTTTGGAGTTGATGAATGGTATTATCAAAGTAAGTGGTATGAAGCCTTTCAGTTGTTAATCGAACCTGCTTATGGATCAAAGTTTTGTAAACCAGTTAGTCAACCACCACCATTACCTCCTGTTGAGAGAAAGATGCATAGGAGGCCAAGAAAAAGGAGAATTAGACATCCAACAGAAGATGAGGACCATGCAGTTACTAGGGTAGGTACAGTTATGCACTGCCACAAGTTTTGGGAAACATGACACATCATGAAAAGATGCACTAATCCGGAAAGACAAAAACCTGCTTATTTGAAGTCAAAAGGTATTGTGTTTTCTAAGGCCCCAACTACCAGTATTCATTCACCCACTCCTAGTGTTCCATCAAGTAGCATGCCATCCCCCACTGCTACACCATCTTGTTGAAACACTATGTCACCACCTCCTACACCATCTGGTTCTAACACTATGCCACCACCTACAACTAATGAACCATCTGGTTCATACACTATGCCACCACATGCTACACCTAGTTCAAACACTATTGTATGTAGTGAAGCATCTGCTTCAAACAAAGAAAAATGTCATTTGATTCCTAAAAAAGAAGCAGACCTACCAAAAGGGGTGGTTATAGCAGCAGAGGTGGTTTTAGGGGTGGTGTAAGCAAAAGAGGTAGAGGTTCAAGAAAAAGAGGTAGTTATTCAAGCAGAGGTGGTTCTTTCATACCATTAGAAGATTTAAGGGATGAATCCGATGAGGTAGTGTACTAATTTATCTTATTTTCACTTTTAACAAATTTATGAAACTGATATAACCCATGTAACCGATTATTAACTTATCTAGGAGTATCAAGTTAAAATGGATATGGAGGTTGTGTATGACATGGAAAAAGAACAAATTGCATATGAGCATGAACAAGCAAGGATAAGAAAGATGTTGGATGATAATGATGAGGATGACCAGTTTTGGGAGGACTGTGCTAGGGATTTTGATCATTAATAAGGCATAATCCATTTTGGCTCCCATTTATTGAAAGAACCTAATGATGACCATGACCCATGACAAAGAAGATGTATCTCCAAAATGCACTACAGAAGAAATGACCCATGACAAAGAAGATGTATCTCCATTTTGGCTCCAATTTATTCAAAAAGGGACCTCACAAACAGAGCACTACAGAAGAACCGAGAGGCCAAAATGCCACAAAACTAAACTAAGAATGAAACAAGACCAGAACTGCAAAAACCATTAAGAGAACATATCAGAAGGCTTAGCCACCCAACATGACCAATTCACCTTCACGTTCGCCTTGATACGATCCGAAATCCAAAGTTTAGACAAGCGTTGGATACTCGGAAAGATGTCTTCATTCTTGATTTTAATATAGTCATCCCCAACCGCGTGAATCAAACGGTTCTGCCAATTTCAAACAGCCCATAAAGTTATTTGGAACACCCTACTAATAATTTTGACAATCTTAGGACAACCATGGACATTGTGGTTTCCAAGCACAACCTCGGATATAGATAAAGGAGGGTAGATGATCGGGGTGGGAAGACTCCACCAACTCCAAATTTTCCTCAAAACTATACCCACCTTATTGCATTTAACCAAAATATGCTTGATATCTTTAATCTTCGCATCACATAAAGGACATATTGAGGAAGAAAGGGCGACACCACGTGCAATCAGATTAGGACAAGTTGCAAGACGTTTAAGAGAGGCTTTCCACACCATGACATTAACTGTGACACCTGGCATTTTAGGGAGTCTATTTTAGGTAACCGCATTACATTAAACTAAACCGAGTTTTGCCTTTAACACTATTTTTATCAACCATGACTTGATTTTATATCTTCTATTGGTTTTTATGATTTATTTTAGTATTGGACGAGTTATCGTGTGAGTTTTAACTCTTTTTGATAGGCACTATTCGATCTGGCACTATAAAAGCCTAAAACGAGAACTAACGTAACTTTTAAACCGTAACTCAAAAATTGGCAAATAAATAGACAAAACTCGTGGAAAACATAAATAACGATAATATAAAGTCGAATGAATGTCGTGGGACACTCGTAGGACAGTATATGAGCTCGGGAATCGGTAAACGGGATAGTTTATGAAAAATTACGACTTCGGCCCTCCCACTTTCACCTAGGCCGGCCACCCCTCCTCCCTTTTTATTTATTTTGAGGTCCCTCCTTCCCAAGTATATATACCCCATCACTAACTCATTCATCTCTTTTATTTCTCTCACTAAAAACACACACACTCGTCCCTTTCTCTCTCTAACCTCTCTCTAAAAACCCTAACCCTAAACCTAGTCGCCACCTTATAAAATCCGGCCACTTCCGGCCATTTTCTGGCCAACTTACGGCGAGTGAACATACACCTCCACCACCATCTGGTAGATCTTTCTCTCCTCTTTCCAACCATATATGGCACGCGCCATATAGACCTCAATAACACCTCCAAATCTTGAAAATACAATTCGGATCTTTAGGGTTTCAAGTGGGTTTTATAGATCGGGTTTAGAAAAGGTAAATGGAGCATTGTTATGGCTCGTATGAGCTATGGGGAGTCACGTACGAGGCTTACAAGGCTCGTATATGTGTCAACCTAGTTGGGTTTTGGTTCAAACTAATTAACACTTAAATAAACATGTAGCTAGTGATTTGGTATCGTGTGGTGTATCATATTATTGGGTTTTTGCATTTTAGGTCAAGTGTTATGTTTTTGATTAGGAATAGATGATGGGTTTGATGTTTGGTTAATGATTGGAGGTTGATTGATTGTGTTTGGATGTTGTGGAAGTGATTTGGGAGGTGTTTGGTTGTGCATATGGGGCGTACAAGCCACCAAACCCACGTATGGGTATGTTTGGGTGGCGTACGTGACCCTCAAGGACCAAGGGTCCGGGTCGAGTTGTCTTGGCAGCTTGTTGGTTGATGTTGTTGGTGTTTGGATGAGAAGCGTAGAGCCGAAAAGCTTCTAGAGCTTGTTTGGTTCACGTGGTCTTAACCGTGACCGTATCATGACCATTAAGGTCATAACATTTGTTTCGGGTATATTTGGTTGGTTGATTGGTTGGCGAGATTGATTTGAGTTGATTTGGGATTGAATTGCGCTATTATGACTTTTATTTGGACTTGATATATATATTGTCAACTTTGAGCAATGTCGGTGTTACTTTGACTTTTTAGTCAATAGTTGACCTCGACAACGTCGTAACATGGACTTTAGTATAGTTTGGATTATTGATTGATTAAAAGCCGAGAAGTCATGACTCGTGCTTGTGGACTCAAAATGAATAACGATATGAAACTAATATTGGAATTTGACGAAAGGTATATATGAAAATGCTAATAAACTATGAAACATTAATAATAAAAAGGCTTTTATACCAAAAATATCGATAACAAGACTTATCTTGTTATTTACTATTTTAAATAGAAACTAACGGCTAAAAATGAAAAGGTTTTCTAATAAATAGGTAATTAATGTTTCGAGTACACATTTATCGAAATATGCCAATTATGGGCATTTAATACTAGTTTCAAGTATTTATCTACTTATGTTGTGTGCATGGGTTACGAATAACCTAACATTAATAGTGTTGATCCACGTGGGTAGCGGACTTATTAGGTTAATGAATCTAATAAGAGCCCGCTAGGTACGTTGGGTAACCTTATTAATGGGTGAATTATCCTTATGACTCTTTAGGATGCGACCAGTTTATGGGATAATAAGCGACACGAATAAATAATTGAGTTTATCGAGTTGACGAATTCGATAAGGTCTACTATTTATTTCGAAACGTATTGGACTATGGAGCTTATCGCTTAGATGTCTTATTGTGTTGCATTGAGTCACATATTGGTTGTTTGAGTGCATTCATGGCATCATATTGAGTCGATACACCTACATGAGGATACCAAACACTAGGACTAAACGGTGAAACGAGACATTTTTGGAAATAACGAAATGGAATACATTGGGGTAAATAATGTTGATGTTGGGAAATATATATTAAAATTGGTTTACATTAGTAGGTTGTGCCGAGTCTATAGTTGCTGAGCCGTGATTACCTGTTATCTTCTGCTAGTGTTTATTTGTGCATTGCTTGCTTGAGGTGAGTTTCATAGCCCCATTTTTATCTACGTTTTTAACTAAATTGGGGTGAGAATCATGCTACTGCTTTTGGACCTTTAAAAATTGTTTAGATAGATGTGTGGTAGTCGTTGCCTTAGCCTAGGGTAGCAATCCTAATTGCTATAACTGTTGCCTAGCTAAGAGTAGACTTCTACCTCGACCTAGTCCGGGGTTAGCAATTGTTCTAGACTTTGCTACGGCAGTCTTTGGACTAGAGTCGCTGCGCCCGTGTGATCACTGGATGCGTGATATGGATTGTGATTTCGGATATGAAACGGTTTGTGAATGATGTATATCTATATTAAGTCTCGCATAGCAAATCAACTCCTACAGGTCCACTATGTTTTATTGAACTTAAACCTATGAACTCACCAGCGTAAGCTGACCTTTTAGCATGTTTTCTCAGGTATTTAAATGATGTTTGGAATACGTGTTCGGTGGAAGCTTGGCAAGGAGGCATGCTTCAAGGATTATATTTGACTCTGATAAATTATGGGGACCTATTTTATTAAATCATGTTTTGGGCCTAATACTTATACTTTTGGATTAATGTTTTGAATATTTAAATTTGGGATTGGTTTTGAATGAAATTGACTATCTTGTTTGCTATACTTGTGTGAGATACTAATCCAGTCGTAACGCCCCAAAAACTTGATTAAGTCTTCCGTTGTACCATGATTTGGGGGTGTTACAGATTGGTATCAGAGCTCAAGGTTATAGAGAACTAGGTATTTAATAAACCCTAAACTATAACCACTTTTTAAGAAAATTGATCCTCGACCGACGCACGCCCGCTTGCCAAGCCGAAGCTTCTTATTTGATTATGGTATGAACTACGATTTGACTTATGAGACGTTACGTTTTGGGATATGATTATTGATTTTGGGTAAATGTGATGCGATTATCGAGATATTACTGATTTGATTTGGATTATACGATGCGTGGATTATGTGATAGAACAGAACTTACATGTTTTACTTAAAGGCATATTTTGAGTAATGCGGTACCTCTATTTTAAAGCTTTCATTATGTGATACATGTTTTGGTTGAGTTGATGCGCTTATTAAAACTAGTTGTTTTCGAACACTTATACCTACCCTATGCTATTGTCACAGACTATGCCTTCACTAGCTTTTGATGTGTCTGAGGATGTCCTTGCTGCTGCTAGTTCCCCAGCATTGACTTTCATGACGGTTGCGCAGGGTGATCCCTATGAGATTACCCGTCACTCTAGTTCATCATCATCAGATCGCCCTAGCTCATCTAGGCAGCTCACTTTACATCAGGTCTTAGCACGAGCCCAGACTCCTAGACTTGCTTATAGTACTTGCCGCATGTCCGTGCGACCACCATCATCACCTATCCGCTTAGCACCCACTCTCTTGTCATCACCACCGGCATCACCATGTCTTAAAAGACCTAGATCCCCTCTTGTACCATCTCGGGATTCACCCGCACAGAGACTCCGACTCATGGACTCTCCCTCACGAGGATGAGGAGGAGCATGAGTCGAGGAGGAGCATGAGATTGAGGAGAGATATGTAGATGAGGATGAGGATCCTCGGGAGGAGGATGAAGAGGATATCCAGAAGTGGGTACTCCTCCATTGCAGAGTCACGCATTATCCAGGGACCAGGCTCTCCTTTGAGCACGATTCTCTGGACAACCTTTTGATTTTGATTCACCTCCACAATCACACGAGATAGGTAGCCGTTAGGATCTGAGATACCATGGAGATTGCTTGAGCTGAGGATTATGGTGAGAGGGGTCTATGTGGGAGAGGATTACATCACAGGGTACTAGGCTTAGTAGGTTGACAGATCGGTTGGTTGGAGTATCGAGGGCTAGTATAGAGGATCTGAGAGCTGATATGGGTAATGTAGTCAAGAGGAATACGATTCTACAAGAGGGTATGTCGGAGCTCTAGGAGCAGGTTGGGGACCTGCTGAGAGGGTTCGCGACAGCTCGATATGCAGATAGAGCGATATGGCGTAGGATTAGTGAGTTGGAGAGAGAGGTCGTAGATCTTAAGAGTGATCGCGACGCTCGACGTGTTGAGTTGGCATCTTTGTGGAGAGAGGTTGACGATGTTAGGAGATCAGTTAGTGGTATTCATGATCGTGGCTAGATAGTGTTAGATTCATGGCTTTGTACCATCTTGAAACTAAGTAGTACTTGGTTCGAGATGTAGGTCTATCCTAGTTATCTTATTAGTATCGTTGTTAGGATCGTTTTTGATTTCTCCGTATCCTTTCATGTATTCCACGTTGAAACCTATGAGTTATGGTTATTGGAACGTGCATCCTTTAGTTATGATTCGGTATCTGGTTATTTTTTTATGGTAGAACATTATCCTTGTTGACCTTGATTCTGTATTCAAGCGTTATTTGGTGATCCTTAGAACCCAACTCTATCTTTAGAGCGTGAATTGTGAACTTATGAAACTGTTATTCTTGCCTTCAGAGTGATGGCACCAAGACGAAACCCGCCTAGGAACAACCGAGCAACTCCTGCTATTGAGGTTGCCTCTGTCCGTCGAGTCGTCGTCCGACCCGACCCACTCCACCTATTGAAACGAACACGATAACCCAGTGTAGGGAACCCGATTGTGAATGACCATGTCTTTGTGAATGATCTGTTCCACAAAACCCTCCACCTGAACCCAGCCCACATTGACCCGACTTGTGATGCGGCGTGTCGCTGAGCTGCTAGGCTGAGTCAAATCTCTCTAACACCTCACGGTGGAACGCCAATCTGAATCGAACTCGAGGTTGTACCTACAAAGAGTTTCGATTTTGTGGTCCCATCGAGTTCGGGGCCGAGGGAGTAGTTTACCTAACTAGGTGGTTGGAGAAAACTGAATCTGTGTTTACCGTTAGCAACTGTGATGAGGATTGTAATTTTAAGTATGCAGCATTTACCTTGAAGGACGAAGCGTTGACCTGGTGGAACAACTATCACAGTCGGCAGAAGTGATGTAGCTTATAGCATGACTTGGACTCGGTTTAAGACTCTCTGATCAAGACTTCTTGTCCTAGGAATGAAGTTAAGAAGTTAGAAATTGAGTTACGGAACCATAAGGTTAAGAATGCTGACATGACGACTTACAATCGTCGTTTCAAGAGTTGTCGTTGCTTTGCCGATATGGTTCGCCTGAAGACCTTAAGATTAAGAGGTATATTGATGGATTGCCTTTAGCTACTCGAAATGATGTCATCGCTGCGAAGCCAGTTAATTTGCATGAGGCAATTACTGTGGCTTAGCGTTTGATGGACTCTTATGTATTAGAAGTAGGAGACAAGGGTAAGAGTGATAGGAGTGATAAGAGGAAGAGGAATGAAGTTGTTAAAGGGAATGGCAACAAATGGCATGAGACAGCCAGGGTGTTCGCCATAGGAAATGGAGAAAAGAAGGGTTATGAAGGTAGTAGACCCATGTGTGGTCGTTGCAATCAACACCACCATGGACCGTGCCCGAATGTGTGTAGGAAGTTCTCTAAGGTAGGACACTTGGCCAAAGACTTTAGGTCCCGACCACTTGCTGCAGCTCAAACTGCACAAGGAGCGGACTGGAAGGCCACTGTCACCTGTTTTAGATGTGGAAAGAAGGGGCACTTCAAGAATGAGTGCCGAGAGCCGTGGATGAGAGGAAATCCCGGTAATGTAGGAGGATTTGTTAACCGAGGTGTGGGAAGTAATGGCTTAAACCCTGTGAAGCGTGAGGTTGTGGAGAACCAGGGAAATCTGAGTGCTAGGAATCAGCAGAGAGACATGGGAACAACGCGTGTTTACGCTATTGAGAAGAAAGATGGTGAGGACCCTAACGTATTTACGGGTACGTTCCTTCTCAATAATCGCTATGCTTCCATCTTGTTTGATCTTGAGTGCGGATATGAGTTTCGTATCCATCGATTTTATGCCATTACTAGGAATCTCCCAAACACCTCTAGGGTTTAGTTACGATGTGGAATTAGCTAAGGGAAATAGGGAGAAGATAGATACCGTAGTCCGAGGTTGTACCTTAAGTTTCCTAGACCACCCGTTTAGCATAGACCTATTGCCAGTTACCTTGGGAAGTTTTGTCGTCATTTTCGGAATGGATTGGTTATCGAAGAGCGGTGCACACATCATCTGCGATGAGAAGATCGTGCGCGTACCATATGGCGGAAACGTTCTGAGCATACAAGGAGATCGGAGCGACTGTGGAAGTCCTTCCCAGTTGAGTATCATCTCTTGTATTAAGGCCCAGAAGTACATCGATATAGGAGGTTGTCTTTTCTTGGCTCGAATTTCTGAAAAGAAAAGTGAGGAGAAGAGTGAAAGACACCTTAATGATGTACCTGTCGTTAGAGAATTTCCGGATGTGTTTCCCGACGATCTGCCAGGGATTCCATCTGTTCGACAAGTGGAATTCCAAATAGAGTTGATACCCGGCGCTGCACCCGTAGCCCGGGCACCCTATCGACTTGCTCTAAGAGAATTGGAGGAACTGTCCAAACAGTTGGCAGAGTTGTTAGAGAATGGATTCATTCGACCAAGTTCATCACCGTGGGGAGCACCGGTGTTGTTTGTGAAGAAGAAGGATGGATCGTTTTGGATGTGTATTGATTATAGGGAGTTGAATAAGTTGACGGTGAAGAATCGATATCCGCTACCTAGAATAGATGTCCTGTTTGACCAACTCCAAGGAGCTAGTGTCTTTTCTAAGATCGACTTACGATCTGGTTATCACCAACTTAGAGTTCGAGAGGAGGATATCCCTAAGACGGCGTTTAGGACTCGTTATGGGCACTATGAATTCCAAGTGATGTCGTTTGGTTTGACCAACGCGCCAGCGGTTTTCATGGATCTCATGAACCGAGTGTGTAAGCCATATCTGGACAAGTTTGTGATAGTATTCATAGACGACATCTTGATATACTCCAAGAATAGAGAGGAGCACGAAAAGCATTTGAGGCTCATTTTAGAATTGTTGAGAGAGGAGTAGCTGTATGCCAAGTTCTCTAAGTGTGAATTTTGTATACCGTCCGTACAATTCTTAGGTCACGTGATAGATAGTCGAGGTGTTCATGTTGACCCAGCTAAGATTGAGGCCATTAAGGAATTGGCAGCCCCTAAGAACCCGTCAGAAGTCCGCCAGTTTCTAGGTTTAGCAGGCTATTACCGGAGGTTCATTGAGGGATTCTCCAAAATAGCTAAGTCGCTGACCAAACTGACGCAGAAGGGCGTTAAGTATGAATGGGGAGAAAAGGAAGAAGAAGCATTCCAACTTCTGAAGGAGAAGTTGTGTAGTGCGCTCATCCTAGCTTTGCCTGAAGGAAGCAAAGACTTTGTCGTGTACTGCGACGTTAGGTATGAATGGGGAGAAAAGTATTTGATGTTGAATGATATTGTTTTATTTATGTATTTGAACATTTCAGTCTTTGTAGATGTGGTAAACCTAAACTTTAAACTATCTTTATGTAATATGTAATATGGTAGATGGATAGGGTTTGCAGCCAACGGTTGCTTATTTTGTAACACAAATGCTACCCTTTATACCCTATCATGTGGTACCAACAATCTATGCAGATGACTTTTTAAATTTCCTCACTTGTTTTTACCCATTTTATTACTTTGGTAGTTGATTTTCTTGTCTGCCATTAAATGGCTTTAATGTTGTCTGCATATGCATCTCTGAATATAAAAGTGTAGTCAACAAAGCTCGCCTTTAATAATTCATGTTGTGTCGTATATAACAAAACTACCATTGTCTTTTTAAACCCTTAAACCATTGTATTGGATTTAAGTGTTATCTGATCTTGAAACCATAAACCAAAAAAAGCATTCAACAAAGCAACGTAAACCATAAAATTGTACAAAACTGCCATTGAAATGGCTTTCATCAACAGCTTATAAGAAGTTGTGGAAATTATCATCCATTACAACCCAAACTTACAAAATACAAACAACATAGGGAATAACATAAACATAGCCTACAAACTACATTTTCATCACCATAAAAACCACCACCATGCAAGCAATCATGATCTTCATAAACCTGCAACTTTTTTTGCTTTATTCAAACTTTGACACCTACCCATCATGCACAATTTGAAGCCTTTTCAACTGATCTTGAGCCCTTAGAAGATGCTCAACATATACAAACCTTTCATCAGGATTTTGAGTCACATACAGTTCAAACATCTGATACTTATTCCATGGACTACTAATCCCAGGATCAATCCAAAAGAAGTCACTACATTTCTTCTTATCATGAATCTGAATAGGAAAGGGTATAGGGTAAAACGTTTAAAAACAATAAAATCAAGAACATAAAAAGTGAAGTCAACAACAATGTACAGTCAACAATAATTAACTTACATTTATAACACCAAATCATAAACTTACCCAACAAGTATAACACCAAATCATTTTATATTACGCATTTACCTAGAGTCATACTTACAATAATGTTAGGATTTAGTAAATCCAAGTATTAAAGAGTCGGTCACCTCAAGTATATGTAATCGTTAGTAAGCTCGTAGTCGTAGTTTATTATAAGTTAAGTAGTATTTAGTTTATGTAACACCGTGGAGGACGGGAGGTCTTTACCCTTGTATGCGATCCACAACCAAATAGGTGGCGATTTATGTAATGACTATAAATACTCTCTACCTCCCAAGGTAGAGAGTTGGAGCTCATAATAAGATTTTTCTTTCTCTCACTAAAAGTTCCCAAACCTCTAACTTTCTCTCTCTAGAATCATCTTGTAAGCCTTCTTGTGCTTATGGTTTAGTGTGTTTGTGAAATCCAATATGTTACAAATGGTATCAAGAGCCATGGTTTGATCATCTCTTACATATCTTTGGATTTCTAGTGACTTTTAGGTGGTTTTAGAGTTTGAAAAATTTTAGTGGTTTTTGCATCATTTGGATCATTTCTAGTGTTAAAGTTTGAATCTTGGGTGTAGTTTTGTGTTTAGAATCATTGTATGTGCTTGGGTTTTGATTTAGTAAGCTTGAATCATCTTGGTTGGGTTGTTTTTGGATTGAAAAGTGGTGTTTGTTTGGTTTTCTAGCTAGCGACTTGAGCTACGGATAATTTATCTTGGTAGCGACTTGCTTTGTAACTTGGTAGCGAGTTGTAGTAGAAGTTCTTAGCGAGTTGAGCTTAGCGACTTGTCTATTGAGACAAGCCGACAAGATACATAGTGGATTCTCCACTATGAGTAGCGACTTGGTGAAAGTTAGCGACTTGTACTTAAGTTTGTTAGCGACTTGGTATTAGCGATTTGGTGCTTAGCGAGTTGCTTTTTAGCGACTTGACATATTAGCGACTTGGTGCTTAGCGAGTTGCTATTTAGCGACTTGACATCTAAGCGACTTGGTGCTTAGCGAGTTGCTATTTAGCGACTTGACTTCTTAGCGACTTGGTGCTTAGCGACTTGCTGTCAAAATTTGCTAGCGACTTGGTTCTTAGCGACTTGGTTCAAGGTTTCTTAGCGAGTTGATTGATTTTTGTCTGTAATACGGTTTTCTCTTGATTTAGTAAAATCCGTGAAAGAATCTATTTCCCGGTTTAATCATAGAGTTATAAAATCCCGTTTAATCTGTTAACATGTCTACCAACGTACCTACAATCATCTCCACTGTTGCGAAGATGTTCAAGCGGTGGTTCGGATACTTCGCCCACCCATGCTTGACAGGCCGACTCGACTCTTGGGCTCAACGAATCAAATTATCTTGTCTTGGAAAGGAAAATGGGTCAACATTCTCAAATCCATTGATGAAGGACCTTATCGGGTTGAGACTACTAGAGACATAATTGATACAGCTGAAGATGGAACATTGGTTTATGGAATGGACAGACCAAAGACGTATGATGAGCTCAATGATAAGGAGAAGAAGAGATTCGATGCAGATATCAGGGCTTCTAACATTATACTGCAAGGACATCCAAAAGACATCTACAAACTTATCAATCACAACACTGAAGCAAAAGCTGTATGGGATAATGTCAAGATGCTTCTCTTAGGATCTGAATTAACTGTTGAAGATAGGGAATCACAACTATATGATGAATTTGAGCATTTCAAGATGAAGCCAGATGAGAGTGTTTAAGAGTACTACGTGAGATTCCATAAGCTTGTGAATGACATGAGGAACATCAGAATGACCATGCCAAACATACAGCTTAACTCAAAGTTTGTAAACAACATGAATCCAGAATGGCACAAGTTTGTAACTTCTGTGAAGCTCACTAAAGGATTGAAGAATACAAACTATGAGCAATTGTATGCCTTCCTTCTCCAGAATGAGAGACATGCTATGTTTGAAAAAAGGATTCTGGAGCAGTTCAAAACCAATCAGGGAGAAACAAGTTCATCTAATGACTCAACTGCTTTCTACACCAACGTAGGAATCACCACCAAGGCTTCTAAAGTCGTTCCCACGGGAGATGGTAATCACAAACTCATTCCTGATCCAAGGTTCAAGCAACCGGATGCTGATGCTGTCATGGGACATTTCATCAATCAACTGGCTCTCATGGTTAAACATAACTTGACCTTTTCACCTCATACTAACAGTCTTCACACCAACAATGAAATCAGAACTGCATCCAATCTTCACAATCATGCTTTGATCAGAGATGGGAAAGTTATGGGACAGCCAGTTCAAGAAAGGCAGTATGATCAGAGAAGAGGAGGTGGAGTTGGTGGAGGCTATGGTGGAAATCAGAATCGGGGAAGGATTGGAAATCAAGGACAAACAAAGCCTATCAAATGCTACAATTGTGGTGGTGAGGGACACATTGCAAGAAATTGTACATCTCCAAAACGTCCACATAATGCCGAGTACTTCAGGGATAAGATGTTACTTGTTCAAGCTCAGGATAATGGAGCTGCATTGGATGAAGAAGAGTTATTGTTTCTTGCTGAAGGGAATGCCAAAACTTATGATGCTGATGTTGATGAGCACCAATTCGGAGATAGGTCATAATCATCAGAATGCCTTTCAAGTTCTTTGATTGTGATGTATTTGACTCTGATGTAGATGATGAACCTACTGCTCAAACAATCTTCATGGCAAGCATCTCACCTATGGTTTCTCCAAAAGTTTCTCTACCACAACAAACTGGTCCATCCAAAGACAAGATAATATCAGAGGTATTAAAACTATATGATGATGTTGATGAGCGAAAGATGCATAATGAAGTACAATCTCTTGAGACGTATGAATCAGATATTGATGATGTGGATAATAGCAATATTGTCACATATGATCAATATGTGAAGCAAAGTGAAAGTGAGACTGTATCAAGTAATGCATCTTCTGCAGTCAATAATGACTATGTTTTTGATGAATTCACTTTGCATGTGCCCCTGATGATTCTGTTGTATCTGAACTGAATGCCTATAAAGAACGTGTTGCTATTTATGAACAACGTGCGAAATTTGAGTTGACCACCCGTGAGCAGGAAATGGATGACCAAATGCGTACAATCATTAGAAAAAGTAATTTTAGAGAAGAAGTATTAAAAAAAGAGTTAAATTCCTTACAAGAAAAGCTTTCTAAAACTGCTAAGCAAAAACAAGAACTTCAAGAAAATGTGAAAATGCTTAAGCGAGAATTCAATGCTAAGGAATCAAAACTTTTGAATGATTTTTCTAATCTGAAAACTTTGAAAAACAAGCTTGAAAATAAGTTGTACGTACAAGGGAACACCATTCATATTGCTCACATGGTCACTAAGCATAGAGTTCTAAGCCATAAGCATAGCATTCCCCTTGTTGAGGAACCAAATCCAGAGGTCATTAAAAAGGCTAGAAATGCTCATAAGGTACTTTATGATGGCAATGAAATCCTTAAGCCTAGACAGAAACCTAGTTGCTTTGAGTGCACTGAGGAAGATAAGAAATCAGATGAAGTCACTAGGGAAAAGATGAACAAGAAACTAGATGATCCTAAATGTAAAGAGAAGAAAATAAATATCACACCCCATGATTACAAGAAGGAGAATTGGATTTCCTTGAACAATTTTAAGCCTCGGACATTGTTAACACCCGAACAAGTGTTACGGAAAAAGGATTTAGATAAGCAAAAGCGAGAATCTTGTTGTCCCTTTAGGAAAATGCCTTGGCTGTGTATCCTCCAAATACACCAATGCATTTAGTTCCTAGGACTATTGCCACTAAAAGCAAGACCTTAATCAGTCAATATGTTATTTTTTAACTATTTGTTGATTTTGAGAAAACTTGTAAGAAAAGGATCACACCCACTGGTATAGCTGAAGGGGAAAGGGGTTTTGAGCAAACAAAAGAATGTTATTTAACTGAAGTCATGCCTTTCTTTAAACAACTAAAAGATCAATTTGAAAGTCTTAAAAAGGGAATGAATTTAGACATTAAAGAAATGGAAAAGGAATTTGATGCAATGATCGTTGAGGTTAGTGACTATGAGCGAGAATTAAAATATAATGAGATTGAGAGAAAGAACTTGCATACACTGTATGAGAATCGATTCTGAATGTATTGCTCAAGATGTGTTTTTCCTTTGCTACAAATTGTTCCATTAATGCTTCTCAATTTCATGAATTATCAGTTGCTTTGAAAGTCTCCCACGATCGTGTCATTGAGCTTGAAAAAACTAACTCTAAACTAAATGAGAAAATTGATCGGGATGATCACGATAATTTGGTAAAACACTTTTCTAAACTAGAAGTTGAACATTTTAATTTACAACTAAAATATCAACATCTTAAAGAAAATGTCAAAACCTCAAATATCAAGACATCCTCGGATGCTCGAGTTTGATGTAGTTTTCAAATAAACAAAAGTGATGAACAGATTCAAGCTCATTGTAACACGATCAGAAAGTTGAAAGCCCAAATCTCTCAATTAAAGGGTGAAAAGAACAATGTGGCTGGCTCCCAAATGCCTCCTCCTTTAGATTCTCGGAATTCTCAAACGTTTCATCTTCAAAACCTAGTAAATGCATTACAAAAGGAAAACGAAAGTTTTCTAGAAGAAAATGAAAAGGTTAAACGTCATTTCAATGAGTTATTTGAATCAATAAAGGTCACTCGTAACAAAAAATAACGAACAAATAGCTTCATTGCAAAAGGAAATTGAGAATCTGAAGAGCCAGGAAAAAGGGAAAATGCCAATGATCAATGGGGAGAATGATGGATCAAAGGTACCTGTTTGTAATAAATATGCTATGTCTGTGAAATATGTTCCTCCTCATCTTAGGAACAATAAACTTGCAATTCAAACATATTTCTCATCCCTTAAGGATTGTCTAGAATGTCTCCGTGAGATTTTTGAAGAGGATAAGTTAGAGAAACCACTTGATAATGCAATTGGACATGCATGCTTATATGCCAAACGATCTCAAGAACTTCTAGAATGCTTAATCACAATATGCCCTAAGTCCTTAGGTGAGAGAGTAAATCCTTTGATTCCGTGTTCTATGCCTAGTGCCAAGTATGAAATCCATTCGATGCCCAATGTTATGAATGTGAACTGGAGTTTACCTTCAAGTAGTTCAGATCCCAACACCTCTAGTGTTAAAAAGGTGAACTTCAGTGCGCCTTCAAATAGTTCACATCCCATCACATCTAAACATAAAATGCAAAAAGTAGCAAAACCAACTAATGTTCCCATTCCCTCTACAGGAGTAATCAGTGACATTAAAGCGAGCAGTTCAAAGTCTCAAGACAATACAAGGAATGATAGGACCTCGCAAGCTAAGAATGTGCATTGGAAGAGAGTAGAAGACCAACCTAGGAACTTTAAGCTTGAGTCAAATAAAACAAATCGTGTTGATTCTAGTATTAGCCATAGGCGTCTTGTAATTAATTAATTACGATACTATTTGCAAACCTTGTAATGATGTCTGCCTTGAATTCATTTACTAATCATGAATGTGGTGTGAATGTTTTGTCTAATCTTTGTCAAATCCCGATTAACATTGTTAATGCAAAAATATCATGCTAAGAAGGCAAAAAGGCAAAGCGAAAGAAAGTTAGAGCGTGGAAGTCCACGGGAAGAACATTTAGTAAGATAGGTTATCAATGGATACCTGTTGGCCATAAGGTTAATCAGGCAACGCCCACTAGAAAATGGATGCCTACTAGTAGAACTATTCCCTTAAGAAGTGAACATACTTTGAATAGGGCAAATACGGACACTAGTACTGCATCTATTCATAATGATTCCATTGCCTCAATTTCGGATATGAATGTTTCTATTTCGATGTGGGTGTTCCAATCACTGTTACTAACCAAATGGAACCCATTCTTGCATGGGGATCCCAATTATCGAGTTATCCATTCTTGTATGTGTTCAGCTGCAGGATCGTTCAAATCGTTCGTGGTACTGGACTCAGGCTGTTCCAAGCATATGGTAAGGAGACCGGTCGCGGCTCATAAACTTCGTGAGTAAATTTATCGGGACTGTTAGATTCGGAAACGACCATTTTGGAGCAATTATGGGTTATGGTGACTATGTAGTTGGCAAAGTGTAATCTCCAGGGTATATTATGTGGAAGGTCTTGGTCATAATTTGTTTTATGTTGGTCAATTACGTGATTCGATCTAGAAGTGGCATTTATAAAACATACTTGCTTCGTTAGAGAACTTGATGGTGTGGAATTATTAAGAGGTACTCGTGGTTCTAATCTATACACCATCTCTATCGATGACATGATGAAATCTTCTCCAATCGCTTCTGTCAAAGGCTTCAAAACAAAGTCATGGTTATGGCATCGTCGTCTTAATCACGAACCCGGCACCATTAATAACCTTTCGAGAAAGGATCTTGTCGAGGAGGCTTACCCAGTTAAAATATGAAAAAGATCATCTTTGTTCAGCTTGCCAATTGGGTAAAAGCACAAAATATGCCCACAAACCAAAACCCACAAATTCAGTAATGGAAGTTCTTCATACCCTTCATATGGATCTGCGGATCAATGAGAGTGCAAACGATAAATGGGAAGAAATACATTCTAGTAGTTGTTGATGACTACTCTCGATTTACTTGGGTAAAGTTTTTGAGGACAAAGGATGAAACTCGAGATGTCATCATCAAACTAATCAAACGACTTCAGGTTCGACTCAACAATACGGTCGAATTGTTCGAACGAAAATGGCACGAGTTTGTTAACAAAGACTTAATTGATTTTATGAAAGTGTTGGAATCGGTCATCAAAGAAGTGTTCCACGAACTCCTCAACAGAGCGGTGTAGTTGAAAGACGAAATCGAACTCTTGTGGAAGCCGCAAGAACAATGTTAATTTATTCGAAGGTTCCAATGTTTCTATGGGCTGAAGCCATTGCCACTGCTTGCTTCACCCAAAATTGTTCCCTTATTCATACCTCTCATGGAAAAACTCCATATGAACTTGTTCATAAACGAAAACCTGATCTTTCCTACCTTCGTGTGTTTGGTGCTTTGTGCTATCCAACGAATGACGGTCAAGACCTAGGTAAATTAAGAGCAAAGGCAGATATTGGAATTTTTGTTGGTTATGCACCAAACAAGAAGGGTTACCAAATCTACAATAAGAGAACTCGAAATATCATGGAAGCAATTCACGTTACGTTGATGAGTGACGGTCAAATGGCTCTGGACAATCGGTTCGGGACCCGCACTTCAAAAGCAGTCCGTTGGTTCATCCCTTGTACCAAACTCCTCTCCAGCTACTCCATATGTACCTCCAACTGAAAATGATTTGAAGAAATTGTTTGATCCGATGTTTGATGAACACTATGAGCCAAGTGCAAATGAACTGTCAATTCCTACAAGAGGTGCTCATATCCCATGTGAATGAAGTCAACCCTTCAGTCTCAATGTCATTAAGTCAAGAAGAGCCTGCTGCTGATCACTCTGTCTCATCGACAAATCATCAATCTTCAAATGTACATCATGGAACTATTTCTGGCATCAATGATGAAGTTAATCCCTTTGCTACTCCTGAAGATGCTCCATTTGAAAACATATTTGCTCCTGAATCTTCATCAGAACCATCTTTTTCAGGAGACATCGACTCTGCTACTTCAGTCCCTCAACAACAACCACATGAACATCTCAGAAAATGGACTCATGATCATCCATTGGACAACATCATTGGAAATCCCTCTCGACCAGTATCCACACGGAAACAGCTTGCAACCGATGCCTTATGGTGCCTTTTCAACTCCGTACTCTCTAAGATCGAACCAAAAGATGCTAAAACCGCCATGAATGAAGACAGCTGGTTCAATGCCATGCAAGAAGAAATTCATGAGTTTGATCAACTTGATGTATGGGAATTAGTACCGGCACCAGACTGTGGTATGATCATTGCTCTAAAATGGATCTTCAAAGTGAAACTTGATGAGCATGGTGATGTCTTAAAGAACAAGGCTCGATTGGTTGCTAAAGGATACCGTCAAGAGGAGGGTATTGACTTTGAAGAATCATTTGCTCCTTTTGCTCGTATCGAGGCAATCAGAATCTTCTTGGCTAATGCTGCTAGTAAGAACATGGTAGTCTATCAGATGGATGTAAAGACGGCATTTCTGAACGGAAATCTTAAAGAAGTCGTCTACGTCAGCCAACCTGAAGGCTTTGTGAATCCAGAGCATCCTACTCACGTTTATCGTTTGAATAAGGCTCTTTACGATGTAAAGATGGTATGATGCGCTATCAAAGTTTCTTCTATCTACCGGATTCAGCAAAGGAGCAGTTGATCCGACATTGTTCACCGAAGTCGAGGCAAACATTTAATTAATGTTCAAATTTATGTTGATGATATCATCTTTGCCTCGACTGACCCCAATGAGTGTGACCGTTTTTCAAATGAAATGGGTTCTAAATTTCAAATGTCAATGATGGGACAAATGTCATTTTTTTGGGATTACAAATTTCACAAAGTCCCGGAGGCATTTTCATAAATCAATCTAAATATGCAAATGAGATTTTAAAGAAATTTGGATTCGATTCTAGTGACCTTGTTGATACTCCCATGATTGAACGTACTAAACTAGATGAGGACCACTCAGGGATCATGGTAGACCAAACGAAATATCGTAGTATGATTGGATCCCGGATGTACCTCACAGCTAGTAGACCGGACATCTTGTTATTTGTTTGCATGTGTGATAGATACCAGGCTAAGCCTACTAAAAAGCACCTTGAAGCGGTTAAACGGTCTTTCGGTATCTCCAAGGAACCATCAATATGGGACTTTGGTACCCGAAGGACACCGGTATGTCACTAACGACCTATGCGGATCTGATCATGCAGGATGTCAAGATACTCGTCGAAGTACTTCGGAGGTGCTCGGTTTTTTGGTGATAAGCTTGTGAGCTGGTCTTCAAAGAAGCAAATGAGTACTTCTATTTCCTCTCAGAGGGGAATACATAGCCATGTCATCTTGTTGTGCTCAAATCCTATGGATGAGATCCCAATTATCGAACTATGGCTTTGAATTCAACAAAATCCCTCTGTACTGTGATAATAAAAGTGTTATTGCTCTCTCATGCAACAACGTTCAACACTCAAGAGCAAAGCACATCGACATTCGACATCATTTCATCGGGAGCAAGTTGAAAACGGTGTGGTGGAACTTTACTTTGTGAGGGCTGAATACCGGTTAGCAGACATCTTCACCAAAGCTCTTCCTAGAGAACGTTTTGAGTTTATTCTTCCACGACTGGGTCTTAAGAACCTACAACCAGAAACACTCAAACGTCTTCAAGAGGAAGAAGAGGAGTAAAAGGTATCCTTCATCTATCTCTTGTAAATATTTATTTGAAAAACAAAATACAAAATTATAAAACCTTCAAAAATCAAATAGAAAAATATAAAACTTTTAAAATCCATAAAAATTTGAAAAATTCAAAAAATCTTCAAAAAATATTGTCTTTTTGTCATGTTTTTCTCGATTCGATAATATCCACGGTCTTGATGCTGTCATTCAAAGAATGACACGGGACTTTAGATGTTCTTCGAATTTTCATATAAAAAAAATAAATAAAAAAAATAAAAAAAAAATGGGAGAAAGAGAAAAAATGGTTTATTGTCATTTCAGGCAGTAACCCGCTTTTCAAAGAAAGAACAGAGCCATGCTTTATCTTGGTTTTCAAATCTCATGCTCTGATTCTTTAAACAAATTCTTACTATCTAATGAAAACTAGTTGATTTGAAAAATAACTCGGACTCTATTTTTGATAATCATCTGGACTTAAAAAGTTTGTCAAAATATCTATCTCTCAATCAACAACTTATGTCATTGATTGAGGGGAAAATGATTTCAATTAAATTAAAAGGTTATTATTCAATTGTTTTTAAAAGATAATCATGCATGTTTATTCAATGGAGTTTAATGTCTTAAAATCTGATCATTATCAGTTAAAACGCATTCATAATCAAGTCACAATTCTCCTTAAAAGCTTTCCAAATCAATTTAAATCTACAGAGATCACAAATCTCAAATGATTTGATAATTGTGATCGGGGGAGAACTTGTGATTTAAATTGGATTTAATCTGATAATTCGGTAAATGGTTTTATAAGGATGTACAAGCTCTCCTTCCCACATGTGCCAAACTATTTCAAATTTTCCATGCACAGGTTGAGGGGGAGCATCTATCTTAAACCACAAAGATCTGAAACGTGATCAATTTGTTTCAATGTGCAGTCTGTTCCCTCTTGTATGTGCAAAACTCTTTCAAACCTCAAGGCACATATTGAGGGGGAGCAAGCTTATGAAAACCTCATCCTCCCTAATATGCTTTTTCTACTTGTTTTGATCAAGGAAGTGATGTTGATATCTTTTAGAAAATGGTAATCAAAGAAGTTAGTTCTTTCTCTTGCCTCCGTGTGCAAAACGATTTCAATACCTGATGCACATGTTGAGGGGGAGTTATTGTTCTAAAAATATCAAAAACAATCCAGGTACAAAATGCTTTGATAATATATCAAAAGTATCTGGATTGATTTTTCAAATGGTTTTCAATTGGTTCCAATGGCAGATGAACAATAGACCGACCAACTTTACTTTATGTATGGTGATATAAGGATGATAAGGTTAGGTATTTGTTCCCATGATCCGCCAGAACCGGAGGGATCTACCCAGGGACAATCCACTAGATAGTGTAGAAGTCCTTAGGTATATTGAAAAAAAGGAGAAAAATGAGATATGGGAAGTGTGCGGATGAGACTGAGCTAGTAACTGGAATAAACCCAACAAGGTTCTAGTTATGAAGTCTCGGTAAGCACTGAAGGGTTGAAGAATGAAAAATAATTGAATGAGAAAAGGGTGAAAACAAATAGCCCTCCAATTATTCAACCTTAGGGCAGATACCGGGCTCAATTCATATGCTACTGGTGTTTATCAAGGTAACATCGGTATTGAAGACAAGACGTCATGGACCCAGTGACGCACTGCACTTCAACTTCCCAAACCACTCAAGTTCCTCTTAAAAGGACTTGTTTCATTCTCACGGGGAACCGACATTATCTATCGACTTTCTCTTAGAGATTGTTGATATTGAAGGAGGAGACCCTCTCCCTAGTCTCCGATATAGGATCCAAATATGCACAAATTGAGTCTAGAGCCACGAGATCATCTATAAATCTCATTAGGACACTTTCAATGAAGACTCTCTGTTTCACACAATGTGGAAAGAGATTATATCTTGAGTCCTACGCATTATCCTTGTGGTATTGCCAGAACATCTCAGTGATATGCAAACATATTCACAATGAAGATGGAAAGCCTTCCGGAGCCAACATCAAACAAGCTCCTGGTAGGTGGCATGTGAGATCTATCCAATAGATCAACCATGTGACAAGCTGGGCGAAACAATGGAGAGATTCAATCTTTTGAATCAATCACAGTTCAGTTATGGATTGACGGATACCTTTGAAAAACCGGTCGTTGTGCTTAAAACTCTTTTCTTTAGCACATCGATGTGTACTATTTCTCAATATAAAAAGGTGTTTATGATTGATAATTGATTTTCATTAAAACCTTCGTTGTATTGCAAAAACAATTTCTATTGAGCAATACGCGATTGTTTTTCAAATCTCTTTTCATCAATCGGTGAATCTCCTTCGCTATTTGGTTCACTCACTCCGTGTTGTCTTCTTTGAGGCGTTCGGTTTGAGAACGGCTAGAGCATGCGAAACCTGTCAAGGAAATTCTTGAATTATACGATCCAGGCGGCGTACTTGTATTGATCAACGAGGAACCGTGGGCCGTGTACCTCAATTCATCGAAAGTGATCAAAGACACTTTCGTGCGCTTTATTGCTAACTGTCTTATGCAGGTACACCCCGACGTTTGCAGCTGATCAGAATGGAGCATGTCGGTCCAAAAGTCACAACATCACATTATACCAACACCACAATGGATGAGTCAAAGATTAATGTGACTGATGATCTCAAAGTTGGCTCAAAACTCATTATCATGTGGATCAGTTAAAGACCTCCACTCAGATTATCCAAACATGCCATAATGAAGAATCTAAGACTACGAGCTACAGAACAAGAATCCAAGAACAATCTCAATGTTATATCTGTTTGTTTTCTATGTAATTTAATGTGTGTTTGAGGTGACCTCCCTTAGGGGGAGATTGTTAGGATTTAGTAAATCCAAGTATTAAAGAGTCGGTCACCTCAAGTATATGTAATCGTTAGTAAGCTCGTAGTCGTAGTTTATTATAAGTTAAGTAGTATTTAGTTTATGTAACACCGTGGAGGACGGACGGGTCTTTACCCACTGTATGCATGATCCACAGCCAAATAGGTGGCGATTTATGTAATGACTATAAATACTCTCTACCTCCCAAGGTAGAGAGTTCGAGCTCATAATAAGATTTTTCTTTCTCTCACTAAAAGTTCCCAAACCTCTAACTTTCTCTCTCTAGAATCATCTTGTACGCCTTCTTGTGCTTATGGTTTAGTGTGTTTGTGAAATCCAATATGTTACAAATAAAATTAAGAACATTTACTTACATTCGAATTGCGATAGTTTAGAAATCGCCTACTAGGGTTCAAATCTGTCCATGACACGTGTTT
This sequence comes from Chrysanthemum makinoi, assembly GCA_910596185.1. Taxonomy (NCBI): domain Eukaryota; kingdom Viridiplantae; phylum Streptophyta; class Magnoliopsida; order Asterales; family Asteraceae; genus Chrysanthemum; species Chrysanthemum makinoi. The sequence continues at coordinate 228,623,692 of OU343224.1, read as the reverse complement.
AACCAAAGAAATCCACAATTGCAATTAGTTGGTAATCGATGACGAGAAGTGGCTGATGATGATGACATGTGCAATTAATTTGGAAAAGAAGAATTGATTAATTAGGTTTTGGTTATTTTCAATTAGGGTTCTTATTTTGGTTTTAGTAAAAAAGGATGAAATGGTGTAATGATCTGGGTTAAATGGTAAAGAGGGGAGAAAAACCGGGTAAATATCCGGGTTAAACAAACCGGGACACCCATTATACGTGGACATAACCGGCCACATTGAATTATATAAAAGAAAATAATAATAATAATAATAATAATAATAATAATAATAATAATAATAATAATAATAATAACAATAACAATAATAATAATAATAATAATAAAAGGTGTGGGGCGCGTGTTGCTACTCATATCTTCAGTAGGATTTGTTTTGCTATTGCAAAAGGTGTGAAGGCCAATTTTGTTTTGTGGCTCCCCAATAATTTCTTGTATTCCTATGATTTTGTTTATAATAATAATAATAATAAGATAAAATTACACGTTTGGTCCCTGTGGTTTGCTCATATTTCAAGTTTAGTCCCTAAGTCGTTTTAATTACCTATAAACCTTGCACTCATTTAGTCCCTATTTTGGATGGCGTTAGTGCATATTTTCATTTGTAGTCCTTAATAAATTTTTGTAATTTTTAAAATATAGTTTTCCCATTAGTTAGTGTTATCGCCGATTTTTTACGTGTCGTTTGGTGGTTTTTATCCGTTTCCCGTTTTTCGTTTTATTTTTACGTTTTCGTCCGTTTCTTCGTTTTAATAGTTTTTGTCCGTTTTTTATGTTTATCCGTTTTCTTATTTTGTCGTTTTTATTACGTTTTGTCCATTTTCACTTTTGCGTTTCATCCATTTTCCATTTTGGTTTTCATATGAAAATTGTTTCCAATTTCCAAAATAAAAAATATTTCGAAAAAAAATTGAAAAAAATAAAAAATTTAATAAAAATAAAAATATTTTTCAAATTTGAAAATTTTTTTTCAAAATTTTCAATATGTCGAAATACTCAAAACTTTTGAAATTTGGACATATTGTAAATAAAAATTTAGAAAAAAAAAAATTGAAAAAAAATTAAAAAAATTCAAATTTCAAAAAAAAATTTGAATAAAGTTTCAAAAAATTTTGAATAAAAAAATATTTTTCAAATTTAAAAAAAATATATATATTTTTCAAAAAAATTTTGAATAAAAATATTTTTCAAACTTTTCAATGAAATTTTTTGTTTTCAAAACTTTTTTTCAATATTTTTTTTTGTAAAAAATTTCAGAAAAATATTGAAAAAAGCAGAATATTTTTTTTATTCAAAATTTTTTTGTTTTTTTTCAATTTTTGGGGGAAAATTTGACAATATGGAGAAAAACGGATGAAAACCGATATATAAAAAAAGCGAAAGAAAGCGGACGAAAAGCGTAAAGGGATAACGTAAAACGTACAAACGTAAAAACGCGATAACAACTAACTAAAAACTATATTTTAAAAATAAGACTACGGTAAAATATTAACGAAGGACTACAGCGAAAACACTTAACGGTGCACTAACGGCCATCAAAATAGGGACTAAATGAGTTTTCAAAATAGGTATTTCGTGTAGTTAACGCTTAGGGACTAAACTCAAAAGGGACAACGTGTATTTTGTCTAATAATAATAATAATAATAATATGGTGTGTGATACTCTTTTTGACATTTGTTCACGTGCGTGGAATGATATTGGGCTTAGTGGAGAAAGGGACAACCCTACGTGTGATATGTTGCTCTACTCATGGATCTTGATGTAAGTGTCGATCTGATAGTGGTCATCGCCCCTTACACGTGGCATGGTTGATTTTGTTCCGGAGCGTGCGGTGGTCGAGGCCGCACAACGTAAACGCGTCAAGTATGAGGGTAAGTGCGCGGATATTGGATATGGGTTTCTTCCCTTCTCATTCTCTTCTTTTGGAGAACTTGTGAAGGATGTTGTGACTTTATTGAAACGGATCCGGAAGATCTCTGTAACTCAAGACATTAGGGCACGTGCTGCTGCTCTATTTTTATTGGGATTAGTTTTTCAATAACTAGAGGAGCGGGGATCAAATACTATCTCGGCTCCCCACTAATTTGTTGTAATTCCTATAATTTTCTAATGAAGTGATGTTTAAATAATAAGAATAATAATAATAATAATAATAAATCCATAAATAATTACGCAGAAAGAACCGCTATATACTCCCTAATCCATAATAATAAATCAATAATAATAAAAAAATTGTTGTGTTAACACAACCCCTAAACTACAAACCCTAAAAACCCTAACCTCTAAACCCTAAAAAACCCTAAACTCTAAAACCCTAAACCTCTAAAACCTTAAACCATAAACACCTAAACCCTAACAGTAAACTCTAAACCCACAAAAAAGTCAGAAAAAAAATTCGTCGAAAGTATATGATATTGGATATCAAATTAAAGGTAATTTTATGCTTGTCGTGATGGTATGATTAGTTTCGTCTAACGATCGATGGTTTGTGGGATATTTAGTTTTTAAAAATGAATGTGAAAATTTATTTTATTGTTTTAATAAAAAAATAATGGTTGAGAATAGTTTATTTGATCTTTAGTTTTTCTTTGATATTTATTGAACCAAACTCATATCACATGTGATATTTAAATTATTATTTAATCACATGTGATTTTTTCATTCAAATTTCAGTTTCTAAAAAAATTTAAAAAAAAGATGAAAAAACATGAAAAAATAAGTTTTTTTTTTTTTTCGAAAATATTAAAGTGCCCGTTTATAGAAAGATAATTAAATGTTCGTCGCGATTGTGTAATTATTTTCGCTTAACGATTAACGGTTTAAAAGATATTTAAATTATACAAAATTTGTGAAATATTAAAATATTTTTAATCTCAGCCATTGATTTTTTTTTTAATATATATATATTTTTTTTTAAGGGAGAGGATGAGTCCCTTAATATGTGAAAAAAAAATTGATATGTAAAATAACTCTCTTCTATACTTAATTAATAAACAAAATACCTCACAGATACCATTATTCAACATAGTATTAGCTAGAGCGGATCTGATCCTGATACCTAATTTGCCACCATGAGCTGCTGCATCTATGCCAACCCGTCATCTTTTTAAATTTACTACATCTAAACCTTCGCTGCTATCCGAGAAAAAACGTAAATTTTTGACCAAAATCCTAACTACATACTATTTTTTCCACAATTTTTCAACCGCTTAGAGTTAACAAACGTTGTTGGTGCCAAACTTTTTCTTTTCAAATTATCCACAAAACCCGACCAAAATCATGTTCGTTGGCCGCCAAACGTGCCACCACTCACTCAGGAAGCCGATCGCCGGAAATTTTTTTGTCTCCGTTTTACTTTTTCTTTTGTTGTTGTTGCATGATGAAGATTAATTTTCATTTGATGTCGGATGTATTCATCACTTATTATTTTTTAATTCAATCCGAGTTTTCGCGCTTTTACCGCTTAAATTGCTAGAATGTATTAGAAGGCCAAACCCGATTGTGGGTTTATGGTTGTTAGGGTTCCATGTAACGTTCGTTATATATGCTTGATTAAAGAAAATAATACCTCAGTTTCATCATTCAACACAATCATCCGATTCTTATCTTGTCTTTTTTTTATTTTTAATTATACGACTCGTGATACAACTAGACTAGATGTCTTTTGATGTTAACGCTATATATTAATTAATCGTCCTCAACTTGAACTAAAAAAAGAATATAACCTTAAAGTTAAACGAATTTGTTAGCTTTGCATTTCAATAACTGTTTTGCTTTATTTCGTTCACACATAATAACCCTTACAGAGGAATTCAATACTACACCATTCCCACCACTTGGTACCATAAATCGGTATAAAATCGAGCTCAAGGCTCGTTTCTTCTAAGTCTTTTGTGAATACAAAGGTAGTGTTAGTAGGTAGTATGAGTTGGAAGATATAGAGGTGAATATTAGGGTATGAAATTTCCACTCCTCCCTCCCTTACAAAGAATATACAATCTCTTTTTAAGTTAACAATGACATATATATATAAAATAATCAATATTATCAACTACGGCTACACCCTATCATTTTTCACGAATTTACCGTCATTTTCTCCGAACAGTGAGTTTACTTATTTATTGATGGCAATACTTTCATCGATACGTAAAGGAATTACCATTATTTAAAGAGTAAACTACACCATTCGTCTTTGTGGTATACGTTGACCATCAAGTTTCGTCCTTTGACCAAAAAAATTGCATCGTTGGTTTTTAACTGCGAAACGTTACTCAGCGTTGGTCCCTCACCCTAACTGGTTGGACTAACGGGCGTTAAGCCTTCTTAAGTGGAGGGTATATTTGTCTTTTCCCACCCACAAGGACGAAACTTAATGTTCAACGTATACCACAAGGACGAATGGTGTAGTTTACTCTCACATTATTTACTTTTTTTCACTTTTTTATAAAGTCAAAATCTCTTTTTACAATTTGTAACAACACTATTTGCAGCTTCAAGAAAAGCTACATCATTATACTATTTTTACTAATTTCCCATCTGGGTTTGTTCCATCATTATACTTCTCTCTTCAACCGAATCCTTAGCACCCTTTTTGTAAGAACATTAACATTAGCATTTCAAAAAGCAAGACCCAAGCTTGTTTCAAAGAAACACTAACCCATCATTGATTTCAGTAGTGTTTTTAAAAAATCAAGACCCAAACTTGTTTTTAAAAAATCAAGACCCAAACTTGTGTATAAAAACAAAACTGAAAAAAGGGATCTCGGGTTATATTATTTACAAGCAAATTTCTTAAAGATCTACAAAACCCATCATTGATCTTTCAAACAAGGTGGTGCTGCTAGTGGTGGTGGTGCGGCGGTAGAGAGCAAGATGATGGGGTTGAATAATCCCGGTGATGCTATTCTTTATTATGTTTTTGAGTTTGTGTTATTGGATTAAGATATTGATTTTAGTTTTCGGTTAAAAAAAAAAGAACCTGAACAATTTGTTTGATTTTTTTAAATTTGCAAAAGTTGAAAGATCAAAACTTGTTGGTGGGTCTTGATAATTTGTGGGTATCTAGAATGTTGGCGGGTGGTGATAGGGTTTAGATTTTGTGGTTAGTGATGGATTTTAAAGATGATGATAACTGTTTTGATTTGTAAGAAAATAGAAAAGGAATTGGGGTGGTGGTGAAGATAAAGATGGAGAAGAAATGTATTTTGACTGTGGATAGTTGATGGTGTTGGTTGTGATCAGTAAAAATGAAGAAGAATAATAAATGATTGGTGGTGGTGGATCCACATATGATTGGTGGGAAAAGACAAAAGTAGTGTGGGTGGGAAAAGACAAATATACCATCCACTTAAGAAGGCTTAACGCCCGTTAGTCCAACCAGTTAGGGTGAAGGATCAACGCTGAGTAACGTTTCGCAGTTAAGGACCAACGGTGCAATTTTTTTGGTCAAATGACGAAACTTGATGGTAAACGTATACCACAAGGACGAATGGTGTAGTTTACTCTTATTTAAATCAACTTCTTGTAGTAAATTTGAGGGCTAATGATTTGAAAATGCATCTATTTTTTAAGCATAAACTTCTCAGGTTTCGACATTTGTGTGTACTTTGAACACAAATAAAGTTAGAATGGTGATAAAATACACACAAATATCGAAATTTAAGAATTATATATTTTAATAGCAAACAATAAAGATGACTATACAGAACAATAAACATTGATAAGTTAGATGTAATTTTCTAAATCATTAATATTTTAACCGAATTATTTGACCTCATTTATCCTGGCGGGTCAATAAAAAAGGGGTAAACGTAAACGGTCAAATTAAAATTAGAGGAGACCCAAGAGCTGTCAAGATTTCGGAGCAACGAAAGCATAGATTGAGTATCAAAATCTCAATCTTTCCAAGAGTCATAGACGTATCATAGGCTTCAAAGAATATATTTCTAGTTTTCTACTTTGAAAGTTAAAGACCAATTACTATATTCATTTATAAAAAGGATTTATGGTATAACATACAAACTACTTTTGTCAATATACTATTTGAGCTGAGCATTATTTTTTTCTTTGAAACTTTTAGAAAATTAAAGCTATATTTGATAAGCCAAATAGGGTTATTAAAATACAATGTTTGCATGTCGAGATGACTTGTTCAGAGGTGTATAATGAACCATCACCAATAAGTCACTCAGGGTCAAGATATTCTTGCCAATCAACACCTTTTGTGGAATAACATTATCGGACATATACATTGTTATTATAAATATATATGTAGGTTAATTGCTTTCAATTTTTAAAGTTCATTTATAAAGAATGGTAGTTCATATGTGATACATTGTTAGTCATCGTCTTAGAAGGTATCAAGATTGTTTAATCAAGTGTCGTGTCGTTTATATGTTTTCATAAAAAACTAAGATACTCGGAAAAAAAGTTTAATATTTTTTTCAAGTTATAATTAATGTGTAATAAAATTGATGCTAAGATATGATTAGTTAATACTAGGGCATTTCTAACTTTTTTGCGACCTTTTTATGTACTTTCATTGTTTGGCGACTCTTGTGTTTGGCGACTCTTGTGTGTGGTACGTAAAGAGCCGACTCTTGTGTGTGGTACATAAAGAGCCTACAATAAGTAACATACCAAAAAAAAACAAAAAAAACAAAAAAAAAAGTTTTATAGAATAGCCACACTATTAAATATTAATTCATAAAGTTTTTGATAACAAATACTGTATTTATTTTCACTGTAGATAAAACTAATTATAGACATTTTTATATTGTTAGCTTTTCAGATCCAGTAACTTACGATAAAACAACCTCGCTCAAGTTATAGAATGGATGTTAAGTGCCTAGCGTTATAAAAATTTATAAGATTCTACTTGAGTTATAAGTTTATAACAGCTTTTATAAGCTAGATATATCTTTATATATGAATTATATTAAATTTATAATTTATTGAACTTATATAAGCAGAATAAAACTCAAAGGTTTGAATTATTAAAAACGTTAAATTCAAAGGTTTGAAAATCAAAGATCAAACCTACAAGTGACCCCTCACCATGGAAGAAAGACCTTCAAGTTGCATGAAGCAGCCATATACTTGTAGTCAACGCCTGCTATTTCTCGTTTATTGCCCTTTTTTTGTATTTTAATTAACCGTGACTTTTATTTAAAGTATTTAAATAGAAATTATAAATATCATCTAGAAAGGATACTCTTCACATATGTATATGATTGTTTTTTACATTGTCGTTTGATATTTTTATTAGATATACAAGTATATAACTTGTGCATATGTATTTCCTAATAGAAAAGTTTGAAAATGGTCTTAAAGTCATAAAACAAAACTGAAGTGTTCCGAGGTTGCTAAGTTAGGGCAGAATAGAGTCAAACATACTTTGTTTTGACGTAGGCTCGACTCAGCTTGAAGAAATTTGCTAGGCTTGAAGAATGGGCGAGAAAGATTGAACTTTACTGAAAAACTTAAACCTATATAGTGACTATATATATTCAGTAAATGTAGATCGAATATTCGAATAGGGGATTCATATGTAGTTATTTGTTATTCCAGTTGTAGTTGAAACTTTTATATGATCGAACTCAATGTGGTTACTGCTCAACTGAAAAACTCTAATATCAAATCCATGCTTGCCCTTTATTATAGCAACTTATAATGACCCAACTTGACAACAATTTCGATATCAATAATTATAGCATTCTAAATTAGGTCTAACTTATGACTCAAAGACACATGTTAAAGAGAGTTTCACAGTCTTTGTATCATCTTTTATTTAAATGGCCAACAACCGCTGATTAGTCCCTATTATTCTTCAACATCATGTCTCACAACCATATGGCTATTCAAAGAATAACATCCAAACTATAAGACACTCCTTAAATCTTTAACATGTGCCCATAAGGCACAAGTTAGAAAATCACCAAAATTTTAACCGTAAATATAAGCTTTTGACCCCATTGCCAATTCCTTCACGTTCAGTACTAAAGATCTTTGAAAATTTCAACACTCGTACACTTTTCATGTATACTAACTTCTATACGGTGTTATATTTCAATAACAAAATAAATTGATTAAAGATGTATATATCAAAAGATCAATTTTTATCTTTCATTTTTATTTGATCTAATAGATGAAAAAAAAAAAAACTCACTTTAATCATTTTTTTTTTCAAATATTAATATTTTTCAAACCATTAATCCTTAAGCGAAAAAAATATACCATTACGACGAGCATTTTATTATCTTTTTATAGATAGGCACTTTGCTATACGTTCAACAAAAAACAGTCGTATTTTTCATTTTTTTTTTCTTTTTTACGTTTTTTCTTTACTGAAATTTGCATTAAAATATCACATGTGATTAAACATTAATTTGAATATTCTAATAATATATATTCTAATAATATCACATGTGATATTATTAGAATATTCAAATTAGTGTTTAGTCACATGTGATTTCTAATACAAGTTTTAACAACGAAAAAAATGAAAAAAAAAATGTCGAAAGTATATCAAAGTGCTCATTTATAGAAAGATAATAGTGTAATTCTTTTCGCTTAATGATTAACGGTTTAAGAGATATTTAAATTATAAAAAATATATCAATTATTAAAAAGATTTTAATCTAAGCCATTGAATAATTTTTAGATGAAGGGTAAAAATGAGTCCCTTTATATATGAAAAAAAATTAGTATGTAAAATAACTTTTCTCAAATAAATTACTTTTGATATTGATCATTATATTTTTTGTAAGGTGCCAAATCAGTAAAATTAAAACACATGACTTAAATAGTTAAATGGTAAAGTAGAAAAATTCAAAAGTAGCCCAAGTTTTTGATTTTATTAAGCATATGTAATTAGTTAGATAACTATCGTATTCAATTAAGTGGAAGTTATAGTTACTTGTTGAAAGACCAAAGCCGTAGTTGAAGTCCACACTCATTAAATAACCATTCGAACAACCCATTTTTACCACCATTATCCACTTATATATGGATGTATATGTTGTCCAAAAAAATATATTATCACTTTTCTTGGTGTGACACGATGTTAAAGGATTCATTAATAGAGGAATTTTCAAATGGTTACTCTTATTTTGATGCTTACTAAGGGACAAATCCTTACCATCTATATTTAGTTTGATTTAATGGTGGGGATTAACCTAAGATTTAATATGTCTAAACCTAAGTCCATGTTTTTTTTTTGTCTTTTTGTTTTTTTCCCTTTCTTTCTTTCTTGTTTTGTTTTTGTTTTTTTTAATTATTCAGGTTTTTTGTTAAAATCATTTTTTTTTCTAATAAATGTTTTTTTTTTAATATTCACGTTTAATTTTTTTAAATTCGCATTTTTTAATATTCACGTTTTCTTTTGTTTGTTTTTTTTTAATTCACGTTATTTACGTTTTTTTTAATTCGCGTTTTTTGCTTCCCTTTCATTCGTTTTCGTCCGTTTCAATACGTTTTCATCTATTTTACGTCCGTTTTCATATGTTTTCGCCCGATTTCATACGTTTTTGTCCGTTTTCATACATTTTTGTCCGTTTTCATACGTTTTCGCCCGTTTTCTTACGTTTTCGTCCATTATTCACACGTTTTCATCCGTTTTCATACGTGTTTTTACGTTTTCATACATATTCGTCCATTTTCATACGTTTTTGTCCGTTATTAAATATTTTCGGCCGTTTTTAAACGTTTTCATACGTTTCTGAATATCACAAGTGATATTCTGAATAGCACAAGTGATATTCTGAATATTACAAATGATACTGTGAATATCGCAAGTGATGTTATGTGATATTCTGAATATCACAAGTGATATTATGTGATATTCAGAATATCACTTGTGATATTCTGAATACCACAAGTGATTTTTTTGAATATAACAAGTGATTTTCAACTAATGTTTTGTAACATGATAATCATACGTGATATTCAAAATATCACACAGTGATATCAAGAAAATCACAAGTGATATTGATAATATTGAAAAGTGATATTCATACTATCGCAAAGTGATATTCAGAATATCGCAAACTCATATTCAGAATATCACAAAATGATATTCATAATATCACCGAGTGATATTCAGAATATCACAGAGTGATATTCACAAAATCACAAGTGATATTCAGAATATCACAACGTGTTATTCAGAATATCACAACGTGATATTCAGAAAATCACAAAGTGATATTAACAAAATATCACTTGTGTTTTTCAGAATATCACAAAGTGATATTCAGATAATCACAAGTGATATTCTGAATATCACAGAAATCACTTGTGATAGTCAGAAACGTATGAAAACGAACGAAAACGAACAAAAACTTAAGAAAATGGACGAAAACGTAAGAATACGGACGAATTCGTATGAAAACAGGCGAAAACCAATGAAAGAATAAAAACACGTCTGAAAACGGATGAAAACGTATGAAAAATGGACGAAAATGAAAGAAAAATGATGAAACGGGCGAAAACGTAAAAAAACGGATAAGAACGTATGAAAACGTATGAAATCGAAGAAAAAAAGACGAAAAAAAAAAGTGAATAAAAAAAAGTCAAAAAGACAAGAAAAAAAAAACATGGACTTAGGTTTATCAACTAAATTTTAGGTTAATTCCTCATCAAACTAGATGGATGATGGGGATTTGTCCCTTGGTAAGCATGAATTTATGGGTAAGCAAAATAAAGTGCCTCTTGATTCATATTTTATTAATTATTATGTCCAAGTAAAATTAGCGAAATGAATTTCATTTAGTCTAACTTTGTTTTTCTTACCATAACAGGTAAATATAATTCGATGTAGTCGGTAAATAAAAGTCATGTGGATATTGACTTGTACGTTATGTATACAAATTTCTAATTGTTGGATACAATTTTTACGGTTTTCGGTGTGAATGTATCATCGACTTGACTTTTAACTGGTGTTCAGTTTTATTGACTCGAAAGATGAACTAGCAGGACTCGATAGGAACAATTAAAGAGCAAGGTAAATACATGTCGAAACATTTGGATTCGGTTGTCTCATAAATACTTCTTTTGACTTGCTTTAGATGGTTAAAACATCCTATATAGTTATTTGGATAGTTTTTACTTTTAAGCATTAGTAGCACTTTGATGAATATCGAGTTGTTTTACTCTTAACTAAAGTTTGTGAATGCAATCGGCTTGATATGTTGTTAGTTTATAAAACTCATAAACGAGCCGAACTGACAATTGTGCATCAATTCGGGATTGAACGCAACTGAAAATGAGAAGAACAACTAAACCAATACAAAATCATCATTTTGGATCCGAGGTATAATGTTGTTATTATTGGGCTATGAATTATGCTAACTGTCGAAATATTTTTTTGTAGGTTGCTGCAGTTATCTTTCAGCCTTAGAGACAAGCCTTCTAGATACCTGCTAAGATGAACAACGCGTTAGTCTCGCCCCGGGTGTTATCCCAGGACCCGACTCCGGCGTAAGAATGAGTATGTGTTTTACCGAAGGGTGTAGTATAAAATGTATGTGTGTGAAATGATACCTTATTCTCAATTACTGTATGCGTATTTATACTACCTGATGTCGTTATCTGGTCCTTGGGTCTGTCGTACTTCATGGGACCGTTGATGTTGTCAGAGCTGACACTGTCCCTGGCGTCATGTCTGGCATCCAGGAGAATGAGACAAAGCGCATCCAGGCTAGATGCCAAAGGTACTGTCAGGTCAGCGCGTCCTTCGGACGGATGGTTTGTCGATGTACCCTTCGATATAGCCTGGAATGCTTCGGTAGAATATTGGACCCTTTCGGTATAGTGTTGGACTCTTCGGATAGAGTGTTGGTCTCTTCGGTTCATGGACCGAATGGGCATATACGTCGTCATGTCCCCCCCAGTATCATGTTATTTGTTTAAAACAAGTAACGTGATTCTTAATTTCGGTTGTTCGTTGGGCTCATTCGGAGTGACTGGGTATGTTCTGGTTTTATGGGCTTCGTTATGGGCAATGGGCCCAAGCCCATTGGGTGGAAGCAAGTTAAAATAATATATACCGTGTTTCGTGGGATCGTGCCACGTGGCAGATGGTATCCGTTGACGGTTCAGATTCGTCCCCTTCTGACACGACGCGACCTTTTGTGTCCCCACTTCCTTTGCCTATATAAACCCTTTTACCTTAATTTGTTAATTTTACTTTACCCTTCGCTTTTTACTATTTGCTTTCGAATACTCCGGCAAGACTCAGGTGCGTCGCTTTTCTTTTATTTCATTTCTGTTTGCGTTACTTCTTCGGTATTCTATGGCTTCCGGTTCAGAGCATCCGGCCTCTGGTTCGGATCATCCGGCTTCCGACCATGTCCCCAAATCGGACATGCATATATATTCCTCCGTGCTTTCCGAAGGGGAGCTGGAAGGTCTCATTAATGAGTATGGGATTCCTATGGACCTCCATCCTAGTTTACCTCCGATGGATTTTACCATGGACAATCTGCCGAAGGATGCCATTGGATTGTATGAGCAGTATCTTACGTTTTCGGGAGTTCGAGTTCCGTTTTCTACTTTTCTTCTGAGGGTGATAAGGTACTTCAAGGTTCACATATCACAACTTGTGCCCATCGGACTGAATAGGCTTGTTATGTTTGAAATATATTGCTGAAGTCTTGAGATTGAGCCGACCGTGAATCTATTTCGAGTTTTTTATAAGTTGAACAAGCAGGGGCACTGGTTTTCATTCGCTAGTCGGACAGGCGGGAACTCTCCGGGGCGTATATTTAAGGAAACGTGCTCGAGTTTGAAAAATTGGAAAGACAACTTTTTTCTGATAGACCGGAGAGCTATCCCCGATGCTATGCCGTGGAGACATCCGGACTCCAGTGTTTCGGACGATGCTCCGTCGGGGGGTTATTCGGATGCCGATGTTGCGAAATTGTGTGAGGGGGTAGTGGAGTTGAGACCTATTCATTCGGGTCTTTTGTACGAAGTTGGGTTGACGAAGGTCTGGAAGCATCCTGGCTTTCGTCCGGAGTTTAAGGATATCGAGAAGAATGGTAACGCAAACCTTTTTTTTTTTTTTTTTTTGTGCACTTATGATTCTTTCTGACTTTGTGCAGCTCTGACCATGTCTCGTTATTTGCGCCTGAGGTCTGATCAAGGATCAAGATTGGGGAAAGGCCGTGCTCTTGCTGAGGGGGAGGAGATACCCCAGCATGTGACTCTTCCGCTGGAGGTGGGGACGCAGGTTCCGGAGCCTAGCCGGGTGCAGCGGATTGTAGAAAAGGCTGATCCGGCTGTCCTAAAGGCCAAAGAGAAAAAGAGAAAGCAAACGGAGAGAAGAGTGACCGGAGCGTCATCTTTGTTAAAGAGGAGGAGGCCTAACACTCCGTCCATTGATCTGTCGTCGAGTCCGGATAACTCTCAGCGGACTCGTTCGGTGTCTCCCATAAATACTTTGAGGCTCGAAGGTGTTGTGGACGATACTGAGCAAGGGAGCGTGGGTGGTGGTGTTGGTGGTCCGGAGGGTGGTTCTCGCGATCAGGAGAATACTTCGGTTGAGGATCCTCCCGTTGTTTCTGGCGCCATTCCCTATCCCTCCGGTCAAGGTATGCTCCTTAAGCTAATCTTGTTGTTCATTTACGTCATCACCTTTTCTCTCTTTTTTTTTACAAGTGTTCTGTAGGACCTAACTTTTATATATCAACCTTATCACAAATACCCACTTAACGAACACAAGTATACCACGTTAAACCAACACTTTATGCGTAAATAATAGGAAAGGAAAAGATGAAGATAAGAACTTGGTGACTTGAATATGAATTCGTGTATGTTAGAGAGGTAGAGAGAAGAAAGATGAAAACAATAAGATGTTATATTGCTTCAAAGGAAAACACACACACACACACTCAAGCACACCCCTCAAATGACATACTTGAGGGGTATTTATAGTACAAGACAAAGGATGCCCTAAGGCTTGGCCATGGGCCGTATGTGGGCTTCGTGGGATTGGATTGGACTTGGATTGATATAAGGCTAGCTTAACTAAACTAATACCCATTTAGCTTAGTCCAATCCACGAGCCCGTTGACTATTCTATCACGATATCTAACACACGTTACAAAGTTCCTAAACGTGAATGACCATCACTTCTAATAAAAACTATTAAGGCTAACATGTTCTCTTTGCAGAAGCTGGGACGAGTGCGACGGTGACGAATGTTCAAGGTGTTACTCAGGGCGGCACTTTTGTCGGAGGTACTTCACGGCTGCTTTACTAATCCGAGGCTCTCTTTTTCTTATTTGTGTATGCAAGTCTGACTCCTTCTCTTCTCCCAGGTGGGTTTGGACGAATGGGTTCTGGGGAGCCGTTCATTCCTGGCTGGAGCTTGTCGATCAACACCAGCTTGAATGATGCTGCTCAGTGTCGGGATATGATGAGTAACCTTGCCCCACCTTTCATCTTGGCGGAACAGGAGGATTTACCTGACGATCGAGCCTTGTTCAGAGGGTGGTTCGAATTATGTCATGGGTTTATGGCTGTTGCCGGCGTGTTTAAGATGTTCGAGCGCTTAAACCACCATTATGCAGAGCTCTATAAAGCCCATTCCACCTGGTGTAGCGTCGACTCTCATCTCTCTGAGGCTCAAAACAGTCTTCGGGTTCAAATGGAGGTTAATCAGAAACTTGTTCAAGATAATCAAGCCCTCCAAGCATCTCATCATGACTGTGGCCGGAAGGAAGAGGTGATCGGTTCCCGTCTGGCTTCTTTGGAGAAGGAACTAAATGAGTTAAAGACTAAAGACGAGGAGAGAGAGAAAAAGGTGGTTTTGTTGGAAGAGGCTTTGAAGAAGAAGACGGAGGAGCTGGATGAATCCGAGAAGGAAGTTGTGGTCTTAAGAGCTGATGTTGAGAAGTTTGCCGTAAGTGCAGGCCACGAGGAGATCCTACGGTTTAACTATGTGAAGGAACTGATTTCGGCGGTCATCCGGCACTTACACGGGAGTGATGAATATCAGAAAGCTTGGGGGAGTGTTTTTAACGCCGTCATAGACTCTGGTTATTTGGATGGCCTTAGGGAAGGTCACGACGAGGAGGAGGTTGGCAGGATCCTCGCTAAGCAAAAAGACTTTGATATGCAAGCGGTTAAGGGGTTTACCGCTGCCTACGACGAGATGTTCGAGAGGTCTTTCCCCTATGTTGAGAAGATTAAGCGTTCTTATCACCTTCCTCTTGCGGATTTGATGAACATACTCCCTGAAGGATCCGGATCTACTCCCGGTGCAGGCACTTCCGGCGGCTCTTAGCTTTTATCTTGCCTTGTAATCATTTGAATGTTAAGACAATGTTATGTTTGTATTATGGTGGGTCTGCGTGCCTTTGGGTTGTGTAACTAAACAATTTACTTTCGCACCTTCGTAATGTTATTTAGGTCGTCCGTATATCCGGACGGCCACTTTTGATATGTATATGCTTGTGTATGTCTTTTTACCTTTTGCTAGTGACTTGGCACTTTTTGCGTTAAATTATGCCCGTAAGCAAATATGCTGCTGCCTTCCCTAGTGACTTGGCAACTTTGGGGTAATGTTTCGCCTGTTGGTAAATTTACCTGGTGGCTCATCCCTGGCGTCGTCACACCTCCGGGGTATCTGCGTGCCGTTTGGGCACATATGCCTCGGCTCATCCCTTAATGTCTTAGCATTATTCGGGGGTATGCAGTCGCCTACCGAATGGTATATGGCCTTCCCTAGTGTCATTGCACTTACGGGGGTAAATTTATTTTAATTGAAGGGTTTTCGGATGTATGGGCGGAGGTAGCTAATCCCCGCCGGTTCATACCCTTCCCTTTTGCATGAGATGTAGGCATGGAAAATTTTCCTCCTCCGTTATAGGTAGGGGAATATATCATTCCTTATTTATAGTGAAAACAAAGTAATTCATGCCCGTAGGCTTACATTTTTCTTGCGAATACTTTTAAAGAAAACACTTCTTCAAATTCACTGCATGCCATTTCCGGGGAATTTCCTCTTCGTCCAAGGTCTCTAACTTGTAGGATCCGTTGAGGCCCGCTTCCTTGATCCGATAAGGACCTTCCCACTTTGGTCCCAGTTTTCCTTCATCTTCGACTCTGCTAGCTTCATTCTTTCGGTACACGAATTCCCCCGGTTTGAAGGATACCAGTCGTGCCTTTCGATAATAGTATTTTTCCAGCTTTGTTTTGTATCGAGCTTCCATCACTGCTGCTTCTTCCCTCCTTTCCTGTAGCAGGTCGAGATTGAGGCGAATTTCCTCTTCATTCTGCTCTTCCGTCCGACGAGGGTCTTCCTTTTCGAGACCTTCCCTTATTATTCTCACCCTGTAGGTCGGCATGCCTATTTCTGCCGGTATTACCGCTTCGCTCCCATAGGTGAGGCTGAAAGGCGTCTCTCCATTACTCGTCTTGATGGATGTCCGAGTGCCCAGAGAACGTTCGGTAATTCGTCTACCCATCCTTCCTTTGCACGCCCTAACCTTGTTTTGATTCCCTCCATCAAGCTTTTGTTTGCCCTTTCTACCAGTCCGTTGGCCTGTGGATGTGCCACGGCGGTGTTGATCTGCTTTATGTTGAGTTTTTCACACCAGCTCTTGAAGGAGAACTGTTTAGCATTATCTGTGACGATGATGGCAGGAAGACCGAAGCGGCACACTATGTTATCCCATACGAATTTCGTGACGTCTTTTCCAGTGATCCTCGCTAATGGTTTGGCCTCCGTCCACTTGGTGAAATAGTCGATGGCGACAAAGAGGAACTTGACCTTTCCGGCTGCCGAAGGTAGGGGACCCACTATGTCCATACCCCATTGGTAAAAGGGCCATGGAGCCATGATGGGCGTTAGCTTGGTTTTCGGGAGTTGTGGTATTGGGGAATGGATCTGGCAGGAGTCACACTTGATTATTTCGTTTCGAGTGTCCCGGTGCATAGTGGGCCAATAGTACCCTTGCCGCATGGCTTTCGCCACAACTGACCGGGGGCCGGAGTGCATTCCGCATGCTCCCATGTGTATCTCCCTTATAACATAGTTCGCTTGTAAGGGACCGACGCACCTCATCATGGGCACTAGGTAAGCTTTTTTGTAGAGCACTCCATCTTCCATGACATACTAGCTGATTTTCATCCTTAGGGTGCGGGCTTCATTGGGATCTTCCGGCCAAATTCCTTCCTCGAGACACCAGATGATAGGGGTCATCCAGTTGTCCCCTTCCTCTTCCACGATATTATTAACTTCCTTACTTTCCGTCGATCTCTCTCTTAGCACCTCCACTAGTACCTCCTTCGTCAAGTGGTCAAAAGCAACCGTGGATAGCTTACTAAGAACATCTGCCTTTTGATTCTGACCTCTGGGGATGTTCCGGATGGAGAAATTTTCGAAGCCAGCTATGTACTCTTTTGCCTTCGCCAAATACTTGATCATACTTTCGTGACTTGTCACATAATCCCTGTTTATCTGATTGGCCACCAGCTTAGAGTCCACCCAGACTTCGAGGTCACGGACTTTCATGCTTTCCGCCATCCTCAGTCCTGCAAGCAGGGCCTCATATTCGGCTTCATTGTTAGTGCTTTCAAATTCAAGTCGGATGGCGTAAGTGAACTCCATTCCTTCTGGATTGATCAGTACGAGGCCCACTCCGGAACCCCTGTTGTTGGACAATCCGTCCGTATACAAAAGCCACTTTACCTCTTCTTTCTTCTTTATCGCTGGCTGTTCGAAATACTTATCATCCTTTTTTTCGATGGGGGTTTCTGATAGAAAGTCTGCCAAAACTTGACCCTTGATTGCGTTTCGGGGCTCGTAAGTGATGTTGTAAGCACCCAATTCCACTGAGTATTTGGCTAACTTCCCGGATGCTTCTGGCTTGTTGAGGATCTGCTTTATGGGTTGGTCTGTGATCACCTTTATGGGGTGTGCCTCGAAATATCTCCGTAGCCTTCTTGACATGTGTAATAAACAGAGTGCTAGCTTTTCGATTGGAGCATAGTTCCTTTCCGCTTCGTTGAGCGTCCGGCTTACGTAACGGATCGGCAGCTGTTTTCCTTTCCTTTTGGTGAGCAGGACCGCGCTGACTGCTTCTTTAGCGGCCGCAAGGTACACGTACAGTGCTTCCTTCGCCCTCGGTGTTGTCAACGAGGGGAGGTCCGTTATCAACTTCTTCAGTTCCTGGAATACCTCTTCCGCCTCCTTCGTCCACCGATACTCTTCCTTATTCTCCTTAGTGATGTTTTTGAGCGTTTCGAAGAAGGGTAGGGATCTTTCGGCTGAACGGGATAAGAAACGATTAAGCGCTGCCAGTTTGCCGCTGAGGCTCTGCATTTCCTTCAAGGTCCTAGGTGATTGCATGTCCACTATCGCCTTCGTCTTTTTTGGGTTTGCCCGGATCCCTTCCGAAGTTACCATGTATCCTAGGAACTTTCCTTCTTCCATCCCGAAGGAGCATTTCTTGGGGTTCAGCTTCATGTTTATCTTCCGGAGGTTATCGAATGTTTCTGCTATGTCCGCTAGCATTTCCTGTTCTTCCCTACTCTTGATGACCATGTCATCCACATATGCTTCTAGGTTCCTCCCTATCTGTGACTGGAAAGTGGAGTCTATCATCCGTTGGTAGGTAGCTCCTGCATTCTTCAGACCGAATGGCATCTTAGTGTAACAGTAGGTCCCCTGTTCGGTGTAAAATGCAGTTTTCTCTTCGTCTTCCCTTGCCATCTGCACCTGGTGATATCCTTTGTAAGCATCCAAGAAACACTTGTATTTGTACCCCATGACCGACTCAATCTTCCAGTCGATCTCCGGCAAAGGGTAGTAATCCTTGGGGTAGGCAGAGTTGATGTTCTTGAAGTCGATGCACATCCGCCAGCTTCCGTCACACTTTTTTACCAAAACGGGGTTGGATATCCAAGTAGGATATTTCACCGGTCTGACAATGCCGGCTTTGACCCACTCTTCTACCTCCTTTGTGACCGCCTGACTTCGATCGGACGCCAACATTCGGCGTTTTTGGCATCTTTGGATCCACTGAAGGGTTAGCATTTAGGGTGTGCTCGATGATTCCTCTGGGGACTCCCGTCATATCCGCTGGCTCCCATGAAAATATATCAAGGTTCCTTCGTAACAGTTCTTTGAGGCGCCTTTTGCCTTCGGGGGACAGGGCACCTCCTATCTTCACAGCCTGTTCTGGGAAAGCTGGGTTGATCGCCACTTCCTCCGTCAACCCCACCTCTCCTGTTTCTGCTTCTGCCTTATCCTTCTCTGGAACGACGGCCTGTAACCTTTCTAACCTTCTGCACTCTAAAATGATGGTGGAGCGAGTGACAAGCGTGGCAATTCCTTGAGGTGTTGGGAACTTCATCATGGAGTGGACCGTGGAAGGTATGGCTCGCAGGATCTTCAATCCGGTTCTTCCTAAGATTACGTTATACGGGGATGGTGCCCGAATAACTGTGAACTTCATTCTGACCTTCCTGTATAACCCTTCATCTCCGAATGAAACATCCAACTCAATTTTCCCCAGTGGCCTGGTCACCTGTCCGGCGAACCCAAGTAGATACGTCTGTGTCTGTTTCATCCGGGCCCTTACCTCATGAGGCAAGTTGTTGAAGCAGTGCTCAAACATTACTTCCACCGAAGCTCCTTCATCCACAAAAACTCTTCTTACAAGATACCCCTCCATTGTGGCTTCGACTATGAGGGGATCGTCCGACACATCTCCTTCGGGCATAGGGGGAAAAGTTATGGGCACGTTCATCCATCTTTCTTCTTGCTCGGACGACTTCCTCTTCTTTCTTCCGGGCCACGTTCGGATCATATTGATGACCTTATCTTTGGCTCCCGTTTCATTCTTGGGGGGATCTCTCCTTCCCTTCTGACGGAGGTCCTTAATCAGATGATTCAACTTTCCCGACTCCAATGCTAGCTCTAACTGCTTTTTGAGTTGATAACAGTCATTCGTGTAATGCCCTTTTTCTCCATGATAATCACAGTATTTATCTTGGTTCTCACTGCGCGGTGGATCACGCATCGGCTTTGGAGGAGGTAAACGTAGCTGATGTTCTATGGCCAAAATTTCTTTTGGGGGCTTTATGAGCGAGTCTAAAGTTAGACGGGGGTTGCCTCGGTTCAGATGGTCACCGCGATGGGGCGCGTAAGGCGCCGACCTGTCACAGTGGCGGTGCGATCTCCCCCGATCTTTCCCTGAGTAAGCGTATCGTCCTTCATTCTTCCTATCCCCTCCGTAATGACTTCTGGCGACCCTTTCGTCCTTTCGGAAGGGTCCGGTTGAGGCCCTTCTGGATGTATCATAATGCTCCCCTCGAGGTAACTCGGTACTGGCAAAAACTTCCTCTGACCTTACAAAGTCATCAACCCTAATCATCATCTCCTCCACGGTCTTAGGGATTGTGTCGGCGAACCGCTTGGCCAGCTCGGGGCATTTGCACCCATTCATGAACGAGGAGATCCTCATGATCTCCGGAGCTCCTTGTATGAATCCCGTCTCGGTGGTCCACCTTTCTTTGAACTCATGCAATGTTTCATTAGCTTTCCTCACTATCTTGGCAATTTCGGTAGGGTCCTTGACACAAGCTTTATGCAGAGAGAAACGAGTTTCGAACTGGTCCCTGAAAGCTGCCCATTCATCTATGCTCCCTGGCGGGAGTCCATCAAACCATCCCCTGGCCTTTCCGTCTAAAGTCTGTTGGAACATGCGACACCATACTGGCATCGGCCACTCTCCATGCCCTGCGGCTCCGGTGAATCTGTTGAGATGATCTTGAGGATCCGTCGACCCGTCGTACAGCTTGATGTGGGTAGGCATCTTATGCTCCGGAGCAGAGAACTCGATGATTCGCCTGCTGAAGAGAGACTTCAAGACTTCCTTAAAGGGCTTCGCTAGGTCTTCGTCTTTCACCTTACTCCCAGTAACTATTTCCTTCTTCTTGTCCGCCGGCTCACCCTTATCGAGGGTCGTTTCATCCTCAAAATCCAATCGTATCGGCTCAACAATGTCCCTTCGGCTGTTGTGCTCTTTTATCATAGACTTGAGCGCAGTTACATACCCTTCCAACTGCTCTTTCGTCAATGGTGTGGAACTTCCTTCTCCTCCTCCAGAGGTTTCCGGAGGTGTCAAACCCGTCATTCTATAGCTTTAGTAGATTGAATGCGGGTCCCACGGATGGCGCCAATGTCGAAGTATTTTTTTTGTGGGTTGCTGCAGTTATCTTTCAGCCTTAGAGACAAGCCTTCTAGATACCTGCTAAGATGAACAACGCGTTAGTCTCGCCCCGGGTGTTATCCCAGGACCCGACTCCGGCGTAAGAATGAGTATGTGTTTTACCGAAGGGTGTAGTATAAAATGTATGTGTGTGAAATGATACCTTATTCTCAATTATTGTATGCGTATTTATACTACCTGATGTCGTTATCTGGTCCTTGGGTCTGTCGTACTTCATGGGACCGTTGATGTTGTCAGAGCTGACACTGTCCCTGGCGTCATGTCTGGCATCCAGGAGAATGAGACAAAGCGCATCCAGGCTAGATGCCAAAGGTGCTGTCAGGTCAGCGGGTCCTTCGGATGGATGGTTTGCCGATGTACCCTTCGGTATAGCCTGGAATGCTTCGGTAGAATATTGGACCCTTTCGGTATAGTGTTGGACTCTTCGGATAGAGTGTTGGTCTCTTCGGTTCATGGACCGAATGGGCATATACGTCGTCACTAACAAATTATGGCATTATGCTAATTAAATTTGGGCTTATCTCTGCATTTGGGTTCCCTTCTAACTGGAGTTATAGAACTTATAGATGTTACAAAAACATAAAAATTGTAACAGGTCACAACGAGTTCGGGTCTTAGCATGATATGATCGGTTGAACTAACATTTGTTATACTTTCGGCAGTTTTATAACCTATTAACATGTTAAGGATGCATATAAATATCTCTGATATGATAAGAGAATGTATAAAATGGACAATCAAATGTTTGAGGTTTTTTTAGTTGGGCTCTAAGAGAGTTCGATTTTATCAAATAGAAAAAATTACACGTTTGGTCCCTATGGTATACTTCAAATAACAACTTTAGTCTCTAAGTCGTTTTTATTACATCACAGATACCTATTTTTGAAACCTTGCACGCATTTAGTCCCTATTTTGGATGGGCGTTAGTTAAGTCCGTTAAGTATTTTGCGCTGTTAGTCCTTCGTTAATAATTTTTGCACCGTTAGTCCTTATTTTTTAAAATATAGTTTTCCCCAGTTAGTCCCTCCGTTAATAATAGTTATCGCCCGTTTTTTACGTTTTTGTCCGTTTTTATCCGTTTTCGTTCGTTTTTATCCGTTTTCCCCCGTTTTTTTTCGTTTTTCATCCGTTTTTTACGTTTTTATCCCTTTTCGTCTGTTTTTATATGTTTTCGTCCGTTTTTTTGTCCGTTTTTGTCAGTTTTTTTATCCGTTTTCGACCATTTTTTACGTTTTAATCCGTTTTCGTCCGTTTTTTTACGTTTTCGCCCATTTTTTAACGTTTTTGTCTGTTTTTATCCGTTTTCGTTTGTTGTTTATTCGTTTTCGCCAGTTTTTTTACGTTTTTGTCCGTTTTATTTTCCGTTTTCGCCCGTTGTTTTACGTTTTTGTCTGTTTTTTTCCTTTTGCGTTCGTTTTTTATCCGTTTTCGCCCGTTTTTTACGTTTTTTTCGTTTTTCGTACGCTTTTATCGGTTTTCATTCGTTTTTGTCCGTTTTTCTTTCGTTTTTGTACTATTTCAACATATTGAAAAAATTTTCCAAAAAAGAAAAAAAAATTCCAAAAAAAAAATTGGAAAAAAAATATTTTCGAAAAAAAAATTTGAAAAAAAAAATCAAATTGCAAAAAAAAAAATTTGTATAAAAAGTTTCAAAAAAAAATTTCAAATTTAAAAAAAAAATATGTCCGTTTTTTTTTCAATATTTTTTTATTCAAATTTTTTTTTTAAATTCTTTATTCAAATTTTTTTATTTTTTTTCGAAAATATTTTTTCCCAATTTATTTTTTCAATTTTTTTTTTTCAAAGTTGTGAAAAAATTCCAATTTTTTTGGAATTTTTGTGAAAAAACGAGCAGCGGATAAAAGCGACAAAAACGTAAAAACCAGGATACTATAACGAAAAAGGAAAAAACATACAAAAGCGTAAAACAACGGAGAAAACGAAAAAAATGGCGAGAAAAACGGAAAAAAAACAAAACGTAAAAAAAAACGTAAAAAAATAAGCGAAAAAACGGATAAAAACTGACAAAACGGACAGCGGCGAAAACATATAAAAGCAGGCGAAAAAGGATAAAAGCGTAAAAAGGACGAAAACGAAAAATACGGGGAAAACGGATAAAAGCGAGCAGCGGATAAAAAGGACAAAAACGTAAAAAACCGGGCGATAACTATTATTAACGGAGGGACTAACTGGGGAAAACTATATTTTAAAAAATAAGGACTAACGGTGCAAAAATTATTAACGAAGGACTAAAAGCGCAAAATACTTAACGGACTTAACTAACGCCCATCCAAAATAGGGACAAAATGCGTGCAAAGTTTCAAAAATAGGTATCTGTGGTGTAATAAAAACGACTTAGGGACTAAAGTTGTTATTTGGGGTATATCATAGGGACCAAACGTGTAATTTTTTCTATCAAATAAGATAAATAAGTCATCTCATTAAATAATAAAAAATCAAAATTGATATAATTTGCTCAAACTCATCTAAATTTCACGCATAAAAAAATATGAATAAAAACACATGTATTAATTTTGTATATAAAAAAAACTAGTTGCTAAATTTAAGACAATAAATAAAAATTATATGGCTTTTAATATATTTATCTGTTTTCATGTTTTTTTAATAATTTTATAAAATTAATAAATAACTCTTATACTTTATACCTTCAAGACTATATATATATATATTTATATATATATATATATATATATATATATATATATATATATATATATTATTATAAAATTTCAAATGAAAAGCACAAGTTATTGTGATATATAAATAAATACATGAGATTGTACTTATACATACGACTTATATTATTCTCTTTTTGACGATTCTTGTTATTTTCTTTATAAGTTTAACCGGTGTGTACACGAGTTTAAAAATTAAATACGGCTAAAATTATTATTAACATAAATATAAGTATTAAAATGACGAAACAGACCCCCAGGTTCTTTGTGATATGAAAGTAAATACATATAATTCTTCATATTGCACCTACACATGTAATTCTTCTTTAAAGTTTAAATAAAGATATCCGAAAAAATAGTTTTTCATGTGTCATTACGTAATATTATACATGCATAATGTCTAAAGATAAATGATAAATAAGCCTAACTAAATAGACTTAAATATAGGCCTAAAGATCTTATGGGTCCATATTTTGTCTAATTAAATACCAAGTAAACATTTTATATTATTCCAAATATACCCATCTTAACTATATTCCTTGTTTCAAGTATTAAAATCTTTCTCCTTTTTAATCCTATTGTTGTTGCAAATAAGAGCACAAGGTGTCGGCCTCACCATGGCTCGCCGTTCCAGCGTGGCAGGCTCGATGTGGCTCACCGTGACACCAGGGTGCCTCACCATGGCTCGATGTTGCTTCCCTCGCCACATGCACGACGAAGATAAAACGTGTACGATTGTCAGGTGATTTGTTTTTTCTTTTTATTTGTGTTTTGATTTCATGTGGGTGTGTGTAGTGTGTGTGGGGTAGAAGACGCAAGTTTTATTTGTGTTTTGATTGCAAGTTTTGATTTCAAGTACTATTATCAGTTTTTTTTTTTTTTTTTTTTTTTTTTAGTTTATAACTTTTTTTTTAAATATGTTGTATTGTATTTTAGTTTTTAATGAAATAAATTTAGTTTATTTAGAAATTTGAAAAAAAAAATAAAGTTGTAAATGGTGAGCCTCAAATGAGTAAGTTGAGGTTTGTTGTGAGTGGATGGGGATTAGTTATGGTTAGTTGTGGATGTTTGTTTAGTGATGTGAAGGTGATGTGGCACCCGTGAGCTTCGAATGAAGAGCCGTGTCTTGTTGTGACACCTAATGCTCTAAGAATCCATACCATTAATGTTTGTCACAGGAAAAAAATAGTACTTATCATTGATTATTTATCACGGAGAAAAAATATTATAAATGTCTGTTATAGTTATAGGCGTAGAAGTGACATAATTTAGGGGTATTTGTTTAGCTTATATGTGGGCTTATGAGCTTATTTGATTTTGTCTTATATTTCATACGCTTCAATTTTTTAGCTTATTTTGAAACTTACTGACTTATATAACTTTATCATATGACATTTTATAATAAACTTACATACACGTCTCAAAATAAGCCAGAAAATTTGAGCTTATGAAATATAAACTGAACCACAAAAAAACTCATAAGCCACACATAAGCTCCCTTAGTAATAATATTTCAAAATAACAATTCATACCATTGATGTTTCAAGTTAATAAAATACGTACAGTAAGTATGCAGCTTAAACGTTAAAATGACATATCCTTTTTTGATTTTCAGTAATAATTATATGTCATAAGGTATATTAATTAATTAAAATAATTTTATATTGCTTGTATCTTGCCCCTACCAACATTAACAGATCAAAATCAATAGAATATTCTATCTAAAAACAGGTTCATGGTGGCATAAAAACTACGGTGCAAAATATATTAGGTGGCGAGGGATTGAGGATGGAGACCAGATGCAAGGATTCAAACAAAAGAAAAATGAAATTACTTAATTAAATAAAAATTAAATGATAAGAAGAAACCCACACATTTCAGATGCACCTATTAAAATGGATGCATCTCTTCTTGAAAATCTCTCCCTTATTTAAAATGCGTAGCTTCAAAATCTTCTTATTCTTCTCATTTTAGTTTTTCTTCTTACATGATCCCTTCGCTAGTTGGAATACCAAAAAATATTGACTTGGTATTTAAATGCATAAATGAATGGGCCAATGAGATCTTTATGCCATTATTTAGGTCTATTTAATTAGATCTAAATATCATTTCTTATGTTTAAAGCATTATATTAATATTTAAATTTAAACAACATAAACCTCAACGCAATGCCAATTAAAAAGAGTCAAATACTTGATCAAACAAAAATCTGTATAAATATTAATCGTTACTAATAGAAAATTTTATGTAAAAATCCGCACATGCATTGGTATTATAATTATATAAGTAAAGATCTTATGTAATATTATACTGTAAATAAATTTTATTTAACAACCTCTTGTATGCATCAAACAGGCTATAGAAGGCCAAGATAGAAATTTATATTCTCAACCAAATGTATTATTAAAATTATTAGATAATATACAATTCTTATAAACAAATAATTAATCTTTAGATATATTGTGACTTATGTTAAAACACATTATATAAGAACGTACGTATGTGCACGGGATATATAACTAGTATATTATACATACCATCATGTTACAAGTTGATTTTTGAATAGCTAGCGTTCGTCATTTTGTTAAAAAAAATAGAGAAAAACGTTCGTTAGAAGTGGCATGTGTATTTTGAACGAATATCAACTCGCTACCGTTTTAAACAAACATGATGCAATGCGTACTAAAACATATGTCACGTCGTATGTAGCTCAAAATACGTTCTTAGGCATTACAGCCAGGCAGCCAGCAATCTGTACAGTTTTAGCTATCACCAACATAGTTCATGATTTATCCAACATTTAGTGTAAAACAGTGAAATAAATTCGTTATTTCCAAGCCAAAAGTATTAAATTAGAAAAGAAAAAGGTTCATTTTTACAGTGACACCCATGTCAGCCATAAAAAACAATGAACGGTGGCGTGGATTCCATAGTATAGACCAATGTTTTAAAAACGGTTTTTTTATCGACCCGGTTTAGTCGCCGGTTCATCGGGTTACCGGTTTAACCGGTTGAACCGTCGAGTCGAACCGGTTTTATACATATATATATATATTTTTTCTTATATTTAATAATTTGTATTGCATGATCTAATAATTTATCCATTTTTATTCATACATTCGATTAAACCGATGAAGAAAATTGAGACTATACCAATAAGTTTTGTTTTTTAAGTTTACATCTATAAAAATATAGCCAAAATTTTCAAGGTGATTGTAAATTTTAAAATAGTTTGTAATAAAACTATATTAATTGGTGATTCTAAAATCATATATAACTATAATTTATTATTTTATAAAATTTTAACAAACATTAGTTATCAACATTTTAACTTTTCAATTAAATTTAAAAAAGTTAATGGAAAAAAAATCATTTTGTTAATTTTTTTTGATAAAAAGTACAGACTCGGCCGGGTTTATCAAATCGGGTCAACCGGATCAACGAAAAACTGGCGATTCAATCCGGTTTTCAACCATGCAAAAACCTGGTCCTATCCGGCCCGGTCTCCGAGCCGGTTCCCGGTTCAACCGGTTGAACCGGCCGGGTCAACCCGGGTTTTAAAACATTGGTATACACCTTCAACAAAATGTCATTTACAAGTTCACAACCACTCCATTTAGGTTTCTTATTAAAGTACACATTTATGACGTTCAAACTATCACTTTACTTGACAATGAAATAAAACAAACCTTTTTTTTTTTTCTTTTCTTTTTTCTTTTTTTTCTTTAACCTAAATCAAGATAGACATGGATCACTTTGTGTAGAGACACCTATGTTACACATCATTGTAACATATTTTTAACACCATACTTAATTCTTCAAACACCAAACAAACATTTATACAAAGATTAAAAGAACAAACATCACAACACAAACAAAAAAACCCGGTTCACAACCCTCAAGCACCAGGAGCAGCATCTTTAACCTTCCCTTGAAAATATCCACCACCATACTCCCATGCATAATCCTTGACATGGCTGGCAGTATCCGCAATTCGGCTTCTCGCATAATCGACCCGGTCTGACCCAACCGGATGCAACCCTTTAAAATACTTATACATCCAAGTAACAGCAAAAACAACAAATAAACCAGACCCACAAACAGATACAAAACCAGCTATAAGTACAAATAAAAGTGTCCCTATAGGAACCCATATAGGACTAGTGAGGATTATGATAGGTGTGAAAAATATGAGACTTAGTATAGTGATGGTGATAGTGATGCCAGTTAATATGAGTAAGATTGCTCCTGAGATTATGAGGGTGGTGAGACCCACGAGCTGTGTGGAGTTGAGTGAGTGGTGACGGAGTCTATGCATGATGGGTGGTGGTTGTTGTTGGTGTTGGTGGTGGTCGGAGATGGTGGCCATCGGTGAGGATTATTACAAAGAAGGTTATCTAGTCTTCTAGAGAGGAAGTGTGTGTGTGTGTGTGTGTTTGTGTATATATTTTTAATACAAAGGGGTTTGAGGACACGTAATAATAAGACATGCAAAATAACACGTGGGGTGATTACATGAGCTTATTGTCGTTGTGTGTTGTAGAGGTGTTTTGGTGTTTAAAGTGTGTATTAGAAGGTGTGTAAGTTTGCTTTTTGTGATAAGATTAGAAAAGTTGTATTAATCAAGGCCTTGCCAAATGGTGACCAAAATTTTGGGTACGTGTCATGTACTTAAATCATATGTTTGATCAAGATGACTAGATATATATTTCATTTCAATACGTTAGTGATGAAACATAGAAATTGATTTTGTAAGTCTCTCAAGAGGTTTTGGTCAAATGATGAACAAAATCCATGACTTTAAAGGTTTGTCAAACATGGTACAGAATGTAATTTTTAGAGTTTTCTGTTCACTACATAACCAATGAGAATCGGCTAAATTCTATCAAAATACTTTGGCAGCATGAACCTAGATGTCACTGGTTATAAAACTAATCCTCGTTATATAATAAAATTGAATAAACTTTCAAGACCTTTCAACATAATAATACTAAAAAAAATAGCATTAGCATACAGATACCGGACCAAAAAACAAATTTGCCTCTGTTCTTACACTGGATTTCTGTCTACAAGTCTGGCCTTTTTACTCCTAGCGCAACAGGTTTTAACCCTGTGGAGGAGGTGGTGGGGGCATAGACATCTGCATCATAGGCGGGTGACCATGACCACCGGCCATTTGTTGTGGAGGTGGTGGGGGCCTCCACATTTGCTGACCAGCCATACTAGTTGGCGGTGGAGGTGGTCTGTTCATCATCTGAGGCATGTTTGAAGGTGGTGGTGGAATGTTAGGTGGTCTGAATTGCTGAAGATGCTGAGGTGGCATTCCCTGAGACTGGCCCATCTGCTGCTGCTGCTGCCATTGTGGTGGTGGTACCGCCATTTGCATTGGCTGGTAGACATGGGCGGGTGGTGGCGGAGGGCGGATTGCTGGAATTGCGGATACTGGTGGGACCGCCCCGTTTGCGAAAGGTCGTGGAGGAAGTGGTGCACCGTTAGGTTGAGGAAGTGTTGGGGGACCACTTGCGAACATTGTGTGGGGCCTGCTTTTTTGCGTGCTTGGGTTACTGCTTGCAAGGGTCCTCTCTACATAAGACAGCAGTTCAAGCAAAAGTGACAATAAAATCAAAATTTTATGTTTCACCTACTGACAAGAAAATGTATAAAACTAAAACTTTAATAAGATCATTTTATATTTTGGATATTCAGTTTCATACCTGCTGGGGTACCATGACGCTCTCCCTTTGTATCTTTCTTGTAAGCATAAGACACTGTTATTTGGCGATTGCATAGATACTGTCCATTCATTGACTGTTTAGAAACACAAGACAACAATCAGCAACATCATTAAAGCAACCAAAATTGAAATACACTTCACTTTATTTGAAAACTATATATCAAATGCAAATTCAGATATAGTAAAAGCTGATCCATAATGGTCCTCCATCTTGATAGTTATCAGGATTTGCAAATATCGATATATCATAGCTTAAAATTTACTAAGTAAACTATTTAGTTACATATACTCTACACATAATACAAGATATAAGTTCACTTAGGTTTTTTAAATGGAGAATGTAGAAGCCTCTGAAAGTTATGCTACAAATAAAAGCTTTGGTGTTCCCAAAATTTGAATATTTATAAGTACTTCATGAACTTCTAATTTTATACCTTCTGGTCTAAATGAAGAATAGTGAAAACAATACATTGATATGTCTTCAAAATTAGTCATGTGCCTAAATGGGTATGATATCTCCGAGATTATACATGATTTAGAAGGTTATGCTAAGA
This sequence comes from Chrysanthemum makinoi, assembly GCA_910596185.1. Classification (NCBI taxonomy): domain Eukaryota; kingdom Viridiplantae; phylum Streptophyta; class Magnoliopsida; order Asterales; family Asteraceae; genus Chrysanthemum; species Chrysanthemum makinoi. The sequence continues at coordinate 228,593,418 of OU343224.1, read as the reverse complement.
TTTGATGGCAATCTAATGTTTAGGGTACTTGCTGGTTTATAAATCGTTTGTTCGGAATCAAGACAGAAGGCTATGAAAAAAGGAGCTAATTCAACAAGATAAAGACAGAAGAGTGAAGCTACTCATTTTTATCTTGTATCTAGTCTCAGTTACCTTGGTGTGTACTAGTCTCTACTAGCGTAATTTCTTATTCTTTTATAACATAGATTTACGCATCAAATTTTTGGCGGCGCCGTTCATGCTGTTGGTGTATGCTCGTGGCATAATAAATAATTATATGGCTAGACGCATGTGAGCCTATGGGGTCACACACGAATACACAGAGGTACCATTTAATATAGCGTGCATCGTATTTGCGTTATAAATAACCTACGTAACTCGGGATCAATAACGGGCTACTAATTACTTAGTTGAGACTTAGTAAACTGGATTGGACCAAACCAAATGGGCAAGCCCATATGGTGGTCCATTGTGGCCGAACTAATGAGAGGGAGCAAGAAAGGGAGAAAAGTTAAGGGGGGTTAAGTGTAACATATTATGTGATAAGGCTATATTTGATTTAGTCATTGGATAACACAAATGACTCAACAAAATAACCAACTTCTCTCCCACTCCTCTAGTAAACTGGATTGGACCAAACCAAATGGGCAAGCCCATATGGTGGTCCATTGTGGCCGAACTAATGAGAGGGAGCAAGAAAGGGAGAAAAGTTAAGGGGGGTTAAGTGTAACCAACTTCTCTCCCACTCCTCTACCCTAATTCGGCCGAAAATAAACACCCCCCCCCCTTGGGTTCTTATTTTCTTGATCTTAAGCTCTTATCTAGTGTAGTTCACATTTATTTTTATCCGATGTGTTTCACATTTATTTTTATGTCTTTCATATCTTAAATCACCTATAGTAGTATCACGAGTGCTCCCACTTGCGAACGTCATAATAATAAGGTAATTATACAAGCAAAGGTTAGCGTCTAGAAACATACGAGGATGGCTTCATAAACGTCTCATTATAAATGGTTTATAAATTAGTCATCCCTTTGTTGCAAATACTTTGTTGAACATTAGACATGGATCAAATGTCATTCTAATTAACAATTTTGTTTCTCGATATAGATAGTGAACTAGATTACCAAATTAATCAAGTATAACCTTAATTACATTTGGGTGTGGCCACACATACATCTGTCCAATCCATTAAACGTGAAAGAGAAACACCAACTCTAGTAATAGAAGGTGCAAAATGACAATTGTCTAAAACAATGATAAGTCCATTAGGGAGGATAAGATCAAAGCTCCTTATAGCTTCGACAGGTGAACGGTTGCCATTGCCAACGTACAAATCTAAAGCTCCTTTATTCAACTTTTTGCTTCCTTTAAGTCTATGCACATTATTACAAATGTGAGTACCACAACCTGTGTCATACACCCACGATTTATTAGGAAAAGCATAGAGTTCTATAGTGAAGATACCTGATGTGCTAGCTTAGGGGTGAGCATCGGTCCGGGACCGGACCGGACCGGACCGAGACCGACAAGACCGAGACCGAATTAGGGTAAAAACCGGGACCGAGACCGAATGTGGTCGGTCCGGTCCGGTCCAAATAGGCAAGATTTTCGGTTTTTTGGTCGGACCGGACCGGACCGAGACCGACCGGACCGAGACCGAAATAAGGTAAAAATCGGGACCGAGACCGGACCGCCGGTCCATCGGTCCGGTCGGATTCGGTCCGGTCCGGTCGGTTTTGTCGGTCGGTCCGGTCGAAACGGTCGGAATGCTCAGCCCTATGCTAGCTAAACTAGCTTTGTTCTTTAACTCTACCAAGTAAACACGACAGTTCCTAGTTCCTTCTCTGGTGACCTACCACTCCACTCCACATTGATGGCAGGCGGCATCCTTTTAGGGGTGCTCCTTCTTTGCAGGCGAGGGGATCTTCGCTTTGTGGGCGTAAGCTAGCTAACCTTTGCCATTTCCATGTCCCTTACCTCGTGCTTGCGGTTTACTCTTATTTTCTGGATCTTACCTTGCCTGATTGCTAGAAAAGCAAGAGCTTTCTTTGGCAACCCTTTCTCTGCAAGCTTAAGCATAGCATTTGAGGTATTATCTTTCCCATGCTATGCATGTTGTAATTCTGGACAAACTGCTCATGGTCCTTAGAGAGTGAGGTAAAAATCAAGCCCACTCCAAGAACTTGAGGCATGGGGTAGCCAAGACGCTCCATTTGGTCAAGGTAGCATTTCATCTTCAAGACGTAAGTGCTAACTGATTGACCCTCCTGCTTACACGCATGAAATGCCTTATCTGAAGCACCTCCTGCTACTGCCATTACTGCTGTTTGTAACGCGTACACTCGTAGGTTTAACGAACAGCAAGAAGTTGCATGTCTTATCTTTGGCAAGCATGATCCATGAGATCCAAAAGAACTTGGAGGACCTTACTGCATTTGACATGCTACGGAAACTGAAAACTATGTTCCAACAGTAGGCTTAAAAAGACCTTAGCTGAAGCGCGAAGCGTTTCCTGCTACTGCCACTGCTAGTGTCGTAACGCCTACACTCGTAGGTTTAACAAACAAGAAGAAGTTGCATGTCTTATGCTTGGAACCATGATCCCCGAGATCAAAAGAACTTGGGAGGACCTTACTGCATTTGACATGCTACGGGAACTAAAACTATGTTCCGACAGCTGAGCAAGAATTGTTTGAAACAGTCAAGGTATTTCATGCGTGCAAGTAGGAGGAGGGTCAATTAGCACTTACGTCTTGAAGATGAAAGGCTACCTTGACCAAATGGAGCGTCTTGGCTACCCCATGCCTCAAGTTCTTGGAGTGGGCTTGATTCATGCCTCACTCTCTAAGGAGTATGAGCAGTTTGTCCATAATTACAATATGCATAGCATAGGGAAGACAATACCTCAACTGCATGTTATGCTTAAGCTTGCAGAGCAGGGTCACCAAAGAAAGCTCATGTTGTTCTAACAATCAGGTAATGTAAGATCCAGAAAAACAACAATTGTAAACAGCAAGCACAAGGCAAGGGACGTGGAAATGGCAAGGGTAAGCTAGCGTATGCCCCCAAACCGAAGATCCCCCACCTGCAAATAAGCACCACCCTGCAAAGGATGTTGCTTGCCATCACTGTGGAGTGGTAGGTCATTGGAGAAGTAGCTCTCCCATCTACTTGGCCGACTTGGCCGAGTTGAAGAAGAACAAAGCTAGTTTAGCTAACACATCAGCTATCTTCACTATAGAACTCTATGCTTTTCCTAATAAATCCTCGATTTATAACAAAGGTTGTGGTACTCGCAATTGTAAAATGTGCAGTGACTTAAGAGGAAGTAGAAAAGCTGAATAAAGGAGCTTTGAATTTGTACGTTGTCAATGGCAACCATGCACTTGTCGAAGCTATAGGGAGCTTTGATCTTATCCTCTTTAATGGACTTATCATTGTTTTCGACAATTGTCATTTTGCACCTTCTATTACTAGAGGGGTTGTTTCGCTTCCACGTTTGATGGATAATGGTTTTATTCATACTTTTACGGATTATGGAATTTCGGTTTCTAAGGATAATATTGCTTATTTTAGTGCTATTCATCATGATGGTATTTTTGAAATTGACATGCATAGTCTTATATCAAACGATTGTTCTATATATACATGTAGCAATAAGAAATCCAAGCGTTATGGCATTGTCATCTTGGCCATATCAACAAGAAACGCATTACAAAGCTGCAACACGATGGGCTTCTATAGTCTACCGACGGTGAGTCGTTTAATAAATGTATGTCTTGTAACGAAAGCCTTTTTCCCATGTAGCAGAAAGAGCCAAAGATCTACTTCGACTCATACATACTAAAGTATACGGCCCATTCAGAACCGTGTCCAGGGAAGGTGCTAGTTACTTCATTACATTCACTTATGATTTCAGTCGCTATAGTTATGTTTTACTTAATTAAACATAAACATGAAGTCTTCGAAACGTTCAAAGTCTTTCAAAGTGAAGTAGAAAATCAACTCGGTGAGACCATAAAGGCTCTTCGATCTGATCGAGAAGGCAATAACATTACCTAAAAGTGCCCCCAGATTTTGTCAACAGAATCGCCCTCCTTTCTAATAGCAACATCTCAGCTTCAAAGAGTTGATGACGAGTTGATGACTTGATATGTTGTCGGTTATGAAATAGAAATCCGCAGAATGAAAGCGTATGAAAATCAACACGCATCCGATCAGAATTAAGAGGCATCCGATCAGAATGTAAGAGACAGAGACATAACAGAATTCTGAAATGCTTTCAGGGAGACAACCGGGAAGCCTACCTAGTTACGCAAAACCCGATCCTCGAAATGAGCTTGTGAAGGTGACTACCACAAGAAATGGTAAATCTTGAATTTCTTAGCCTTCTATTTCTATTATCACTAACATTGTCCTTGGCAAAATGATGAGTAAATTTTTTTTTTTTTTTTTGAGAAAAGAAGCACCAGGTACTTACTAAACCTATGTTTCCAAGGCAAGCAACTAGTATTCCAAGGAAGACAACGAAAAGACGGATAATCTAAACCAACACAAAAAAAAAAGCAAGTCCGGGGAGAGGAGAAAACAGTACTAGGCCTTCTCAACGTAGAGTACTCATGCTACTCACGAAGTAGATTTTCCATGTTGATGGCGTGTCTAGATATTGTTGGTCCATCATAAGAGACACCGGGTCAAATTGGTGGGAATACAAATAACAAGTCGTAAAAGGTTTAAGACAACCCGCTTGCCTTTAATGTCGGACACATAACGCTCCACAATAACCAATCGAGACCTATCTCAGCTAACTTAAGGACGACTTAATTGGCTACTTTAAAGCGTGAATTAGCTTTCAAAAAAGGTAGGAGGGATTGTTGGATCGCTTTGCGATATGCTTTGTATTCGGCCTCCGTGTGATCAAGTCCCTTAAGTAATTTAGGAAAAATATTCTCAGGTAGATATTGGTTTACAAATTACTTTCCGGATTCAAGAATCAAGACAGAAGCTACATGGAAAAAGAACAGAAAAGAAGCAAATTTAGCAAACTTGGAAGTCCTCCATATGAAGACAAAAGAACGCACGACAGTAAGCAATGCAGCTTTAGGGGGTTTCAAGATGATTTATGAACTTTAATATTTGAAGCCTAAATCATGGGTTAAAATTTCTTGTAACTTGTGTGCCATGGTGAAAACCCACATTTTAGGATTGTTTATTCATCATTATTTGAAACTTATTCAATAACGACGGGTATAGATTAAAACTAATTATAGGTTGGAAATAATCATCAACACGAGTCACTTGTGTCTGACACCACATATAAGACAACTCCTAGCGTAACTATTTAATGCTTACTAGCGTAGAATCAACAAGATTAAATCTAAAATCCAATTGAACGAGTTTGATGTATGTTTGAGGTGAAATAGCAAGAAGCTCATATTTCACGTTTGAGTATCATATATCTAATCCAACCTTGTGCTTTATCCAATATTCATTTACGGGGAAGATGTCTAAATTCTCTAATAATAAGTTCTAATTGTTACTTTCGTCTTAGTTATCTAACTCCCGAGATCTTACTATAAGTATACTACCGTACAAACTTGCCTAGTTGTGTGATAGTCTCTACTTAGTTAATTTGTTACTTTCTAAAATTGGGATTTTACATATTACGGAATAGTATGTATTTAGAATTGATCAAACATACCTCTATAGCTGCGTCCGAAGCTTCAAAAGAATCATAGCTAATGAATCCAAATCCACGAGAATTCCCTGTTTCAGGATCTCTCATGATCTGTAACACATAAATTGTTAAAAACCAACATTAGAAAAAATTAGGATATATTAGTGACACAAAATATACACTTAAAATGGCTGGCACCAATCCAGACAACTCGACAAGCTGATCACTAAGCAAAATTTACATTTCTACTTAACACATACCACAAGTATCATAAAAAGGAACCGTTGAATTTTAAAAGTGCTATAGAAAGGAAAGAATTAAGGTGACACGAAGAGTTTAAAAAGAAAAACTAACAAAAGTAAAATTAGAAAAATTACCTTAGGATTTGTCACAATGACTCCAAAAGCACTGAAAGTATCATAAAGAAGTTTCTCATCCACGTCCTGCAAAAATATTGTGGTGAGTCACAGTTTATAAAAGAACATGCCTCTACAAACATCATCATGTGAGAAAAGGTGAAAGGTTCATGTGTGTGTAAGCTGAGTGAGTTGGAGCAAAAAAAATATAAAAGATGATACTCATATCTTTTTGGTACAAAATATAATATCTTACAGGATCCAGGTTTCCAACAAAAAGGTTGGCTCCTACATCCAAGCTCTTCTTATCTTGTGATGCCTGAAATGCAGAACAGTATAAGAAACAGCAATCACATTTCATAATATTTCCTGTGACAAGAATAAAAAACCTAACAGAACTTTTTGAGGAAAGAGTGAAGTCAAAACCTTATTCACTCGTATTGGTTTTCCGAATAGCTTGATCATGTTGAGAACTTTTATTGCCTGCATCATCAGCAACAAACAATAGATGTCAAGCACTTATAATTCAAAACAAAAGGCAGATACCAAGATTCACAAACATAATGAAACAATAAAACATCGGAAATAATTAAAACTCATTATGAACATAATTTTAGTTTTAATCTAGTTAAGCAGCATTTCATTCTTAACTATACATTTCCAGTATAAATGAAGACATGCACATGCATGTGTGTATGTATAGCTTTGCCAAAAATATCAAAAAACATAAAACTTGAGATTCTCAAGACTTGCCACACGGGTGACTACTGGTGTTTTTGTATTTATCTATTATTTACTTAGATACAAATTATTGATTATTAAGGCTTGGGAAACATAATAAAATACATTATTGTGGTAGATAAAAACCAGTCGAGTAAAAACTTGCTCATTTTCAGAAGAAAAAACCACTGCACTTTCTGCATCTTTTGAATGTTTATTTCACTATTACACGGTCTGTGTAATTTCTATTACTTTTTAAGGGTCTATGGTCTGCAATTGACAGACAAATTGACGAAAACATAAAAATCATAGCAACAAGTATTACTTACATAGTCTGCGTCTTCTTCGCTTCTGAACTCTACAAAGCCATATCCTTGATGAAGATTAGTGACTCTATCTTTAGGCACATACACATTAACTGGAAAAAAAATGGCACGAATCAGTACAGACTATTCAGAGGTACAGAATGCTGTTTTAAGGATTAGTTGTAAAAAAAAATTGATGTCATTAAATCAAAATATTGCTCAAAATAGTTTTTTTATACTATAAAGGCAAGAAACCTACCAACAGGGCCAGCTTGAACGAATAACTCCCATAACAGCTCTTCAGTTGCCTGCAGAGAAAGAGACGAGAAACATCAGTTATATTAATACTATTAAATTATAGCTTAATGCTCATCCACTTTCCAGAGAGAAAGAAACCGGCGTAATACAATTGTTTGAAAAGACGTACAGTGTCAACTTAAGTGGATTAAATAACATGGGACAAAGCTGGCCCAACAATTTGCATGTGTCTGTCGCAACTAATCAACTTTTATTGCAACAACGTGCATAAATTCATAGCATTTATTGCGTCCGGATTTTTTTCATTCATTACATCCAAATATCAGCAAAGAGTGATGTAGAATTGTCTACCTCATAAAACTATAGGCTTGAATGCTTGATAAAAATAGTATTGAACGTATTTGATGCCTTTGTGAGTAAGCCAAAGTTGATCAAGATAAAAAATGAGCTACTAAAGACCTCAAACAACAGTCGTCCAGTTGAGATGAAGCCTTAAGTAGAGTTAAACCTACTAGGAAAAATTCAACAATTTTACTGAGGTCAAAGCGGACCTAAGTAAGTCACTGATCCCGACATGGATAACAAATGACTGAATGAGGTCTAGTTAAGTATACTGATTCTAAACGTTTAAGAGCTAATATTTCATAATTTTTCGTATTATAGTCATTTAGGATTATTCATGAGTCTACTTAAAAACACGTTTTTACATCCTTAAAACTCATTCGAATTTAAGCTCATACTCTATAATCTACACATTTTCCATCTATTCCTCATAAACCAATATTAATTCTCCACATTCGTCTGTGACTTCAACCTACCAGTTTAACAACCTATCAATTGAGTGTGAGAAATCAGTATAACGAAAACGAGGCGATCAAATTATACGTCTCTCTAAAACAGTAAAAACTTACGTCAAACGCGCTATAATAACTTATATATTAGAAAAAGCAGATAACTAGGGTTTATATTCCTAGTAATGGAAGCAACAATTGAAATTGATAATAAAGAGATGAGACGGTTACCTGAGGCTCGAGATTACCGACGTAAGCAGTGGCGTCTTGGTTACGTTCCGCCGAGTGTTGACCGAGAAGATTTGCTCCGACACCGGGAGCTATTCGAGTCGTCATCTTCTTATTCTTATTTGATTGCTGTTTCAGGAGTTGTAAGTGGAGACGAGTGTGTGTTTAAAACCCTAGGTTTTGTTTTTGAAGATGGACAAGTACACTGGTGGTTTCCCCCAATTAGTTTTTTGTAATTGGTTTAGACTTCGTGGTTAATAAAATAAGGGTGCATTTCATAATGAAAAGTGATTAAAGGTGTTTGTATAAAATGAGAGTGTATAATGATATATATAATTCATACTTCATATACATCAGGTAAGTTAGGTATGAATCTTTCATAGGTGAGGGATCACCGCTACTATTAAACTCATCCATTGTTTTTCATGGCAGCATACCAAACGCTCCCTTAAGAGGCAATTCTTTAAGGGCCCGTTTGGTTCGGCGGAATCCTGAGGATTCTGGTGGAATTGAAATCTAATTTCATTTCATAACGTGTTTGGTTGAAAATTTTAAATAATTTGAAATCTGAATTCCATTCCTTATTGTGTTTGGTTGGCAAACGGAATGGAATAAAATTTCTTCAAAATCCCTGGAATTTCATGGCTATATGAGAAAGATTTTTACAATTCCATTGAATTCATATTATCTTTATCATTGTCATTGCTATTATTATTATTATTGTTATTTATTTATTTTATTTATTTACTTATTTTATTTTTATTTTATATTTTTTATTGTTATTATTTTAATTTTTTTTATTATTTTTTTTATTATTATTATTATTATAAACGATCATTTAATTATTATTGTTATTATTATTATTTTTTATAAACAACTATGTTATTAAGATTTAAAAATTATTATTTATTTAAGAGTAAACTCCAAAATACATCCCTGTGGTTTACCCTGTTTCGCACCATACATCCCTCTCGCAAAAGTTTCAACAGATACATCACTTCGTTAGTAAAAGTTAACCTATATACATCCCTCAGTTAAAATAAGGACTAACGGTGCAAATTATTTCTCCGTTATCTCCTTACGAGATATAAAATATTTACAACGTTAGTCCTCTAGGTTAACGGTATTTGCACCGTTAGTCCTTTTTCATGTTTTCGTCCGTTTTTTTACGTTTTTGTCCTTTTTTTTACGTTTTCGTCCGTTTTTTTACGTTTTCGTTTGCTTTTTTACGTTTTTGTCTGTTTTTTTTTTTTACGTTTTCGTTCGTTTTTTTACGTTTTCGTCCGTTTATTTGCGTTTTTGCCCGTTTTTTCACGTTTTCGTCCATTATTTTTACGTTTTCTTATGTTTTTTTACGTTTTCGTCCTTTTTTTACGTTTTCGCCTGTTTTTTTTACGTTTTCGCCCCTTTTTTACATTTTCGTCTACCTTTTTACTTTTTTGTCATTTTTTTTACGTTTTCGTCTGCTTTTTTACGTTTTTGTCCCCTTTTTTTTACGTTTTCGTCTGTTTATTTACGTTTTGCCCTTTTTTTACGTTTTTGTCTGTTATTTTTTACGTTTTCTTCCGTTTTTTTACGTTTTCGTCCGTTTTTTACGTTTTTGCCCATTTTTTTACGTTTTCGTCTGTTTTTTTACGTTTTCTTTTGTTTTTTTACGTTTTCGTCCATTTTTTTACGTTTTTGCCTGTTTTTTTTACGTTTTCGCCCGTTTTTTTACATTTTCGTCTACCTTTTCCCCTTTTTTTACGTTTTCGTCCGTTTATTTACGTTTTTGCCCGTTTTTTACGTTTTCATTCGTTTGTTTACGTTTTCGTCCATTCTCTTTACGTTTTCGCCTGTTTTTTTTTACGTTTTCATCCATTTTTTATATTTTCGTCTATCTTTTTATGTTTTTCGTCCGTTTTTTTTTTATGTTTTCGTCGTTTTTTTTTACGTTTTCGTCTGTTTTTCACTTTTTTATTTGTTTTCATACACCTTTATTCGACGACGAAAACGAATAAAAGTGTACGAAAATAGATAAAAAAGTGAAAAAAAACAGACGAAAACGTAAAAAACCAACGAAAACGTAAAAAAACAGACGAATATGCAAAAAACGGACAAAAAGGTACAAAAACAAGCGAAAACGTAAAATAACTGACGAAAACGTGAAAAAGCAGATGAATATGCAAAAAACGGACGAAAAGGTACAAAAACAAGCGAAAACGTAAAATAACGGACGAAAACGTAAAAGAACGGACGAAAACGTAAAAAAACGGACGATAACTTAAAAAATGGACGAAAACGTAAAAAAATGCAAATAAGCGGACGAAAACGTAAAAAAAACGGATGAAAACGTAAAAAACGGAAGAAAACGTAAAAAACGGACAAAATCGTAAATAAACGGACGAAAACGTAAAAAAACAGACGAAAACGTAAAAAAAGGACAAAAACGTAAAAATGTAGATGACAATGTAAAAAACGGATGAAAACGTAAAAAAAGAGGAAAACGTAAAAAAAACGAATGAAAACGTAATAAAACAGAAGAAAACGTAAAAACGGACGAAAACGTAAAAAAGACGGACGGAAACGTAAAAACGAAGCGTAAAAACCTAAAAAACGGACAAAAACATAAAAAAAACGGACGAAAACGTAAAAAACGGAAGAAAACGGAAGAAAACGCAAAAAAACGGACAAAATGTAAAAAAACGGACGAAAACGTAAAAAAACGAACAAAATGTAAAAAAAGGGACGAAAACATTAAAAATGACTAACTGTGCAAATACCGTTAACCCAGAGGACTAACGGTGTAAATATTTTATATCTCGTTAGAAGATAACGGAGAAATAATTTGCACCGTTAGTCCTTATTTTAACTGAGGGATGTATATAGGTTAACTTTTACTAACGGAGTGATGTATCTGTTGAAACTTTTGCGAGAGGGATGTATGGTGCGAAACAGGGTAAACCACAGGGATGTATTTTGGAGTTTACTCTTTATTTAAAATTGAATATAAATTATTATTTATTTAAAAAAAAATATTATTATTATATTTAAAATTTATTTTTTTAAAATTAAATATATTTATTTATAGCTTACTTTTTTAATTTATATTTTAAAAAATACAATTGTATTTTATATAAAAAAATTATTTAATTAAATATATTAGTTTATATAATATTATTTAAAAAATTATTATTATTATTTGATAAGTAATTTATTTATTAAATAATATTTAGTTTATTAATCTTAAACTAAAATTAAATTTTAAATATTTTAATATAATTGTTTTTTCTCATTTCATTCTTCCAACCAAACATGCGCTAGTATTTGCAGATTTCAATTCTGTCATATTTTAAATCCTAATGATTTCAATTTCTAACATTCCATTCCTTCACATTCCAATTCCTTAAACAGATTTCAATTCCGTCAAAAACATTATGCGAACCAACCGAGCCCCCAAAGGTAGAATTGGGTTTGGTTTAGTTACTAGTTACTCTAAGGTGTTGTTTGTTTGTTAAGAGGTTCTGAATCTGAATTTGTGGCAAAAAAAGTCTGAATCTGAATCTAATAACGCTGTTTGTTTTTTAAGAAAAAACATTTGAATCTGAATCAAATAAAGTTGTTTGTTTTGTAAAAAAACATCTGAATGACTTTAACATAAACTAGTTATATCCATACGAACAACGAACATGCGTAAACATAAAATAGAGCATTTGAGTCATAAATTTAGCATAATTAACGAACAAACAAAGAAAGGTCCAAATAACGTAACATTCAAAGACATTGTGCCGCAACTTGATCTCGCAGATTATTCATATATTGTTGATCAGCTACACTCCCATGTGGTTGAACACCACCATTATCACCATCCTCATTTTGTAAATTGTCATTTACTTCACGGTGATCATATTGCGAGAAATACTCATCACTCAAGCCCTCTTTCTGTATAAAATTATGAATAGCAAAACTGATAAGGTTTTAAAATGTACCTTTTTGAGGGGTCGTTTAGACCCTTATTTGATCACTTATGTATCCGTTATTACTTAATATCGTTCCTTTTTACTTTTTAGGTATCTTGAAGGCAAATTGCTAGAATGACACTTATTCGGACGAAAAGACGCGAATATACGAAGAAAATGGCCAAACTCAAGAATCGAGACACTCAGGCTACTGGAACTGAAGGGTACGGCGTCAGGATTTACATGTGACGGCGTCAGGTTCAACTAGAGACGCCGTCGGACAAATTTTGTGACGGCTCAGTAGCCAAATTGCCTATTTACAAGTGACGGCTTCAGGTTTTAAAAGAGTAGGACGTCGCAGCTCATACGGCCTAGATTTGATCCAGACGACGTCAGAGACAGAAGAGGACGGCGTCACAAGCATAAGGTGACGCCGTCGCAAGACTAACGTGGCCAAGACGAAACTCTAATAACGGCGACCCGACGGTGTCACAAACTAAAGGGTGACGCCGTCGCATTTGTAATATTATATATAGAATCCGAATTTTTCAGTTTTCAGTGTGTAGTCTTTTGGAGTAAAAACCTAAACCGAACCAAGGTTGTCTTGTACAGTATTTTAGGGTTCCATACCCTATCTTACATCAAGATAAGTGTTTTACTTCATTAATTTAATTATGTCTTCCTTTGATTGTGTGTATGTGTTGGAATCACTCCTAAACCTTATTCAAGTGTTAGTTACTCATATGTAATAGTTAGCTTAGTATGGCCTTTATGTTTGTTTTTAGCCTTAAGCTTATGTAGAAGGCCCATGAGCTTAGGCCCAAGCCCATAGGTGAAAGGAAGGGAACTAGGAGTGTTGCCCTAGCTTCCCTCCTATAAATACCTTATGTAAACCTTCATTTGAAGGTTGGTTGTTCAAGTTATTTCTTTCACAAACACTCTACGCATAACCGGTCGTATTATCTCGTGTGTGTGTGTGTGATATCTTGTTCAATCGCCTCTCTATCTTTCTTATTAGCTTGTGTGGTAAACCTTGTGACCTAACAGTGGTATCAATCGCCAAATAGTTGGGTGAACAAGTTTGTTTTTGAAGGTTTTTTTTCTTGGTCTTACGCGTAGAGTTACCGTATTCTTTGGTTCGCTTAAAAACTTGTTTTTTACACTTTTTAATCCAAGATTCTTGTACTTTCAACGTTTTAAGGTGTTAAAATACTTGTTTTTGGCAAAAAGTTTCAAACTTTATGCGTGGATCATTGTTTTTGAGCTAGTTTTTATTCGTGGGTGTAGTTCTACGCATAACCGTTTTAGAGGTTTTGGTTCATCAAGTTTCACACTTTTGTGTCTTTTGGTGTTATTGAAGCTATTTTATCACACAAAACTGGTTTAGAAACACTTTTGGCTGAAATCAAAATTACGAGTAAACCTACGCGTAGTAAAACCCTAAAACTACGCGTAAGTGCCTCCTTGGTTTGATCTTCATTTTCGTGGTTTATTCCGTGGTTTCTTACTTAGATAAGTCTGAAAATACGTCGACTTTGGATATCTTTTGCACTGTGATAGTGTAAAAGATCATTTGGGCAAAAACCCTAAAATTACGCATAAGCATAAGCTTACGCGTAGAAATCCTACGCCTAAGATCTTCCTTACGCCTAAGCCTAGTCTTACGCATAAGAAAATCCTACGCCTAACTTTCTACGTCTAACTTTAGTGCTTTTTCCTACTTACGCGTAAGCTAAATCTTACGTGTAACTCATTATTGTTACGCGTAACTTTGGTGTTTTTTACGCATAAGTGCTACTTGGTTCTTGTTTTTTCTACGCCTAAGGATACTTCATCAACAAAGGTTCATTCGACTACAAAGATCCATTTTTACCAACACAAGTTTATCAACATGTCACAACCACCATACTCTAACTATTTCCCTTACACTTATCCTCATCCTCAACGTCAACAACAATTAACTCCACAACATCAACAATGGAATCAACAACAAGCAATTTATCAACAACAATTTAACCAACAACATACTCCACAACTTGCTGCAAATCCACAACCTCAAATGGTTCAACCACCACCAAGTCTTCAAGTTCAACCGTACACAAATGACGTTAATCAACATCCATCAAGGATCACTATGAGGGAACCCACTTGGTTTGCAAAGATGTTTGAAACTTTAAGCAGCCAACAATCAATTCATGAGGCTGGATCACTTGATAGACCTCCAATGCTCACTCCAGGAAACTACGATCAATGGGTAATAAGGTTCTTTAGGTTTTGTGATCTAAAGAAGCCACATGGAAAGTTCTTAAAGAAGGTTATCTTGGAAGGTCCATTTGAGATGCCTCTTGTCATTGTACCTGGAGATCCAAATGCCACTCCACCAAGAGATGAACAAACGAACATTGCTACTGTTGCAGACTTGAATCCTCAAGAACTTCTACACTATGAAGCAGATGAGCTTGCAATGGAATATATCCTCCTAGGATTACCAAACCTAATTCTTCGTAGTGTTGATGCTCAAAAGACTGCAAAGAAAATGTGGGATCATATTCGTCTTCTTATGGAAGGATCGTACTCAATCGGGAAGATTTGGAATCCAAAATTTACTTGGCTTATGAAAACTTCATGATTGAACCGGGAGAGACACTCGAGTCCTATCATCACCGATTTTCAGACATCATCAATGATTTGGATAAACACAACATCAATATGCCTAAAATTGCAGTGAATACAAAGTTCCTGAGTAGTCTTGGTCCTGAATGGGAGAAGTATGTCATTTTTCTCCGTCAAGCGAAAAATATGCATCAGTCTACCTACGGATTATTGTACGATTACTTGAAGCCTCATGAAAAGGAAGTTGATCGGGAAAGGATTCTCCGTGCTCAAATTGCTCCTCCGACACATCCGGAAAATCAACAACTTGCCTTATATGCTCAAAATAGTTATTCTCCTCAACCAGCAACTCAACCAACTGCTACAATCACACCACATGATCCTTCACAACCTCCATCTCAACAAACTCAATTGGTTCCATACAACACCAACAATGCTCAAGCTGAAGCTAATGAGGAATATGATCCGTTCGAAGCACTGCAACAAGGATTTGCTATGATTGCTAATGCCTTTAGCCGTTATACCAACAAATCCAACAACCGTATTCGTTCCTCATCTAATACAAGGAATCAAGCTGTTGTGAACAATGGACGAGTTGAAGTTCAGAATCGTGGTTATGGTCGTCAGATGGGCGGTGGTCAAGGGTTTAATGCTGTGGGTAGGAATAACAATCGAGCTCCAGTGGTGGAACAGGGAAATGCTCAGAATGGGTTAAATGGTCTTCGATGCTACAACTGCAATGAGAATGGACACCTGGCTAATGCATGCCCAAAGCCAAGGACTAGGGGCAGTGCTTATTTCAAAGAGGCTCTTCTTTTGGCTCTTAAGGATGAAGCTGGTGGATCTCTCACAGACAAAGAACAGAGTTTTATGGCAAATGCAGATTCAGATGATGATATGGAGGACTTGCAGGCCAATGCAGCTGTTATGTTGATGGCTAATATGCAGGAATTACAAATGAGTGACACAGGCCCAGTGTATGACACTGATGGCTTGTCTCAGGTACCCGAACAAACCATATTTATCTCTGATCTCATATCTCCGCCAACATCTGAATCCGGCAAGGCTCAAAATGTTCAAAATGAGCCGTCCACATCTCATTCCGACAATTTTCAACTAGACCCCGTAGTTATATTTGACGATCAAGATGACCAACCGGTTTCCCTTGATAATCAAATTGACTCCGTGGTTATACTTAAGGATCTCAGTAATGATCATGTTGAGACTCACGTTGAACACGCCGAACTTTTGCCTCATCCAGATTTTGCTCGTTTAATACAAGACCATCAGACCATAGTGGAAAAATGTCATGCCATTAATCAGGACTTGAAATGCAAAAATGCACTGCTAACCAAGGATTTTGAATGTTTACAAAAGCAACTCAACTTTTTCAAAACTCAAGAAAAACGGGAAAATGGTTTTGAAGCAGCCTTTGCCAAATCTTATCAAAACGAAAAATATTTAGAAAGACAGATGCGTGATCTAGCCGCTTCGAAGAATGCTTTGTTATCCGAAATAGAACAACTGAAACATGAACATAAAAAGCAAATTAACGCTCTCACCTTGGAAAATCAAAAAGCTAAGGCTGAGTTGTTAACTTGTCAAAAACAGTTCTCTGCATACAAAAAGCATTCAACGAAACGAATAGATGATCATCTTGAAGAAATCATCGGCTTGCAAAACAAACTTAAAGAGTTTAAAACTGTTGTTTACAAACATGGCGAGTCGGTCACAGCCATTGAAAAGTTTACTTTAAAACCCAATCCAAATGGATATGGACCGAATCTTGCTGATTACAAACCTAAGCTTTCAACAAAAGCATTCAAACCAAATCCTGAAGTTTCCAGTGCAGAATATAAAGTTGATAATTCTGTTATGAATGTTGTTGAATATCATCGTCAAGAGGAATTAGATGCAGAAGACAAGAGTCGATCAAAATTAGAAAAAGTTGTTTACAACAAACCTTTTAACTATTCAAAAGCGGTCACTTTCGTCACACCAACGGATTCTTCTAACACACCAAGGGTTATCATCAAAACACCTGAGTCTTCTAATGTTAATCCCCAACCAGATTATGCACAAATTTATGGTCCTTTACCTTCCATCAGTGAAGTAAATTCAAAACCTGAAAATCGAAAAATTATTAGATATTTTGACATCTTCATGGCTGACCTCAAAATTTTACAACATGAGATAGCATATCGTTCTGAAATCAAAATTGATCACTTTCAATCGCCTCTGGCGCGAGAACAAAGAGACATTTTTCAGAAAAATCTTTTACCTAACGTTAAAAATTTGAAAAATTGTGCATTAGCCTGGGAAAAGGATTTTCATAAGGAACTTTGATTTGATCGTTTCAGTACATAGATATTTTCCGAAGAAATACAAAGGAATGTATTTTCCCGGGTCGTTTTCCCAACGAGGGATGAATGGAGATTTCAACTCACGTCGCGTGATTCGGGATTCGAATGGACTAAAAAGGCATTTAGTGATTTCTAAACTACAAGGAAAGCAATAATAAAGGAAAGCAATAAAAACTACAAAATCTATAATGCAAACAAGTAAATACAAATAAATATGCAAGTGAGAACTAAAAACGCGATTAACGTAATTAATAAAACGCGAATTAAAATGCGAACTAAACTATTTTAACCCATGAAAATGAACTAATAATTTTCTACAGCTACAAATGATATTTAAAAATTATTTGTACTTTAAAACTAGTTTTTTGGATTTTTCTTGATTTATTTTGAATTAAAAACTAATTTTGACCATTTAAAATAAAGCTAAAATGCTAAAAATTAGGAAAATAAGCTAGAAAATTACAAAAATAATTTTCAAAAATCAAATTTAACTAAAAATAATTTTAGAAACTGGAATCACATTTGTTTGACTTTTTCTCTATTTATTATGAATTAAAAACTATTTAAAACTAATTAAAATTCTAGAAAATCTATTTAAGCTAAGAAAATTATGGAAAAATACTTTTTATGACTTTTTGAATATTCTAAAACTAGGAAAATTTAAATTGCATTTTTCTGACCTTTTTCTTATTTATTTGAATAAAATGCTATTTAAAAATGCTAGAAAATGAATTAAAATGCAGAAAAATAGCAAATAAGCTTGGAAAATTATGAAAACTTCCAGTCAACTATAAAATAATACTAAGAACCCAGGAAAAATAACAGAAACTATTTTGTAGTGCAGTAAATATGAATTGGGCATACAACTGTTGAGAATAAGCACTTTAAAATAAGCAATAAGTTAACTAAAGCTACTATAAGCTACCCAAGGCTCAAAATATTCTAAAATAACTAAGTTATGGCTACTGTAACTGAAATGGACCTAATGAGCACAAGCTAAAGGGAAATAAGCAACAACGCAAGTCTAAACTATACTAGCCAAACATGCCCTACAGGTCCTACTTTAAGCCCTTATTAAGCTAGCTTAAAAAAATCACAAAAATAAACTAAAATGACCTAGCAGTAGACAACCAACCAGTGATCTATTGTCCAAAATTTCAGCTTCTAAGGATCTAGAATGAAGAAATTAAAAATCAGAACTATAAGGGAGTTGGGACAATTAACCTGCTGAAACAGAACAACTAAATGGGAAAATGCAGACCTAGATAAGCTAAACAATAAGCTCCTAAAGTGAGATCTGATCTTAAAGATTAACTCCTACCACTACTAACTACTTAAAGAGCTAAGGTGCAATCTCAAATTAATAAGCATTAAACAAACTAAGCATATGTTGTTATGGAGAAGTGCAGCAAACAATGAGGGACAGAAATGGGATTGAAAAGGCACGTATAACAGTAATTTAAAGCTATCTAAAGGCACCTAAATGGAAAATAAGCTACAAATACTTAAACTAGAGTGAACTAAGAACATTAGAAACTAATTAAAACTTACTTTGAACCAATTTGGGACTGAGGAAATGACTGATGAACATATCAGTTGGGACAGAACCAAAGATTTGAGACAGATTTTTAGAAGTGCTTAAAACACAAAATTTACTTGAAAACCTTGAGATTTTGACTGAAAAAACTTTGAAACTGGAACTTATACTGATTGACTCAAGTTAACAATTACAAACATCATTTTAACACAAAAATTAAGCAAAATCTAAACACTACTTAACTAGAACAAATGGTATTCTTAAACTAAAAAGCAAGATTACTTTTGACAGAAATTAACTAGGATTGCTCAAATAAACTATTAACCAAACCACTCAACAGATTTAACCCATAAACCAACCCAGACTTGCTTTGACTTCCAATTTTGACCCGGTTTGACTATCTTTGACTTTTATCAAAAACTTGCAATTGAGAAACTTAAGTAGCTCAAACACTTACCTAAGCTTCAATAAGCTTAGGTAAGCTCCCAAAATCAGTACTAAAGCTTAAAACAGGATTAAAATGACCAATAATACTTTAATAACAAGAACTTAAAAATGCAAAAGTAACTTTTTATTAATAAAGGTAAGAATACAATACTGAAATGAAAATCACTTTTACTTTAAAAAATAATGAAAGCAATAAAAATGGTAACAACTTTTCTAAGACATGAAAAATTGGACGATTTTAGCTTGTGAGTGAAGGGTCTTTTTATAGCAGTTGGGAAGAGCTTGAGATGCCTTTCGGAAGCTCCTAGACGTTTAATCTCTGCCATTGATCTATTGCATCATCACTCCAATCATTTGTGGCCTTTGGATCAACTTGGTGACATATCTCAACCAATAAGGATGCTCCCTTCTGCCACTTTGGCAATCCTCTGACAATCCTACTGACACGTTGGCAGGCTATTTAGTGTACGGGTAACTCTCACTTAAATCAAGGTAAATGGGGTAAGGGAATGAGGTGAAGGTGAAACAGTAAAAGAGGTGGATTTGGGCGCGCTGGGTACAGGGGTGAGATTAGTTTATTTTAGTTTGACTGGGTTTTAGTGCATTGACCATGGGTAAATGGGTATACGGGTTTGTAGCTTTGGGTAGTAGGATTTAGTATTAACGGGTATAGATGGTTTTTATGTGGATTGGATTGGGCTTGGGTAAAGGTTGGGCCAAGGGTAAATGTAGTGTAGTTTAGGTTTATATTTGGACTTGGTTTACTGAAGATAGTATTCATAAGGACCATTTTTGTATATTTTGTTACAACCAAGGACCAAGGGTGTATTTGTGAAAAGGTTTAGGTGATAATGGTAAATGGGATAAATGGAATTTATGAGGGTGAGAACGGTATATATGGTATAATGAAGGGTGATTTGTGTAAATTGGGTAAAGTGAAGGGTGAGTTGTGATAAACTCCCAAATCATGTCCCGTGCTCCGTAATTTGATCTTTTAAGCACCAAAGTCCCTGAAATAGCATCCCGGCATCGGCTTTTGCTCTCTTCTTTCTCTCGTGATCGGTTTTCTTCGGTTTTGGCTTCTTTTTGTCTGTTTCGTCATATCCGTACCTGCACATGCATAAACTCAAGAAACACGCAAATATTAGGCATTAACGGCTCTTTCTTGGTTATTTTGGGTCTGATTTTGATAAGAAAATGTATGTGTTTTAGCACATACCAAAATACCCCAGACGAGACCATTGTCGTGTCCCCACGCAATGCAATCAACTCACGCTTCTAAAACCAAGGATTTCAATCTCTTTCTACTAAACCTATGAAGAAGTAGCAAAGATTCCTCAAAAGAGATTAAGAACCCTTAATTCTAAAAACGCCCCGTTTACCTTTTAATTCACATATAGATATTATGATTAAGCATATTCCGATTATGAGTGACGGTTTGTTGAACTTTCATGTCGATCAATAACTCCAACATTTTTCAATCAACACGTTAGGATCACGGAGTAGAAAACACAACACAGCGTGAAGTGACCATACGGATAGAATACATCATCCCTGATTTTTCACAAGTCCCCAAACTAAGCATAAAATCGAAATCATTGTTAAATATGATTCTAGATTCTAACACTACCCATGGAAGTTACTTGTGTAATTACCTTTTGCTCCCATTTTCCTATTTGCCTCTAGATTTTTTTATTTTTTGTGAGAAATGAATTTCTTCATAATTCTCGTTTCGATAACTTTTTATTCCGATAAAGATACAAAGCTAAGTCGCTAATTAGTTATCTACCTTCCCTCGAAAACCGTTGCACACAAGAATGAGGTCCACATCAAGGTCCTAATTTCACACGATTTAGGGAGAATATCCTTTTTATGGCGACCGAGACAACTCATCTACGAGTCCAGAGACAGAAGCTTTATTTAGACATCTCCCGGATCCGAAGTTTGGCTTAACACTATTTCAGCAAATTTGCATTTTTGCAATTTAGGCCCTTGGTCTTTTCAACCACTAACTCAACGGGATTACCGTTTTATCAGAAGTCTTATTATGACTTTGGATTTTCCTCTGCCTTTATAGAAGTCTATGACAACTTTTATAGCTTTGGAATTTTTTAATTTTAAAACATTTGGGCTTTATTTCATGTTAATTTTTGTGCCAAACTCCAAACCCTACGGCTTTTATAACAATAGAAACAATAGCAGCAAACTATCAGGAATCAGTTGTCTATTACACCGTAACACTGACAGTACCTCGATGTGTACCCAACTCTCATGGGCAAAGATTCTCTAAAGAAGACAAAGAACTAACTATCGCCAAAAACTCAACATCTCTAATTATTATTTGACAGATATGGGGTGAAACAATTTTGTGGGAACAAAAATCCATAAGTACCTTCGATGGGCTCTAAAGAGAACCAACTACTCCACGCTTAGCATCTAAACTCATAAGTAACTCTATCATTTCTCGATCTCCGCAAATTTAAAATCCCAAATAATGAGATCCCCGGATGCTTAGCCGATAATTTTTAGATTATCTATGGTTAAGGGAACAAGCTAGGGCTCAACACGCCCGGTCAAGTCAGAATTCTATTCCTACTCTCACCAGCGGAAAGTCAACAAGATGTCAAAACATATATTAACTTAACAAATGCTTCGTAAAATAATCTCAAGTCATGCATATTTAAAGTCACTCAGGGAAACTTGCAAAATCTTGGCCTTGTGAGCTAGAATTCGCATTTTATAGCTTCTTGTCTAAGAGACTAGCAAAACTTTTCAATCAAAAAGACTAGCAAAAGCTTCAAAATTTTTTAAATTTTCTCATTTATAGCACAATTTTTTCATTTTCTAAGGAAAAACGGGGTTGCGAGAGAACATAACAAAAAATAAGCAAGTGCGGTCAAATCAAATCGAAGATTACCCTACCCCAGACTAGAACGAAACATTGTCCTCAATGTTTAAAGCAAGGGTATCAACGAAAATCTAAAAGCCGTTTATTAAGTATGCTCAAAGATAAACGTTAGTCGATAAGATTTCGGATATCAGATTTCCATCAGCATCGATCATGAAACTCGAGAGGAGAAAAGACAAACTTTGAGCACGAGAGTCTTCATATCGGGAAAATCCTAGACAAAAACATCACAAACAACCAAACACGAGAAATAGAAGAGGCTAACCCCTTCACGTCACTTATTAGTAGAAAATAGAAAGAAGATAGAGATAAGCATGGGGTGCCTCCCACGAAGCGCTACTGTTTTTCTTAAACGAGTCGCTAGCCTGACTCGTCCCCGAATTCAGTTGTCCTTGGGGAAGAAAATGGTAGAAATACCAGGGTCAAAAACGGTGTCCTCATTCCCGAAGGAATGAGACTGGTGGGTTGGGTGGATAAGGTATATCATGAAAGAATGATCCATCATCCGGTGGTTTTGCGGGTGGACGAAAGGATGATGGATAGAAATGAGAAAACTCCAAGAAAGACGGGAGCTCATGGTACAGAATAAGATGTGTAGGCTCAACACTGAGGGCATCCATCGGAGGATCCTTTTCTCGAACAACGGTTTTAGCATAAAGCTCATCTATGTAGAATATCCCGGGGTTGAAAATCTTGTCTTCACATGTGGGCTCAACGGGATAAGTGAAGGTCGACTCAACAGAGGAAGGAGAATCATCATTAAGCAAGCTTTCAAGAAAAAGGACATCTTGATCAGAGTCGCACCCGTCACTCTCAATACCCGGTGGTATTGGATCATCAAAAAATAACTCGATTTCTTCCATATCAGAATCATAAGGCGGATTATCAAGAATATCGTCGTCACCCACTTTAGTCAATTCATCAATCTCCATAGTATCTTCAGTGTTAGATTCATCACTTTCTTCATCTTGCATAACATAACATGACGGGAGAGAAAGGTCGAAATACAGAGATGGGACAAGTGGTGTGCTCTGAGAGCTAGCAATATCCACCACTTCCGTTGTGGTCTCTGAATCGGACTCAAAATCTTTGTCGAAAAGAGGATTAACTTCGCAAAAGGTATAGTCGTCCTTGAATTCAAAAAGAGGATTTGAGAAAATCCCGGAAGTAACCTCGGAAATGTCAAGAGAATCACATAAAATCGAATCACAATCACTATCAGATATATCCTCGGACTCACTTGGGATTGGGTCAAGGCTCTCAACACTAGACGATTCCGTTTCCGGAATAGTGTTAAGAGGCTCGTCCCCCATTATGAGAGAGTCAACGGGATCAACAACTATTAAAGACATAGAATCATCGACCTCTTCCAAAAAGACGTCACTTCTCTCAACCGGCGTGAGTGAAGGGGAAGGGTTGGAAATGAAAGGCTCAGAAACGGGAGTGGTTTCAGCCGACAAACTTTCATAATATTCTTTCATTTGGATGGAATCCTCATCATCATCTTCAATGTAAGTCTCGAGCCATCAGGCACGTCTTTCAAGTGCTTGCTCCTCAATTCGTATTTCTTCAAGACACTTTTCAATTTGAGCTGCTCGTTTTTCTTCTTCGAGTAATTCTAACATAGATCTTTCGTTTCGAGATGCTCGATCTTCGGCAAGTAATTCACCATACGTTTTCTGATGAGGATCTTTTTCGATACCATGTTTATCCATAAATTCTTCAAGTATATTAATACATCTTTGGAAATTATCTTGAGGAATTTGCGGAGGTTGTGGTTGAATCTCTTGGTATTGTGGAGATGGATCATAAGAATAGTCATAAGGAACTTGCTCGTAAACAATCGGATTCTGCATTTGACAATCGGAATTAAAGTGCGGACCTCCACAATACTCACAACAGTATGATTGTTGTGATGGGTTTGGTGAAGTATATGGATAAGGTTCATAACCAAAGGTTGTATTGTTAATTTGGGCTTGACATTGAAAACCTTGGTGAGGACCTCCACAGTACTCACAAGAGTATGACTCCGTCTCATGATATGGGGGTTGGTTAAGGAAATCGGTCGTTTCATTGTAGGGATTTTGGTTGTAAACAAACTCGTTTCCCGTATTCAAAATGCTACAACCGGGACAATTCCCACCATTTTGAGGTCCCCTACACCATTGACAACCATAATGGTAAGACGAAGACATCGAGAAGAATTATACGAATTAGAGGGATAAGAGAAAGAATTGACGGTTCAGAAGGTAAAGAAGAATATTTTTGGGTTTTTGATAAAAGCAAACATAAAAGGAAAACAAATTATGAAAAGGAAAATCTTTTTGGATTTTTTAATAAAAGAGATATTTACAAAAACAATAACTTCACTCGGGGAAGGATCTTCAAATGCACGCGAATCGAGACGGAATCGGAAACTCACTACATGCCCTCCCCGGCAGCGGCGCCATTTTTTGATTTGATCGTTTCAGTACATAGATATTTTCCGAAGAAATACAAAGGAATGTATTTTCCCGGGTCGTTTTCCCAACGAGGGATGAATGGAGATTTCAACTCACGTCGCGTGATTCGGGATTCGAATGGACTAAAAAGGGATTTAGTGATTTCTAAACTACAAGGAAAGCAATAATAAAGGAAAGCAATAAAAACTACAGAATCTATAATGCAAACAAGTAAATACAAATAAATATGCAAGTGAGAACTAAAAACGCGATTAACGTAATTAATAAAACGCGAATTAAAATGCGAACTAAACTATTTTAACCCATGAAAATGAACTAATAATTTTCTACAGCTACAAATGATATTTAAAAATTATTTGTACTTTAAAACTAATTTTTTGGATTTTTCTTGATTTATTTTGAATTAAAAACTAATTTTGACCATTTAAAATAAAGCTAAAATGCTAAAAATTAGGAAAATAAGCTAGAAAATTACAAAAATAATTTTAAAAAATCAAATTTAAATAAAAATAATTTTAGAAACTGGAATCACATTTTTTTTGACTTTTTCTCTATTTATTATGAATTAAAAACTATTTAAAACTAATTAAAATGCTAGAAAATCTATTTAAGCTAAGAAAATTATGGAAAAATACTTTTTATGACTTTTTGAATAGTCTAAAACTAGGAAAATTTAAATTGCATTTTTCTGACCTTTTTCTTATTTATTTGAATAAAATGCTATTTAAAAATGCTAGAAAATGAATTAAAATGCAGAAAAATAGCAAATAAGCTTGGAAAATTATGAAAACTTCCAGTAAACTATAAAATAATACTGAGAACCCAGGAAAAATAACAGAAACTATTTTGTAGTGCAGTAAATATGAATTGGGCATACAACTGTTGAGAATAAGCACTTTAAAATAAGCAATAAGTTAACTAAAGCTACTATAAGCTACCCAAGGCTCAAAATATTCTAAAATAACTAAGTTATGGCTACTGTAACTGAAATAGACCTAATGAGCACAAGCTAAAGGGAAATAAGCAACAACGTAAGTCTAAACTATACTAGCCAAACAGGCCCTACAGGTCCTACTTTAAGCCCTTATTAAGCTAGCTTAAAAAAATCACAAAAATAAACTAAAATGACCTAGCAGTAGACAACCAACCAGTGATCTATTGTCCAAAATTTCAGCTTCTAAGGATCTAGAATGAAGAAATTAAAAATCAGAACTATAAGGGAGTTGGGACAATTAACCTGCTGAAACAGAACAACTAAATGGGAAAATGCAGACCTAGATAAGCTAAACAATAAGCTCCTAAAGTGAGATCTGATCTTAAAGATTAACTCCTACCACTACTAACTACTTAAAGAGCTAAGGTGCAATCTCAAATCAATAAGCATTAAACAAACTAAGCATATGCTGTTATGGAGAAGTGCAGCAAACAATGAGGGACAGAAATGGGATTGAAAAGGCACGTATAGCAGTAATTTAAAGCTATCTAAAGGCACCTAAATGGAAAATAAGCTACAAACACTTAAACTATAGTGAACTAAGAACATTAGAAACTAATTAAAACTTACTTTGAACCAATTTGGGACTGAGGAAATGACTGATGAACAGATCAGTTGAGACAGAACCAAGGATTTGAGACAGATTTTTAGAAGTGCTTAAAACACAAAATTTACTTGAAAACCTTGAGATTTTGACTGAAAAAACTTTGAAACTGGAACTTATACTGATTGACTCAAGTTAACAATTACAAACATCATTTTAACACAAAAATTAAGCAAAATCCAAACACTACTTAACTAGAACAAATGGCATTCTTAAACTAAAAAGCAAGATTACTTTTGACAGAAATTAACTAGGATTGCTCAAATAAACTATTAACCAAACCACTTAACAGATTTAACCCAGAAACCAACCCAGACTTGCTTTGACTTCCAATTTTGACCCGGTTTGACTATCTTTGACTTTTATCAAAAACTTGCAATTGAGAAACTTAAGTAGCTCAAACACTTACCTAAGCTTCAATAAGCTTAGATAAGCTCCCAAAATCAGTACTAAAGCTTAAAACAGGATTAAAATGACCAATAACACTTTAATAACAAGAACTTAAAAATGCAAAAGTAACTTTTTATTAATAAAGGTAAGAGTACAATACTGAAATGAAAATCACTTCTACTTTAAAAAATAATGAAAGCAATAAAAATGGTAACAACTTTTCGAAGATATGAAAAATTGGACGATTTTAGCTTGTGAGTGAAGGGTCTTTTTATAGCAGTTGGGAAGAGCTTGGGATGCCTTTCGGAAGCTCCTAGACGTTTAATCTCTGCCATTGATCTATTGCATCATCACTCCAATCATTTGTGGCCTTTGGATCAACTTGGTGACATATCTCAACCAATAAGGATGCTCCCTTCTGCCACTTTGGCAATCCTCTGACAATCCTACTGACACGTTGGCAGGCTATTTAGTGTACGGGTAACTCTCACTTAAATCAAGGTAAATGGGGTAAGGGAATGAGGTGAAGGTGAAACAGTAAAAGAGGTGGATTTGGGCGCGCTGGGTACAGGGGTGGGATTAGTTTATTTTAGTTTGACTGGGTTTTAGTGCATTGACCATGGGTAAATGGGTATACGGGTTTGTAGCTTTGGGTAGTAGGATTTAGTATTAACGGGTATAGATGGTTTTTATGTGGATTGGATTGGGCTTGGGTAAAGGTTGGGCCAAGGGTAAATGTAGTGTAGTTTAGGTTTATATTTGGACTTGGTTTACTGAAGATAGTATTCATAAGGACCATTTTTGTATATTTTGTTACAACCAAGGACCAAGGGTGTATTTGTGAAAAGGTTTAGGTGATAATGGTAAATGGGATAAATGGAATTTATGAGGGTGAGAACGGTATATATGGTATAATGAAGGGTGATTTGTGTAAATTGGGTAAAGTGAAGGGTGAGTTGTGATAAACTCCCAAATCATGTCCCGTGCTCCGTAATTTGATCTTTTAAGCACCAAAGTCCCTGAAATAGCATCCCGGCATCGGCTTTTGCTCTCTTCTTTCTCTCGTGATCGGTTTTCTTCGGTTTTGGCTTCTTTTTGTCTGTTTCGTCATATCCGTACCTGCACATGCATAAACTCAAGAAACACGCAAATATTAGGCATTAACGGCTCTTTCTTGGTTATTTTGGGTCTGATTTTGATAAGAAAAGGTATGTATTTTAGCACATACCAAACTTGGAGTGATGAAGGTCGTTTTCGAGAAAACAGTAACATCTATTTCTAATACTAAACGTAAAAAGAAACTGTTGAGAAAAGATGTTGATCGACTCTTGGAAGATGTCATCTGGGCTGATGTCCATAATGTTGTGCTAGAGAATTCTTTGTCATATGCATTTGATCATACCTCTGCTGATACTGTTGAATCTGATAAATGTTGAGAACACCGATAATGCGCTCGATCGAGTCCTTAACAATTGAAAACAAACGATTGTCAAACGAACTTTCAAATGCAATTCGTCGTCTTAATTGGTGTCAAAAAGATATTCATGATCAACAACATGCTTTTCAAAACAAAATCGCTCAGTTGCGTGCAAAATCTTCTGATCATAAAATTGAGCAATTGGATGATCAAAACCTGTCTTTTAAGTGTCAAATCTCAAAATATGAACAAGAACTTTTAAAAGTTAAAAAGGAATATGGTGTCATATTTGATTTACTCAAAAAGACTCGTGATGAAGCATCAAATGAACTTGATCATTATCTTGCACACACTAAAGAAGTTATGCATTTTCCGGAAATGTTCTCCAAAATCAAGATCCTGATTCACACTATCATAAAGTTAAGAGAAATGTTAGGAAAGTATGAACAACTTCCGCCAACCATCATTAAGAGATTAGCCCCAATAACACTTAGTACTCATGCACCTAGAATCCCTACTGCCAAATCACAAGATGCTAACGTGCCTCCTTCTACCGACACAGGAATAGTTGCATCTTTTCCAAATGTCCGCACTTCACAGCCTAGAAGCACTAAATCAAAGAATAGGAAGTCGACCTAAAAAAGATCAATCAAGTATGCTAAAGTAGAAGAACACCCTAGGACTATGAATAAGACTCACGTTGCCTCCACTATCCATTTTAAGGCCCGCAAATGTAATAGAAATAGTGATGTAACTAATGCTAAACCGCTAAGTACTTTTGATATTCACCGATGCACCTTGTGTTATTTGTGGTAAAAGTATGAATTCCGATTGCCATGATAAATGTGTTGCTAAAGCTATCATCTCTCGTTTAAGGAATCCTAAGAACCGAATACCTCTAGGCCCACTAATCTTTCTAAGTCTGTGCTTGGTAGACCGCCTTCTTTAGATTCTAAGAAACGCATTGCGTCCCTCAGTAGCTCCAGTTTTACCTCCTAAGAATGTAGTACTACCTAGTGCATTCACTAAGACTAAAGCAACGAGTAGTTATAGATGGCAGAAATGGATATATCACACACTAGGATTTAAGTGGATACCTAAAGCTATTGATGTGTGTATATCTACTATATTTGCTACGGAACCCTCTAACATTTCGGGTTCCAAATCTACTTCTATTCCATCCTGTGTCGTCGGTGTAATGCGTGTGATACAGATCATTCTCGATTGTTGATAGCGGATGTTCCCAAACATGACAGCAATCTTAAACTGTTATCAAACTTTATTGCAAAGTTCATTGGCACTGTCGCCAGTTCGGGAATGATCACTTCACAACTATCATGGGCTACGGAGACTATGTCAATGGGAACATCGAAATTAGCAGGGTTTACTATGTGGAAGGCCTCGGTCATAACTGCTTTCGAGGTCAGTTTTGTGATGGAGATTTGGAGGTTGCTTTGAGGGAGAAAACTTGTTTCATTCGTGATCTACAAGGAAATGACCTTATGTCCGACTCGCGTAATTCTAGTCTCTACACTATCTCTATGAAAGACATGGTTGCTTCATCTCCCATATGTTTACTTTCAAAGGCAACATCAACAAAATCTTGGCTATGGCACCGTCGTCTCTCACATCTAAACTTTCAAACCATCACCAACCTTGCTCGACACAAACTAGTTGAAGGACTCCCACGGTTTCGGTATTCTAAAGATCACCTTTGCTCAGCTTGTGAACAAGGCAAAAGCACTCGTGCTCATTTTCCTTCAAAGGTGGAACACAGCTCTCGACATGTGCTTCATCTTCTTCACATGGATTTGTGTGGCCCGATGCGCGTGCAAACGATCAATGGCAAACGCTACATCTTAGTAATTGTTGATGACTATTCACGTTGGACTTGGGTCTACTTTCTTCGAAGCAAAGATCAAGCTCCACAAATGATCATCACCTTTCTCACGAAAATACAAGTTCAGCTACGAAACACCGTTGACTAATCGTAGCAATAAAGGCACCGAATTTGTTAATCAAACTCTTCGTGAATTCTATGAGAAAGTGGGAATTCAAAGACATCGACATCTATTGCACGCATACACGGAACAAAACGGAGTTGTCGAAAGACGAAACCGAACGTTAGTGGAAGCCGCAAGAACAATGTTAATCAATGCTAAACTTCCAGATTACTTATGGGCGTAAGCGTATCTCTGCATGCTATACTCAAAACCGTTCTATGATTACAAAACGCCACAACAAAACACCTTCCGAGCTCGTCCATAACAGAAAACCGAATATAAAACACTTTCATGTATTTGGATCTCTTTGCTATCCGAATAATGATCGTGATGACTTTGGAAAGCTCAAAGCCAAAGTTGACATTGGAGTCTTTATCGGATCTTGTGATAATTCCAAAGGTTTCCGAACGGAATCGTCGTACAAACCAGGTGATGGAAACGATTCATGCTCATTTTGATGAACTTACGGAAATGGCTTCGAGTATAATAGCTTAGAACCGGTCACAACCGCTTAAACTTCCCCAAACCCCATCATCACCAACAAAGCCCCGACTTACTCGTCAACAAATGGAAAGGTTATTTGCTCCCCTGTTTAGTGACGATATTGATGAACGTGCTCCGTGTATCCGCTGCTCGCTCAACCCGATAATACTCTTTTACCCGATACACATGCTACAACAACTCTTGCAAGATGCACCTACACCAGTTAACTCCACCACAACAGTTGAACAAACCGCTTCCAACAATGATGAAGCAGCTGATGATATTCTGAATGTAGTACCCCCACCTGCAGATTTTGATCCAAATGCGTTCTTCAACCCGCTTTGCTAATGAGATCGCTGCGCACTAGATGTCGCGCAATCTTCAACAAACCATTTGAATCCTCAGAATCTGCACAATGTATATCAACATCAACCCTCCACACATAGATGGACGAAAGACCATCCTCTGGAAAACATTATTGGCAACCCGAATCAACCAGTCGTTACAAGACAACGTCTTCACACAGACGGTGAACATTGCATTTATGCACTCACTGTCTGCCAATCTGAACCTAAAAACATCAAAGACGCAATGACAAAAGACAACTGGATTGAATCCATGCAAGAAGAACTCAACCAATTCAAACGTCTTGAAGTATGGGAACTGGTTGAAAGACCAACACGAGTCTACGTCATTGGTCTAAAATGGATTTGGAAAAACAAATTGGATCTTTGAAATGTTATCGGAATAAGTCACGTCGGTGGCTAAGGGTTATCGTCGGAAGAGGGTATTGACTTTGAAGAATCTTTTGCTCGGTGCTCGTCTTGAGGTTGTTCGTATATTTCTAGCATTCGCGGCTCATATGAATATGACGGTCTATCAGATGGATGTCAAAGCTGCGTTTCTCAATGGACAACTTAAAGAAACGGTTTATGTCAGCCAACCGGATGGATTCGTTGATCCCGAAGTTTCGAATCACGTCCTACAAACCTAACAAAGCTCAGTATGGTCTCAAACAAGCTCCTCGGCATGGTACGATAAGCTATCATCCTTCCTCATTGCTAATAATTTCACCAAAGGTTCGGTTGACCCAACTCTTTTTATACAATATCACGGGAACATATCTTAATTGTTCAAATTTACGTGGATGACATCATTTTGGGTCTACACATAAAAAGTTTTCAATCGCTTTTGCAAAACTAATGAAGAAAAATTTTGAAATGTCCATGATGGGTGAACTCACGTTCTTTCTTGGACTGCAAGTTCATCAATCACCACGTAGTATTTTCTTGAGTCAGTCCAAATATGCCCTTGAATTGTTAAACAAATTTGGAATGAAAACCTGTAACACCTATGCCACACCAATGGCTCATACCAAGAAGCTAGACGCTGATTTACATGGGAAATTGGTGGACCCTACAAAATACCGTAGTATTATTGGGTCTCTCATGTATCTAACAGCTAGCAGCCCTGATATTGTCTTTGCCGTATATCTTTGCTCTCGTTATCAGTCGCGACCAACTGAAACCCACCTCTCCGAGGCTAAAAGAATCCTCCGATACATAAAGGGAACCATTAACTTGGGGATCCGGTATCCGAAGCGATTCTCGGTTTTGAACTAATCGCTTTTGGGGCGACGACCACGCAGGATGCCTAGATTCACGGAAAAGTACTTCAGGAGCTTTACAATTTCTTGGTGATAAATGGTGTCATGGCAATCGAAGAAGCAGGATTGTACATCATGTCCTCAACCGAAGCAGAATATGTAGCCATGTCCGCCTGTTGTGCTCAAGTCATCCGGATGAGAACACAACTCAAAGACTATGGTTACGTATTTGACAGAATCCCGATGTATCTGCGACAATCGAGTGCCATTGCGATCTCGTGCAACTCGGTTCCAAAGACTTTCGAAATCAAAGCACACCGATCTTCGATATCATTTCATCAAGGATCACGTGGAACAGTGTACTGTTGAATTATATTTTGTGGGTACATAATACCAATTGGCAGACCTTCTCACCAAAGCCTTGCCTCCCGCTAGGTTTAATGAGTTGGTCCACCGGATTGGTATGAGGTGTTTGACTCAAGAGGAATTGGATGACCTCCTAAAAGCAGTCTTAAAAACCTGCAAACACCAAAATCTCTTATGTAAATAATTTTTCAAAAACAAAATACAAAAGTATAAAATCTGATAAAACAACAAAAATATTCTTCTATCTATTTTCTTTCAACATTGCAAGTACGTTTCTTCCGTCAACACTATAATCTTTCAAAATTCAGATTTTTTCGATCAAGTGTTGAGGGGAGAAATCAAAACTTAACTGCTCAAAACATCTGTACTTGCATGTTATCTTATCTCGGTTGTTTCTTTTAACAAATGGTGGTAAATTTTCGGGTACAATGACACTCCTCGGACTAAATTTATAACCTTTCATTATTTTCTCGAAGTCAGGGGAGTGTCACAAGTTTCTTTCCTAAAAAAATCTTTGTTTGGTAACCAAAATGGAAGTTAAATGGCTTTGGTTGAAAAAAGGAAAAGGTGGAGGGACCAAAACTGTCAAAATGTTAAAGATAATTTTAATAAAACACCTCACCTAACTTATTCACTTCTCATTTATTACTCTCAACCATATACATCTACGCCTAAGATTCATTCAAGTTATCCGTTGATTTGATCATCATTTTGTAAGTGTTTTAACGATCTAAACATGTTTTAAGCCAAGGTTTTTAATTTCACACAAATCCAACGGCTAAAAATTGTTTTACGCGTGATTGGGTGTTCTACGCATAAGCGTATGAACACACAATCATTGTGTGTGTGTTTTTGGTTAAAAGGAAGGTGTCAAAATGTTCCAAATACATCAAGAATATCATTTTAACCATAAAAACCTACCCAGAAACACTTATTAATGATTTTTGAAAATTAGGGTTTATGAGTCGAATTGGGTTTTTCCAAATGTGAAGTGTTTTGGTCTAAAAGATTGTTGTTATGGTCATATAAGGTTGAATTGATGATTTCCATGGTTGTTAACCACCCGGAAACACTAATTGTTTGACAATTTGATATTAGGGTTTAAAGTTCATAACTTTGGGTAAATTTGATTCACAACGAGTTAGATGTTATAACTTGGTTTATAGACTCTCAACACATCTTAGAACTACCAGAATTTATTTGGTGCAATTCCCATGGCTAGAAATTATACGCGTAAATCTTAACCCTTAGGGTTTTGACCTACGCGTATGACTTTCTACGCATAACTGTGTTATGAATGTTCATGCCATAACTTGTTGATATAATGAATGCTTGTGTTAATTTTGATGATTTGATGAATTTATTTCAGGCTTTGCTACGCTTAAATATTCAGAATCAAGGTCATTTGCAACTCTACGCATAAGGATTACCCTACGCGTAGTCAAGTTATGCGTAACAATCCTACGCATAACTATTACGCGTAAGGTTCTACAATGGGACTACGCGTATCCTGTGAAGGATATGCGTAAATGACCTCTACGCATAGGGTCTACTCTTACGAGTAAGCCTTACGCGTAAGGTCTTTATTCGCCTACGCGTAAGCTCTACGCATAAGGTCCCCTTTTCCTACGCGTAACATTTCTTACGCGTAAGTTAGGATCCTACGCGTAAGCTTTCGTCTACGCGTATATCATCACCGCTTACGCTTAACTTTGTCAAAACTACGCTTAAGCCTGGATTGACCTTCATAATGAATTGTTACGTGTACAAACTTGTAAATAAACTAATCATGACGTCACGAATCCAATAATGTCACTAATAAACTTAATCGTTTGATATGTTGTGAACAATAAGTGATAACATAAACTTTAAAACTTAAAGTTAACTAACTCACGAAAATATTTCACGACGTCATTGGACTATTGAACAAACAAGTGACTTAGGACTCGTAACAATCATTGACACTGTACATTCAATAGCTAGACAATAAGACCTTCTGTTGACTAACACTATGTCTTTCGATATGTTGGTTCTTTTGGCTAATGTTATTTCAGATCACGACATGGTTGAACAAATGATTGTGGATGCATCAGAAGTTCTTACAATTGCTGATATCTTTCCAAAGGGTTATCCGAGAAAGATTGGAAAGAACAACCTTAGGGTTGACTTTGATACCCTCACTTGCTCGGAATCTTCCTGCTTGATTGCTTTGTGGATATTCTCGGGAATCATCCCTACCGAACATGCTCTCACACTCTGCCACGCTTCGAGGTCTACATTCAACAATTCTGGGATTCTATGCAGAGGATCACCGGTCAAAGTGCAGTGAATGTGACACTTAATCACAAACAAGTCACTATCACTCCTGTTGACTTACGGGCTGTTCTCATCATTCATGACATCGCTCCAACCGACTTCTTTGCTACCCCTATTGAAGAGACAGTCCTGAAATTCTTGATAGATATTGGTTATGATGAAGCTTCAGGAATCATTACTAAGCACTCTCACGTGAGTGAAGAATATTCCTCAACCATGGAGAACACTATACATGATCATCACCAAATCGGTCTCTGGTCGGTGGCTATGAGCATCACAAGCTCATGGAACTACAAATTTTCTGGTCGTTGATCAACAAGAAGGACATTGAAATCGGCAATCGATATGGGAGGACATGATGCTATTTCACAAGAAGCTTGGCTCCAAGATTCCTATGTCAGATACACCAAACTGTTGATCCAGAGAGCACTTGGACTTCATCCCGACATCCCCATGAGGCTCAATGACCCAGATAATCACGACATATTGACTGAACCCATACTATCCGTCAGAATCAAAGAATCGTCAACAAAGAAACAGGGTTCGGTTTTACCTGATCACCTTCTAACCACCGAAATCAAAAGGCTTGAAACATATAAAAGGTATCGGTTAGCCGTAAAAGAAGGCAAAGTTGGTCATCGGATGAAAAATCTTCGGTACACCTACTGAAGGACCAGAAGAGGCAGTGTTGGAAGTGTTACAAGTACAGATATTTATAGGAAGCTTCCCAAAAGGAATCCTCCTCGTAAAAGGATTGTTCCGGTAAAGGAAGCTGAACCTATTCCCACACCTGAACCGCAAAGAAAGCTTGTGGACGAAAGCTCTCAAGGTACTGACACAGATGAAGAGATTACCTACTCAATCTGCAACCGTGAACACCTCCTTCAAGAGCTAAACCTCCAAGTCCGCCCGGTGACAAAGAAAAGGGGAAAACTCATGTACTTGTACCGTATGATGAAAGCTCAGATGAAGAAGAAGAGCAACTGGATATATCATACAGAAAGAAGTTTAATATCGTTAGACACCTTCAAAAAGCTGAAGAATTTGCTAAAGACCAAATGGGTGGTCCCGGAGGATCAAGTGGTGTTGCCCACTCTGAACCATCTCTTGATGCGGTTAATCAACCCGATAAGGGAGCCGGTGCCACCACTCTTGTGCAACAACAAAAGCTTGTGGAGGATACTATCGAATATGAGTTTGAGGAACCGGAAACCGAGAAGTCCGAAAAAGATAAAGATGTTGATTATGATACGTTTCTTCTAGATAGTCCTGCGCGATCAAAGGAAGAAACCTCAACCTCCGAAGGATCCTGAGTCTCCTCATATCTCTTCATCATCAGATTCGTCTTCTCACTCCTCGCCACCACCATCAAAGAAGTCAACCAAATCATCATCCAAGTCCGTGAAGAAACCATCTAAATCTTGGATTTCTCAAGCTCATGAACGGATTACCAAAGTTGTCAAACAAGTCGAAAAGAAAACGCGTGCTCAACAAAAGCTAAATTTCTTTGTTGATCACATACATCATATGTATGACGAGCATGAAAAGATAAAAGGAGAAAGGAAGTTTGTTCAGAAATTCATGAAAAATCACCGTCAAGAGGAACTGAACGAAATGATCGAAGGCTACACGAGAAAGTACCTTTTGGAGTACGTTCCTAAAGTCACAAAGGAGTTGTTCACCAAACAACTTTATCCAAATCTCATGCAGATCGCCAAGCAAACTATTCGATCAACGCCCTTAACCGTCACAATCAATCCAACCGATCCGGTTTTTTTCTCGGATAATGAATTGGTGGCCAAGCTTGTCACACAAATGTCCGCACGATCGGGACATTTACTTCGATGAAGGAAAATTGTTTCAAGCATTGCTGGACTACCAACTTCAAGAAGCTTGTAGATTTGAAGTAGAAAAGTCTAAACGTCCTAGAGACGATGAAGACAAGGATAAGGATAAAGACTCGCACCTAAACGTCGAAGCGCCTGGTGAATCTTCTTTGATGCAACCTCCTCCACAACGGCTCCTCGTTCAACAAAAATCTCCTCCTCGTCTTCTACCGAAAAACCTCGGACGATTCCGAGTTACCACCCCCGACTCAAAAAACCGATGATCACTTTGAGTATACGGGTGGTGACGATGAAGAGGTCCTTGAGCCCCTACAACAACCCACCTCTCCCAAACAAGTTCAGAAACCGGAATCATCATCTAGGCCTTCGAAAAAGAAGAAGAAGAAGACGCCTCAAACCGACGTCGTATCATGGCTAGATGACGATAAAACAGAGGAATTTGAATGGTTTGCTAATCTTGTTAACAACACTCCCTACCCAAGAAGGTCAGAATTTGGTAGACGGTTCTACATTGGAGCATGCAAAATTCTGCAAGAAAAGTTCCATGTGAAGAAAATGACGAAATCTGAGTTGAAGCGAATCAAAAATGAAGCATTTCAACTTCTAAAAGACAGCTCTGAAAGTGCCCTCGAGGTCGAATATCACCTTGAAAACATTGCTCGAGCTATGTCTAACAACATGGATTGGCTCAACCGGGAAGCAAACATTGACTTCACACAAAGGGACAACCCTCCATACTACACCGATTGGACCAAACCTCTACCAACACTTGGACAAACAACTGAACCAAGGATTCCTTTCAGATACTTCTTCAACAAAGACATGGATTTTCTTCTACACGGTGACGATGATTCAAGAAAATATGCTACGTCGTTGACACTTCCATTCCCAGAGTGTCTACTCAAACGCATAGCCATTGAGGAACGTGCCAATCACTTGTTCTCCAACACGTGGAGGCATACGCCGAGATGCATTGTATGGGATTCATCATGCCGAACGCCGACGAATCTACTATAGAAGCCGCCGTGTTCGAAGTCTCAACATGCTATGTATAGTTCTAAAGATATCGTTGCCATCATACACGTTGACCTTTCGTCTAAGTGGAACTACACATTCCTAAAGAAGATCGTAGTCAAACGACAAGATGAACGGGACTATGCTTTCTCTGAGGTTGACTTTGAGAATTTGTCTCTCAATGACATCGAAGACATGTACCTTGCCAAGGTACGGGGTCGCATGAGACAATTCTCAAGCTAGATAAGCGTGAATTTATCAAGTCGCTTCTCATCTTCATAAGACGCATTGTCATCAAGGAACGTGTAGAAGATCTCCAAGGTGTTGAATCTTATCAGCCGCGTGTCAACTTCACTCCTCCAAAGCTTGATCTTCCCGATATCAACCAGCTATCTCAATATACACTCATCAAGAAACCTTTCGGCATTGTTTACCGTAGTGAACTTCAAAGAAACCGCTTAATGGCGTGTAGCGAACTCCACAAGTTCGGGGATCATACTTTGAAGCTGGTTAGGGATGGATTGGCATACGGGTTGAAGGATATACGCCAGAAAATTGGGTCTCCTAAGCCTGGAATTCTCGTGGAAAGGAGGGATGAGACGGATCATCACAATGATTGATGAGCGGTTGTTTCAAGGGATCGATTGACGATTGGAGAGTTATGTCGGTGGTCGACCGGAGAAACATAACCGATTTCAACGCGTACAATGCACACTCCTGGGAACATCACCGCACTTCACGGTACCCCTTGAATTTTTTACTTCATATCATTTTGGATGTTTGATTAATTATGTCAATGGCTTGTGCACACATTACAGGGTACAACCCGTACTTGTAAATAAAGGACCCCGTGGTAGTGCGCTTGATGTCACAATCCTTATTAAAAGGAGCGAAAGCTTCTTACTTTTGAGTAAAACCTATCAAACCTTTCACTTTTCAAGGTTTTGCTCAAAAGAACAAGTACTTTCCCTTATGATTTTCAAAACCTCAACCGTTTATATCACTTCGTTGAGGGGAGTACTTGAATTAAAACTTTGTTCAAAATTGTTCTCAAGTGGTCATTCTTCCGCAACATTGAAATGGTCATATTTATTCTCAACGCTTTCAAAAATAACACTTTAATATGCCATTTTTGGGGGGAGAAAATATGTGATAAGAAATATGTTGTGTAAAATGCAAATGAATCGTGTGCTAGACTTAACCAACGAATTGACGATGCTTAACTGTCAGTAACTCGAAAAGACTTGTCTGGGCCGGGTAATAATTTCAAGCTAGTTCGCTAGTGATGTAAACGTGTCTCTAAAGGACTTGTGCCGAGTAGAATGTACCATTCGAGAAACTCTTGATAAACATGAACTCGGCGGGTTTGATGACCTTTCGAGGATTGTCTACACCTTCAAGGTAGTTATTAGAGCTAGTTGTCACCTAAAAGTTGACAATGCAACTCTTTAACTATGCCAATGTGAACCGTGTCTCTGCGGGGATTGTCTATCTTGAGTGAATCAATTCAAAATGTGCGCGCTTTTTTTCACTGTGCATTTTAACCATTAAAACTCTTAAGCACATGTGGATGGGGAGTATTTATGCAAAATCTTATCTCAAAAGTGGTACTAAAATGTTTTTCATTCACAAACACTTTGAGAGATTTTTCACAACAGTGGTTTTTATGGCAACATAGGTTAGTCATGGAGTTATAAGGTGACTAAGGTTAGGAATAACCGTCTATGATCCGCCAGAGGAGGAGGGATCTACCAGGACACCACAAATTTTTAGTATTTAGAAGTCCTTAGGTATGATTGTAAAAAGGAGAAAATGAGAATCGGAGAAAGAAGGAGTTGAAGAATTAAAAAGAAATGCAAAGAAAGGGGTGAAAAGAAATAGCCCTCCAGATTATTCAACTTAGGGCAGACATCGGGTTCAATTCATATGCTACTGGTTGTCACTTAGTGACGCCGGTATTGAAGATTAAAAGTCGTCATGGACCCAGTGACGCATGCACTAAACCTTCTTATCCACTCAAGTTTCTCTTAACAGAAGCTTGTTTCATTCTCACTGGGAACCCTACGTAAACTATCAGCTTTCTCTTAGAGATTGCTGGTATTGAAGAAGGAGACCCTCTCCCTAGTCTCCACTCAGGAAAACCAAAACGCACTATTGAGTCTAGAGCCACGAGATT
The DNA here is from genome assembly GCA_910596185.1 of Chrysanthemum makinoi. Lineage (NCBI taxonomy): Eukaryota > Viridiplantae > Streptophyta > Magnoliopsida > Asterales > Asteraceae > Chrysanthemum > Chrysanthemum makinoi. Next base: position 228,553,595 of record OU343224.1, on the reverse strand, counting down.
CATCAAAAGATCTCTTAGGTACACTTGACATTTAATCACTTGATGATCAACAATAAGGTTATCAGTGGTTCATATCGAGTCCTTCACAGATCTTAGCAACTGTCGAGAACATTTATGAGAGGTTTACATTTGTGATCCTCGGTGATTGAATGGAAACTCTGCCCGGGTCAACATTAAACGCGACAGCAGTCGCCTTAAACGGCAACTCCCGTGGATTGCGCTTAGTGGTCTCAAACGGTCTGATACGTGAGGTGATGCTTGGTGTACCTCGGCGACTCATCTCGAATCGTAGGTGTACTCGGTACATCGTGTTATCTCACTTGTGGGACTCCGATTCAGAAACCGCCTTTGTAAGAATTAGAGTTGTGTTTTCACACTATGCTGTTAACACTCGAAGTTCAAACTTGTAAGTGCCGGAATCCGCTTATTACTAACCGTTTAAATGTTTTCTTCTTATGGAAGCTCGGGAGCGGAATGATCGTGCAGATTCTTCTCATGCTCACGCCAACATCATCACTAATGGAAGTTCTATCCAAAAGCAACACAACAATTAGAATGATTCTTCGTCAATACAGAGAATCTACAAAGTTAAAGACTTAAAGAACTCCATCAAGATCTGAATTCCAACGCCAAAGGAGCGTGTGAGCATGTTGAAGAACGACGTGGAGACACTGTAGCAAAGCTGCACTGAGGCAAACTTGATGCGCATACAACAACATACTATCACTTTCACCACAAAGAACAATGATCAAAGAACAAAGTTAAAGATGACGCCAAAGCATAACCGTTCAAAGTAAACTATCTCTCTACTTTGGGAGATTGTTCAAATCAAGGCAATTCTTCTCACAAGAAAGAAGAATGTCGAAGACGCCAAAGCTACTATTACATCAACGCCTTCACCGATTTTCATCACCAACACTTGAGTGTTTGTTACTCATATGTAATAACACTTGAGGGAGATTGTTGGAATCACTCCTAAACCTTATTCAAGTGTTAGTTACACACATGTAATAGTTAGCTTATTATGGCCTTTATGTTTGTTATTAGCCTTAAGCTTATGTAGAAGGCCCATGAGCTTAGGCCCAAGCCCATAGGTGAAAGGAAGGGAACTAGGAGTGTTGCCCTAGCTTCCCTCCTATAAATACCTTATGTAAACCTTCATTTGAAGGTTGGTTGTTCAAGTTATTTCTTTCACAAACACTCTACGCATAACCGGTCGTATTATCTCGTGTGTGTGTGTGTGATATCTTGTTCAATCGCCTCTCTATCTTTCTTATTAGCTTGTGTGGTAAACCTTGTGACCTAACAGTATGCTTGCATGTTCCCCATGTCCGGCTAATTTACTTGTGTGTTTGCTTAGGTAATATGAAACTTAGTTATTGAATATTGATTGGTTGTCTCTTATCTTAATTGTGATTGGCCTAGTATTGCGATAGGTCATTCGTTGTGTTTGTAATGCTTGATTAATCTTTGATGAACCTTAGTTTATAACGCTTTAGAGTAATTGTAGGCTAATCATTCAAAGAATACCTTAGAGTTAAAGTTTATAAATCCTAGAGATTTTGTAGTCATTAACCTTGGTAGCTTCAAAGAATTAGGGATAAACATACCCTACTAACCTTAGAGACACAAATCTAATTAAGAATAAGGATGTGACAATTCAACCACCAATAGGAGATAACTAGGGAGTAATAAAGCCTAAGCAAATACATTTTTTAACTATCATACGAGCACACAACAATAGACATAGACTACATACACCTTAGTTTAGATAATTAGATAAGTAGAAGTACAGGTAGAAATACCAACCCCCCAAATCCAAACCTCGAGATTCGTACCTTTCAATTTCCTAAAAAAAACATAAAAAGATAAAAAATAACCTTCCTCAACCCCAACCTTAGCGTAGTAACTTCTCACTAGCATTCCTATTCCCCTAGAGAACGATATCAATTCCCGTGGCTTACCCTAATACTACACTACAACGATTAGGTTCACTGCCTAAGGTGTTGAAAAACTTGCTCGACGAAAAGGAAGTTCCTTTGACCCCGAACGACGCGTGTAGCGTTATAAAAAACATGCAATAGTAATATCTCTTTGTTTAATCAATGGAAATGGAGGCATCCTCTTCAAGATTGGAAAACGCGCTTTCAAGACACCAAAAGCACATTCAATTACATTTCTAAGTTTTGCATGAGCGTGATTGAACTTTTCTCTACTAGTCATTGCACGGTTCCGACGAAAATCTCTTAGCCAATACCTAACATTGCAATACGGTGCCATAAATTCGCGAGTGTGTCTATAAGCAACATCACAAAGATAATACTTATCTGCAAAAAAAAGAATACATGTTCGGAGGATCATATATATACATAAAGTCATATATCTTATTTTTATTGTAAGCGGACACTCAAAATACCTGAAGGAGGAATTGGAAAATCAGCTTCGGGATCTACTAAAGCTTCATTTAGTACTCTAGCATCATGTGTCGTACCTTCCCATCCCAAGAACAATGTATGTAAAGATCATGTTGAAGTCACATATTGCTAAAACATTTTGATAACATTCACCTCGACCACTTGCTCTATACAAATGTTGTTGTTCAAATGGGACAACTGCATGTATCAAAGTTCCATCAAGAGCACCAACTGCACCCTGTTTAAAGAAACAAAATATATTTTGATTCAATCAACAAAATGAAATAAAAGACTAGTTTAAATATTGTTAATTACCTTAAAAATATGTCGTTCTCTCTTAATATTTCTTGGAATGTCTGGGTTTGGATTAAATGATGTTGGTTTTATAACTTCTTCGGCAAACAACATCATTTGATCCAATACTTCGTGAAAGCACTTATGAATCGTTTGTGTCGAGTGATTAAACCTACGCTTCAAAACTCTAAAACGTTCATCATGGCCAATTGTCATTAGGAAAATAGCCATTTTCTCCTCGACCGATGCATGTGTGCTATCTTTTAGCCGGCCTTTTGTTTTAATATGTGTACATAGTCGAACAAATGAATCACGGGACATGCGTAACAATTCAATGCATTGTAAGTTGTTCCCTTCTAATAGCTCTTGATTGTATTGATGTCCAGACATTGCAGTTGTGTTATCCCTTCTACATTTCAATGTTCTTGACCGAAAGTACTTAAAATAAAAGTAAACAATATAGATGAAAACAAGGTTTTCTTCCATGCCCATTTAAACCTGTAAGAACAATACACGCAAGTATATAAAATATTATGTAAAACAAACACAAAATAATTTGACATAATATAAAGAACTTCAAATAGTTCAATATTCAAAGTACCAAATAAAACAAACATCACATTGTTCAACATTACCAAATACCAAATAAAACAAATATCACATAGTTCAAAGTTACAAAATACCAAATAAAACAAAGGACACGTAGTTCAACACTACAAAGTACCAAATAAACAAAATACCAAATAATCACTAAAACTATTCAAATCAAACCCATTTGCTTCGCAGCCATTTGAATGTATCCCTTTAACACATCTGGATCAAATGGCAAGGTCATCCACACTTCTCTATAGCTACCTCATGGTTGACTAAAGATAAGAAATGCCACCAAACATAATGGATCTGTAGGTTCCAACTGAAGGATCTTCAACTTCTCATGGCACTCATCTGCAGAAGGTCCTTTAGTATTTCCTTTAGCCATGTTAGAAATTGTTGCTTTCATATCATCCTCCAAGTCAGAAAAATCCATACCACTTTTTGATTTTTTCTTTGGCCTACCTCGATTAGGTGATCCAGGGGGAGGAACCGAAGGACCACCACCAAAACCATCATCATATTCGGTGTCATGGTTTCCGCCAGTAGGCGGAGGAGCAGTAGGTGGAGGGACCGGAGAACGACCTCCATCGTTATTAGGAACATCTTCAATTTCAAGTACTTAGTCAATGGGATTTTGAGAAGATGATGGTGGCCTTCGATTCTGTTTTCCAACAACTTGACGAATTGGAACGCTTGCAGCACACTTTTCATACAAATCAATACAAAGATTGGGATAAAGCAATAGACTATTTCTCAATGTATTAGCTTTGTTATTTGTCTACATCAAAATTAAAAAAACATGCAAATATATTAATAACGTTGTCATTACTATATATATAGATATATATATATATATATATATATATATATATATATATATATATATATACTAGTTTTTCAAGACGCCCAATGGCGGCATGACTTATAATTATTTGTTTGTTGTTCTGTTAACTGAAATACATTATTTTGTATTGTCAAACAATATCATAAAATAATTGTTTCTTTGGTTTTTAGTTGTTGGTTTTTTTTTACGAATTATAAATAATTATATGGTGTGCGTGGATGGTCAATAACACAACATATATAATATTTACAACATTATTAAATTTTATGTGTATGTGTAAAGTTGTAGATAATGAAAATGTATTAAAAAACAAATATGTTAGTTAGTTTATCAATCAATATCGATTGTGTCTTTTTGTGGTTGCAATTATCACTCCCTCATCCTTTTCGTATTGGGTTAGTTGCTTAATACTCTACTTTGATTCATCAGTTTGACTTGAATTAAAATAAGATATAACTGCTTTCCATGCCGACCCATGAATTTTTAGAGCGGGCGAGCGGGCCCAGTGGTCAAATGTCTGACGCATAAAATCATGGGTAATGAATATATTGATATAAAGAGCATGCGTTTCGTTAATGTCAAGGAGGAATATTCGATGGGTTATTATTATTTTTTGTTAGTTCTTGTCATGAGAGAATCAAGAAAAGAAAGAGGGAAGGATATGCGAAGCATATGGTAATGAACTTCGATTCTCTTTTTTTTTTTCAAAAACTATCACAATTTAACCATAATTATGATAAAAAAAAAAAAAAAAAAAAAATGTTTGAGTGCATGCATGTATTTGACTTTCCAAGCGGGTATCAATAAAATTGAAAATTATAAACATTATTGATAAATAAAAATTATTTATCATTTTCATTTAACTATAGTTTTAAAAAAAATACTAAAAAAAATTGGTACATTCGCTTGCAAGCACTTTATATTCCAAATTGCTAAATATGATAATAAAGACTGATATTTCCGCAACAATCCAGCTTTTATTCCATGAAATGATTTGGGGTTTTATTTGAAAGAGAGTGAACAGTGAAAACATAAAGAAGAAAGATTGCATATATATGTCGATCTCCCATAACGCAATAAGTATAACAAAAAAAATCCACAAATTATCTCTCTTTGATTTCTTTACACAATAATAAGATTGTGGAATTTCTCTGAAATTTCTTTACACACAATAAGATTATGGAATCTATGAAACATAAACAACATTGAGTAATTTCACATGTTTAAGTTACACACAATTGTTCTATTAAAAACATACATTAATAAATAAGTAAATTGAGTACCTTTGGTTATGGCTCATGCCTTGTATCACATGTGCATACCATCCAATATTAGTTGAAACAATTTGAGTCGTCCCACAAACACTCTTGTGTCCACCTCCAAAACACTAAATGAATAAATATCTCTAATTATCATTGCAAGCAAATATTAAATATTCATCTGTATATTTGAATAAATCAATTTAGCCGTTTGTATGTATTAAGAATTTAAGATAGACTTTGGGCCTACTTTAACACATTTGACCCATTCCCTTAGTAGCTTAACTTCCTTTTTTTTCTTTAAAAATAACTAAGGAATGATAATCCTATAAAATCATACCAACCTAGAAATGTAGCAATTGATGAGTAGCTGTAACTTATGTCTGGCCAACATACTCTTGAATAATTACTTTAATAACATTCTAAATCCACGTCTCTTCGTTCATATGCTCATTAATGACCTGAAAATGATAAATTAAGAAATAAGAGTATATTTTCAAGTAAAACAATACAAATGATGAGCATTTTAAGAGAAAATTGACATTAAAATATCAGGACTATTTGATGTTATCAGCGGGCATGACTTATGAGTATCGTTGAAAAAAATTAGTTAACGAAAAATAAGATATAAACATATAATGTTATTTATTGAATACATTAACAGCGTGAAAAAATAAATGTTTATCGAATATGAAAGAAACAAAATTACAAAGTAGTAGCTAAGAAAAGAGTATACAATCAAATAAATTCAAATGCGAAACAAAGCTTTTTGTATACAACGTTTTACATAAAAAACCTGAACCAAGACTAATCATTAAACCAAGAGCCCCATTCCATCAAAACTAAATGCATAATTGTCATCTCTTCCTGCTCAAAAACACTAAGAAAAAACAAATATAAACATCCACAATCCAAAACTGGTGTTAGTAATTTAAATATAACGTGTAGGGTAGTCAATCTTGTAAGCTTGTTGTGGCTGGAGCTGATGGTGTAAAATTAGTTGAAAGCAACAATGATTGGATAACTGCTTTACTCAATGTAAGATCACTTTTGCTCATCCATCGGATTGCTACTGCAGCAATGGTGAAGGATGGTAAGGTATATATCAACCATACACTTGGTATGGGGTTCCCAAATAAGAAACATGTTTTTGTCGAATCTGATTTTCTTAAATCCTTGTTTTTTCTACTCGTATATTGATTAATGTTGTAATTTACGATTCTGTCTAGGCAAATAAAAAAACTCTGTTTTGATTTACGCTTGGTATTATTCAGTTATTGACCATTTGAGTGTCTAATACACTTTACTATAAATGTAGCAAGTATATTACGCACCATAACAGCTCTACCGAACCTCTTATTTCTCGTAACTATACTATATGGAGAGGCCAGGAATGCTACCATATTATTACTTTATGCTAACTTTCTATTATTCTATATGTCGTATAGTCCATAACTATATAACATACACACTTGTCACCTCCTGGAAATGAATGATGTGAAACACGGTTATCATCGGTATTTTAATGCTTCTTAGCTCGACCTTGAGGGACTAAAAAGTCGTCTCGATTAGAACCATCAGGCTTCCAAGCCTATACAGGTGCTTGGTCAGGCCCGTAGAGGTAATATAATGAAGCTCTCTTACTTCACCCAACAATTTCGGCAAACAGTTAGATAGCAAGAGACCATGCTCTCATATCTCTCATAAACATGTCCGCTTTAAGAATGACTATTGAGTTTAGGACCTTTCAACTGGATGTTAAAATTAATGTATTGTGATGTTTTCAAAAAATTCCCACTTAATTATTACTTCAACGCCTTTTTCGCCCCACTCCTATGCTAAACTGGAAGAAACATAAATCCAAGAACTAAGTTATGAAGTTTACTATTTTTAAGTTCATATCATAGCTTTCATATGAGGAGATAGCGTGGTCGGAAAGCATACGTCTAGTATATAATTAAGCAGAAACGGATTTCCTCTTTTTGTAATCTTTATTTCGTTTACATTTCCAAGTGGGGCCTAATTCAAGAATATGTTCTTTGTGAGATAGAATTCATTGCACCTACCACTATATAAGCATCAAATCAAGCTGAAGGTTATTCAATAATTTAAAATATAGTAGCGACATAACCTTGCGCTACAAATCTTCTTAATGGACACTTCTTAAAATGATAAATGATCTTTTAATTTGTAAGTATATGATTAATGTCGAGTGTCCATTTCGAGAATTCGTAAGAAAGTGTTTTAGAGAATACATAACAACTACACAAAAAATATGTGAAGATAATAATCCAATGTTTACACGACTACACCACAGGTTTGGTAGGTGCAGTCATCCAGACTCCACTAAAATTACCGAATAAAGTAACTGTTCCATATTTAACTTTATGGTTTCAACACTTATAGTAAACATTTTTGAAAATTAACATTCCATGTCAACACAACCGGAACTTTTTTTGATTTGAGCACACAAATAAACCATTTTAACACAGCTAACCACTCATTTTTCTGATTCTATACACAACAATCACTAATGGCAATGCAAGTTACCCAATATCCTCTCTATTAGTGAAGGTGTTAGTCTTAAACTTTCTGGAATTACAAAAATGCGTTCCTTAAATCACAGAAATCCAAACTTTACCAAGATTCAAAATCCAATTTAATTAATCATCAACACATTTATTCTTGATTTTGAAATTGACAAATCATGTAAACCTAACAATGTGACTCTTGTAATGGCACAACTCGATCCATAGGGTACATGCAAATATATAACTACATGAGATAGTGCCTTTTGACTTGAACAAACTTCGCTCAAAAAACCATAAAGTACGTTTCATTTCCGTGTCCTCGGCGAGCGCTTATATGTGGATAGCTTGAAACTTGTAGGTTGAATTAATGAAACAACTAAAGGGTGTTATATCATATATGAAGTTCTTTCTCTTATATGTAATACTTATAACAAAAACTAATAACTCACACAACCTGATTGAAGAACAAATGGCCTAGGTTAACGAACCTTTTCTATTAAACGCCTAGCTTGTATACACCCCTAATCTATACACCCTTATGATTGTGCCACATGTGATAGACAATTATCAAGGCCATTAACTACACATCTTTTCTAAAGTACTACTATGATACGATATTTACTTAACAGTGAGTAAGTAAGGTGATGTGGCGATTCCGACCCATGTACATGTACTCATAAACGGGTCAAAAAGTGAAATTTAATATTGGCTAAAAAAGGGGTTCAACGTCATTTTTTTAAAGAGCCAACTAATATTAGTAATATCATATTATATTTGACATAAAATATTCTTAAGTAACGTTTTGGAAAAGAAAATTCAAGTCAACCATATTTACCAAAGTGACCCGTTTTGACATGTAAGGGCCCGTTTGGTTTGTAGAAGGGTTTAGGATTTGGATTTGGATTCGGATTAGAATTTAGATTTGGATTTGGATTTAGGTTTGAGATAGGAAAAAGAAAATATATTTTAAAAATTAAAATAAATATTTTATATAATTTTATGAGTTGCAAAAGAGAGAGAGAAAGACACAATGAAAATGGGACCCACGACTTTTTACAAATCCTAGCTATGTGGTCCGGTTTGAGATATTGCACTATTTTGATTTCTTTCTATCAAATTCAACTATTTTTTTTTAACCAAACATTGGTTTATTATAATGATTAGTTAAAACCCATTCCATATCCATAAAACAAACGCACCCTAACTTGTTCCAACAATGTTACCACCTCGCGTGTAACACCATAGTGTCATATTTTTGAAAAGTGAAGTTTTGTGGAAGCTTTTTACCTGGAAGTTAGTCACAGATCCCCTCTCGCATTCAACAGCTCCGAAATCTTCTATATTTTCCATCCATAGATCTCTGTCATCGATGACAACTGAAATAACTGTAGTTGAGCCACCATGCTGTAGTGCATGACTCAAGGATAAATTTGTAGGTAGAACAATATGCATCTCTCCTATCACCCTATCATGATCATGACCGTCACGACGAAAACAGAAGAAAAGGAATAGCTCAATTAGTACTAAATGATACTTTCTCTAAGAAATAAAGATGCTTTATTTAAGTCCAAGTCTTGACAGCTTTTCTAATCGTTAGCGTTCAATATGAGGAACTGCAAACTGAACCATTTAGTGCTATAGCGATATTTTAATAAAGAAGCAACTGCAAGTGCTAAGCCACTTTCAATCAAGTAAAATTACAAAACTTTATGTCAGCTTAAGTTTCAATAACAATGGGTTCCTATATGTGGTGATATCTAAAACATCTATTCTGTGTATAATTTTTAGACACACAACCGTGTCTGTATTGGCAATTTGCTCGTCTTTTCTAGATGCTGATGTGATTGTTGTGGTAGATGCAATGGTGGCCACAGCTGCTGCTACACCAGCAACAGAAATGGATGCGTAACAAAACTTTTTTTTTTTTGTCAGTTAAAATATCAATTTATAAAAAACCTAGGTAATTCTTGAACTACAGAGATATCCAAGAGTTGATTCAATAACAAACTAAAAGGTGTCAACTAATCCTATAAATACTATGTAAAAAGGAACATGAATATGAACATGAAGGAGGGATAATCATCATCTTGTTGCACTTGATCCATGGGAAGAAGATGTTACTGCAGTGGACCAAAGCGGTAAAAAAAGGCACAGAAATGTGTTATCTGCTTTAAGAAGAAGAAAAACTTTATTGGAAAACTCAACCTTATCTGATGACTCCAAAAGAAAATTGTATTCCTTAAGCAATTTTCTCGAGATTCAGACTCAACAACTTTAACAAAGACCCCTTGCAATGTCAAGGTAGGAGCATATCTACAGAGGAGGGAATTAGATATATTGCTAAGATCATATACAAATGGTAATCAGTTGTGACAGAGACATAAGGCAATACTTACGAACTACAACTCGGAATCCCAGTGGTAAGTGTGCTCGCCCAAAGTGGGTCGAAACTTTGTAGTGTATTTGCCACTATGTCTGGCCTATAATGCCTTACAAACAAATAATTATATGTCATTTTGAAGTTGTTTCAGCCAGTTTGGCGAGTAAGTGTGCTCGCATAGTCTTGGTTGATAACTCCAGTAATGCTTTAATCCACGCTGCATAACCAACGGGTTCATATGACTTTATATATAAACTCATTTGTTGCATGGTGGTTACATGCTTGCAAATTTATAATGTTGTTAAATGCTACCTTATGAATACAGTTGATTAATCAAATTTCAAGAAGAATAGAGGGGAGCACAGACTAAAATAATCTTACCTTCAGTTTTGAATGGGATTCTTCTCATAGACGTCATCTCTACCTGGTTGTGCTATGCAAGGAGTTGCGAATTCTCCTATTATCGAGAAAGCAAAATACTATTTTGGGAGCGTCAGACGTGCTTTCTGAATATCATTAATGCAGCTTAATGAATCAAAATTAGATAACCTGATAAGTGGTTGGTTAAAGCTTCATACATAAAGTAGTTTTATATTTACCCACACCCATAACATAAATTATACCCACACCTGCAACAACAGTGTGTGCAATACGCTGCATACGGTGTTGGTAGGATTCATAGCAACATGGTTCTTAGTGTATGCCACATTGCCAATAAGCCAACGTAATTCTCCAATCCATGTTGGTGGACCAACCATAGCAGTAGCTGAATTGAGCAAAAACACAACATCACCGAATATAGTATGATAAATGTACTTAACACATAGAGTCCATGGAGCTAGAGCTAGAGATAACATATAACTGGAAACATGTACTTACTAATACATTGAGCAATATTAAGCTTCAATATAGATTTGGATCTTACCGTATCTGTTGTTGATCAGCTGAAGCGATAGTATCTTCATCCGAAATGAAGCTCAGTGGCTCCTGGATTTCACCAGCTGATGAACCCAAAACGATTAAAAGTGACCCGCTCTTACCATCACCACGAGAGCCACTTTCTTGCGGCTTACGTTCGGGGAGCAATCTCATCGCTTTGTAACTACTTGTTGGCTCTCCATGCATACCGACATTAAAACTGGACGCTTTAGTTGTTCTTCTAACAGTTCTCATTGATTCCATGGTTCCCTACTCTAAAGATGATACAGATTATAGAAGTATTACCATAAAGCTATCAGGTTGGTTGTGTGTATTATATTAGGTTTGATTATATTCAAAGAAATTGTACCACATGAATACATGTATGACTAAGAAGAGATATAAATACGTTGTGTTAACTGTTAAGACATGTAAACAAACCCACTGCGCATTGGAGTTGGGAATCTTGTGCAGAACTTTCCATGTCAAAGAAATTGGAATATGGAAGCTCTCTTAGACCTTTAAAACAAAGACAATATATTAAGATAGGTCGTTATTAAATACAGTACATATGAAAAGTTCAAAACAGAATTACATTTCAAAAAACAAATATATGCAAAAACATAAACCTGGATCATACCTGGAAGTCTCTCACTTTAAATGTCGGACTAATGGTCACCCTTTTGTGACAGATCCTACACGCTGCAACTACAATTACAAAGGACGTGTCTTGCGACCACTTGCTCGGCCGCAAGTAATGGCATTCTTTAGGATCGGGTACTCGTCTCTCCATGAATTTACCAGTGAATAAACTCGAAGGTAAAATTGTTGACCTAAATATTGTCTAGCCTAATTCTGAGATCTTATGTTCTACATACCAACATTCTCTAGTGGTACATACAATGCTGTCCATGATCTTGGGTATACTTGAACTGTAGAGCGAGATATCCCGTCTCTTAAATTGTAGCTTGTTCTGCTAGCTGCAGACCATGGCCCTCCATCTATCCTGTCCATTTAACCGAGTTTTTTAGTATCAAACTCATTATCAATAATAGCTTTTCTTAGTGAGACAAACACAATTCAGATACATGTTATCAAATCCACTTTCTTTTTGCAAAATTCACTTTATGTGCAATAAGTTAGTGATAAAAATATCAAATAACTTGAAGAGGATTGATTTTGTATGCAAGATCTTTATGTACGAAAGACACATGATACCCTCCATCTCAGTAATTGAGACGAAACACCTACAAAATAAAATTACTCTAACCATGTGCTCATTTTATAACAAAATAGTTTTGTTCATTAAAAAAATATGCATGTACAGAGTACATAGTTATGAAACAAACCTGATGCAAGATCTTGATGTGCAAAAGGTACATGATACCTTTCATCCTATGACACGTAATAAGCAATTTCAAACAACGCTTTTATGATATGTTTATCTCGATCAAAGTAGATAATAAAACCTAATATTTTCAATATTCACAAAAAGAAAATGCTTATCAAATCATGTATAACTACCTGATCACATCATCATCATGTTTCCTCGTTGAACATCTTTAGTAAATTTCAAACATCTGTTCTCGGAACACTTGTGTAGCCTAATACATGTGATAACAACTAAAGCATTATATACAACCATTATAATAAATTATGCATTATCAGTTACAATAAACGGCATAATTCGTTCGAAAAAGGTAGCAATACACATACACATTTAATGGAACGTGTATGCATACTAGGATTCAAATATTTCAAGATGATACGTATTATAATACGCGCTTACAAACCTGTGATGAAGAAAACACACAAAGGATCGTTAGATGAGATTGTGAGGGAAAAAGGATATTAGGGTTTATGAGAAAAATATAATGAACCGTATAATTTGTTGTAGGGATTTTTATAATTATGTCTTTTTAAAACTAATCAAAATAGTCAATGATTGTTTGTAGAGATTTATAAATTTGGTTTTCCAAGTTATAATCAAAAAAATGTGTTAGTCTAGTGGTAAAAAATGAAATTTTAATAAAAGAAAAAATATTCCGAAAATTCTAATAAATTAAAAAAATATATTGCTTAAGTGGATAAAAATATTGCTTAGTTGGACAACAAATGATTATGTGGCATGAAATTTGATTATTTGGCATTAATGACAAATGCCTCCTGTTATCTATACTACTTTATAAAAAGGGTTTGAGACTTTCTAAATAAAGAAGTCTTAAAAATTTTAAGACCAACAACATTTCTTTAATTGAAAATTGAAATTAACAACCCAACATTCAAATGTAAATTAAATGTCTTTAATTGTGACAACTTTAATATTCATAAAACACATTGATTTGTAACAGCCCATTTAATCTATCATCATCATGTAGTAAACGTTTTGATAGATTAGTAATTGGACTATCCGAAAATCTGGACCACTAATGGGCTTATCCAAATATACATAGGCCGGTAGTTTTATCCCCAAAAGTTATGGTAAATGTGTTGATGGATAGTAGTTTAGTCATTTTATTTGAAGTTTTATTTGTAATGCTCTTAAATGTATTTGAATTATTATGTACTGTTTGAAAAAAAAAAGTTGAAAAAAATGGCGGTCGCCTTGTTGTGCTTAAAATGTCACATGAAAAACATTTGTTCGCCATAAAAATGGTGGCACTGGACTGCCACGCTTTCTTGTGACCCTTCTAGTATATAATATAGAGATATATATATATACTATAAACTTATAAAATTACTCATAAACAAACCTTTTTATTAAGTTCTTTCCACTCTTCATCCGTCAAGTTGAATGTATTTGTGTTTGAGTTGTAAATGTTTCCCGTTTTTCCTTTCAAAGATGCCCAAATATGATACTTTCCCTTATAGTAGTCAAATTTATTCTTCAATTTTTTTTGAGTCGCTTTTATCTCATACGTGTCCTCATAAGCTTGACCTACTTTTTTCCAAGAGTCCATGTGTAGACTACCACCCTTAGGACCTAATCTATTCACCTCATCAATACATTTTTTTGATGTAACTTTTCCAACTTAGGTTTACTGCACTCCTAATCGAGAGGCCCTAACCACCACATCACCCGGACTATGTTGTCTTTAACGGGTCACGCTGATACAATGTATGGCTTCGTGCAGCGAGGAAACCGTGCATCGCCTCCACACAAGTTTCCTTGCTTTGGAGTAACGTCCGGATGAAACCCGACCTTGCTCAGATTTGAACCCCCAAACGGCTTAGTCTAAGGGGCACAAATCCTCATTGCAAATATCAACAGAGCATGTGGACCACAAGTGAGGACTTCCCGGTAGGTCACCCACCCGGTACTACTCTCACTTGTGGCTCGCTTAACAACCTAAGCATTTACCACTAGGCCACATGCCTGTTGACCACCTCATCAATACATGCTTCCAAGAAAAACTTCAATTGTTCATTTGTAAAATAAAGTTTTTCAATTGTGTCAGCCATGCCTATAATCAAACAATGTACCTCATTCATATTAAAGAAAAGTCATGTATACAATATCTATTAACAAAGTACTCTTCATTTGTTGTAATGCACGTAGGGTCATAGTAAATTCAAGAACAACTACTAATCAAATTAGAGTACATATGGAGTCAAAAAAAATTAAAGAACACCTTAAGCAACCAAACCACTAACTGTGATCACTAGCAAACCATCTTACAACATATATTAAACCAAAAAGGATTAAAAGTAAAAACACCTACGGAAAAGACTATTATTAATGATTTCATACAAAGTGTGATCACTAGCAAACCATATTCAAAGTCACATGCACATAATGATATAACGTGATTTTATTTACAAACTTATCAAGCCAAATAAATAAAGAAACTTGATAGTACGTTAATTTTTTAAAGTGTGATCACTACGAATACATTATTTACAAACTCATCAAGCCACTAATTGCGATCACATAATGATGTATTGTATAGAAAACTAAACGAATAAACATTAAAAAATTATATAAAATAAAAAAATTACTTAAAGAAAGTGGAAGGTGGCGTTTTGTGATATAAAGTGAGCAGCAGATTTTGGGAGTTTGTGTTTTGACGCAAGAAAATAAATTAGGTATTAAGAGGGAGTCAGATACCTATCTCAACTCTTGTTGGGCCAGAGTTGTAAACCTTTTAACACCTCTTAACATAATAAAAAAAACAAACACCCTTATTTGGTCAAACATCTGACTCATTTAGATTTTATGTCCATTAAGAGTCCATTAAGATGTTTTTGCAAAAAACAAACAATATCTAATTTACTTTTTGGGCGACTGGGCTTACATTTTTCAGGCGTTTTGATTTTTTTTAACTTTTAGTGAAAAATTATAGTCTTTTAAAATAATATATCTTTGGTCCTTTTGGTTTGTTTGGTGATTCATTTTTTGTTCAATTTTGTAAAATCTTGTAACATCAGTTGCACCACAAAATGTCTATTTCTTGTAACATCGGCCACCATACAACACAAACACCATCACAACCTTATCTTTATGATCTTTTTCTATCTAAAATTTCATACCACAATCTCCACTTAGACCGCGGTTCTTCTCTTAATAACAAGAACTCACGAGAGAAAAACAAAAACAATACACAACTACTTATATTGTGATGAAGAACTTGAATGAATTTATGCTTATATCTTTTACTTTCAAGGTCTCGGGTAGGTGATTGTTTTTTGTTTTTTTTTTCCTTTTTAATCATTTGTTCTTGTTCTTTCATTAGAAACCGAACCACAAAAATACCAAACACAAACCTCGAATCAGGTTCTTTTAATGTGTTTGATGTTTAGTTGTGATATTTTTATTTCTTTTGAAGTAAAGATCGACAATGGGTTAGCTCAAATCGTTAAAGATTTTGTGAATAAACTTTGATAACCCGAGATCTTGAAATCTTCTTTCTTTTCTTGTTACTGGTTTTGATGTTGTGGATAATGTTTTTGGATGAATTTTTGTTTTAGATAGTAAATGATTAAAGATTGGTTTTGGTTGTTAATGGGTTTGGTACATACATCATAGATCTATTTTAACTAATAAAACACTGTTTTTAAACCTCTCTTTTAATCAATTTTTTTTCTAAAAATACTGGGTTCTAACAATGCGACATCTGTCCTCTTCGGTTTTTTAGAAGTTCACTTTGATATTGCCGTGTTATTAAGTGTACATGATTAATTCGGTCAACTTGCTGAAGAAAAATCATATAGAAGTAGATATAGTGAAATTAGCATTTAATAAAATATTCAATGATTTCATAATTTGATTCATCCCACATTTTCGAAACAAATCATATTATGCATGTATTATTTTAGTGTTAAGATCCATAACTTTGGGAAATGTTTAAATTGGTCATCTATAATTTTGTGAAATAACTTACCCTTAAATATGTACACAATGCAAAGCTTTCTCAAACTGTTAAATGATGCTTTTTGTAAAACCAATATTTTAGGTAACTTTAAATGATATTGATGATTAATATGTAGTCCCTTATACAAGTTACTTTTGTATACAACTATTTTAACGTGGTCATAGTTTGATGATGTTCAACAAGTTTCTGCCCACATGTCTTGGTATTATATGCAAGTATGCAACTACATTGTTTACTTAAAACTTACCATGAAAGTTATCGCACATGTATTTTCAATTATAAAAAATAAATGTTGCGCTCCCTTAACGTCAATTGCACATTTCTAATGTGGTGCCTGAAATTTGCGATATTAAAGGATAATGGCTTGATTTACTCAATTATATATATATATATATATATATATATATAGGCTTTGGTTCCATTGAGAAGGTTTTAAGATTGAGAAGACTGAGAAGTAATTTGGGCCATAGAAATTAAATAGTTTTAATGCATTATACAAGTCATTTAATTTAATGAAAAGGGTAAAATAGTAATTAAAGCATTAAAGTATTAATTGAGGAATCAAGACTACATTTATTACGGTTTCTAAAAATTCAAACTGATCGTATCATTTTTTCCGATTTGGATGCATTTTTGTTCCTATCTCAACTTTTAAGCTTTGTGAATCAATCATTTCTTTGATTTATTATTAGTTACCATAAGAAAAAAAATAAAAAATTATTATGAAGATTCAAGATGATTTTTGGAAATCTCTAAACCACAACTAAAAAAATATTTTGTAAAATGTATGATTCAAATTTTTAAATGATGTATTACGCAAGTGTTTTGCGTTTTGAATCATAAACATTAATGTAGCCTTTATCAAAAGTGAATCTTTAGAAAACTAGTAATCTTATTTTGAATCATTTGTCAGTCCGTGAAACATGCATCATTATTCGAGGTTATAAATCATAATCGAATTAGTGAATAAACAAAAAGTTGTTAGCGTTTTGTTTAAAATATTATTAGATTTTTGAATCAAAAGTGAGTTATTGTTTTTTCGAGCCGCTCGCTCCTCTACTGAAAAGAAAACTAATGGACTATACTAATGATATAATTGTGAATCATTAATAAACTATATCTATAATAATATAAAAGGGTTACTTATTAGTACATAGATTATCACATAAATAAACAATAAAAAATTTGAAGTAATGTTCCTTGGGAGAAGCTTTGAGAACAGAAAAGACATATATGGCATCACATGTCTACATAAGCTACGAATGATCTTAGTATACGTGATGAACACAAAGAAACAATCGAGTAAATAACTGAATCATAATTAAATATAATTTATATTTGGATGAGGAGAAAAAAACGTACGCATTAAAGTAGGATTAGTGAAGCGTAATATAAAATTGTTTATACCTATCATGCCCTTTCATTAATTTAGTGAGATGAATGAACAAGATTACTTCTCAATCTTCTCAATTTAAAACTCTTCTCAATCGATCCGGATTCTATATATATATATATATATATATCTTGCGATTTATTCTACTATATCTTCTTTTTGAAGCAATACTCTTATCTAACGTGAGTAATAATCATTGAGGATAATATCTTTAAAAAATATCATACTTATCTAAAACTACTTTTCTAAGTAGCGAAAAAAAAAATACTCTTATGAGTACTAATGTTGACAATTTATGTGAGTAGTAAAAATCTGTAATGACCAAGTTTTTGTTTGATTGATAGTTTAAAATCAATTGTGTAAATACATGCCTCCTATGGCCAGTAACTCGAGCTTATTTAATTAAGCTCTATACATTGATGACCAAATGCATTTGTCTAACAATTACAGAAACTAGTATCTCTTCATCGCATATAATTTATTCACCTCTTTTTCATCAATAACCTAATAGCGAGGTTTGATAGTGATATTCCGTGTACGTGTGCTCCAAAAATATAGGTGACTTTCTATTAACAATTTGCATTTACAGGTTGCGACAAATAGGATGCATTGTTATGTGGTAGCACTCTCAACATACTATCCATGCTCAAGAATAACGAGTACAATATATCTCACATAGGTGTTAGGGCCATCCTCGAGGATGGGTGGTGGGCGACTGCCTAGGCCCTTACTTTATAAGGGCCCCAAAATTTATGTTCAACGTATAAAACTACAAAGATGATATAAATATACATAGTGAATAATGAGATGAACTGAAAACTTTATACATTAGTGCTTTAGGAGTGACATTTTACGTAAATATTTTTCGGTGTACATTTAAAGAAATGCGATTTTCTTAGCATTTAAGTTAGGGCCTCAATTTTAATTCTCGCCCAGAGCTTCCAAAAACTCAAGAACTGACACACAGAGTTGTTAAAAGAGTGTCTGAGGTGCTCCTAGGCTTTGAAGCCCGTAAGGCTCAAACAACGGGGCTTTTTTCAGAGTGAGGCTTAGGACATTCAAGAGGCTCACCAAGGCTCAGCGCCTTGGTTGCGAGGCCCTTATGGGCTTAGGCGCACCTCATGCAAATGTGGGGCAATATACATTTTTTTATTCACAAAATTTAAGATTTTGAATGTCTACATTTCATGATGATGATTTAGAAAAAAAAAATTGTGTGCATGTTATCTCAAAACTCAACGAAGTTTGGGTTATTTCTGATACCTGGAGGACAGAGTCGAGAGACATTAAGAAAACATATTCTCATTTTGTTAGATACTATAAGTGACATAACACTAATTAAGTTTAATATATATAGCTTTACATTTTTCTCAACACAATGTACTTCACATACACGAGGCCTGCACCCAGGCCCCAAGGACCCCTCCGCGCCTTAATGCGCCTAAAGCTTTTTAAAACATTGTTGGCGCGTGCATTCCGAATATATATATGTGTCTTCACGTTAACCAAGTTTTGGTCAGATTACAAAGAACGACGGCTAATTTGCGGGTGGCAACTACGAGCATACTGTCGATGCTTAAAAACTTGAACTACGGGTATAATACATTAATTAAAAAAAGTTGTAGTCAAACGCACGAGAGAACTTTCCGGTAATCTCTTCACATAAGAAAAAAATACAAGTAGCGTATGTTGCACTAAGTGCCGAGGGCCGATACATACCGAATAATCTGCTACTACTGCTTCCAATATATCTACAGCCTCAAAGAATTCAACACATGAAGAATTTGTAGATAAGTTTTTTTACAAAGATATATATCAATTATTGAAAGAAGTTGCATATTGGAAGATGACTTAATAGACTAATTATGAGGTTCTTCTCTCAATATTCTCTTGATTCGGCAACTTATTTCATTTTTATGTGCTTAATTTGATGAGATTACTTTTGTTCGAAACTTCAAGGCTCAGTTGACGGCAAATGCACTGGTAGCGGCAAAACAAGGATACTAAGGTATAGTTTTTTACTTCATGTTTGATAGATTAGTGGTTATTTGTGTCTTAAAATGTAGTTACAAACATATATGCTTCTGTTTTGTTTGAACCCAAATATAGAAACTTGAAACCAAAGAAGCCTCCAAAACTACTCTCATCATCACTTATCAGTCAACCTAGCAACGTCAGTTTTCAGTGATGCTTGAGATAATTGTGTGTGGTAGGTTGTAGAGTTATAATCACAATTTAGGTAAAACGCACTTTTTTGTGTACTCAGTTGTCAGAACAACTAACCATAATGCGTTGCTTGGTAAAACTAATATATTAGCCTTCAGAACATGACCCAACATGTTTGTAGCTACTCGCTAGCCCTTTCACGTAAATAGTTCTTTGTCTACATAATAGATTGAAATTAATATTGCTTTAGCGTGGAAACTACTTTCTTATACTTACTTTACGTGGTTGGGCTAAATCACTTTGGAAATCTACATCTTTCACAATCACATGGGGCTCAGATATGTAAAATGATAGTACTTTACCCATGCATTTTAGTATTGATTATGAAAATACGTATCAACTTAATTATAAACAAATAGAGAAGATCATTGTTAGTTTATTTACTTAAAAAGCCAAATAAAGAATGGAGAGACTCGTTGATATGGATAAAAATAATGCTAAGACAATGCCAAACATCACATTACTTTATATGTAACATGTGACCGAAAAATATGTTTTTATGTTAGTAATTATATGTTTCGTTTGTTTGAGGTTGAAAAAGTGGATATATAACTGCAAAATTACCTCAAATTGAGTGGCTTTTACAAAAAGTACAACAGTAAAGGTATGCATTTTTTATAGGACCGGTTTATTGTATAACATAATTGATTATGTTATTTTCTAGAAGAAGTAAACTTAAAAGTGTCGGGGCTGCAATTTACGGACTGTTTCGATTGGCTTATTAAAAAAAAATTTAGTAGTTTCGAAAAGCCCATAAAAATTGAGTAAATGTGCCAATAAGCCCCATTTGTTAGAGTGTATTGTGTTTAGAAACTGAAATAAAGCATTAAGCTTCCTAAATAAACTAAGGGAAATGATTTGGAGACCTAATTATGTGTCTAAAGACATGCCTAAACATACGTGGCGCGATCTTGATGGTTTGTAAAAAAGTGAGTCCCCTGACTTCAGCCATCAGGATGATGCCACGCAAGTTTAAGCATGAGTTTAAGCATATCTTTTAGGCATCCCAATCACTACTCATAAACTAATCCAAATACCCCCTATGCTAAGCCTGAACAGGATCCAATAGGTAGATTAATCCACTTGATCTAGGATGAGGAAGATAAAAAGCCCAAACATGTCTACTAATACTTTGCTCGAATGAAACTAAACTAGCAAGTTGCTCTAAAGTCTTTATGAGAACAATGTTTGATATAAACAAGGTTGAGTCAGTTTTTTGCCACAAAAGTATTAGTAGAGACATGACACATTTATTCAATTTTGAAGGTATATAATGTCAAATACTAAGTAAAAATACTTATTGTGCTCTTAGGTCGTGAGACCTTGGTATTTTAATATAATCAATTTCTCAAGCAAGAGCATGAATCAAATGATAAGATTGAAGGAAATGTTAACTTTCAATACCAAATTTCTCATATTTTACAAGGTGAGTTATTTAAACCCAAATACAAAACAAAATATTTTATGTTGTTTTGTTTTTATACATGACCAACTATATGTAGCCCGTCTCTTGCGTTGAGAGCAAAAATGATTGAAGATGGTTATATGTGATGAAGACCGAAACCTCACGAATAACTCAACCAACATGGTCTTCAAAAAAGTGCTACACAATATGAGATCACAACTGCATTTATTTGGATCTCATGTTAGTAGAAAACAAGGATTTAAGGTGGTTATGTTTTCTTTTCGGTTATTTGACTATGACGTTTCATTATTACGTACTTTATACTTTACGTTTGATTATCCAAATGTGGGTTTTCTAACCTCTAACTTCATAATATGCAATGTCATTCATTATTTGTTTTAAACGTTGCTTTAAAATTGTAGCCACCTAAAAAATTTCGCTATTTTAAATCTTCATATTTATGAACTAGACTGTTTATCAAAACTTATTTGAACTAAGTTGAGCATTTAGCATGCACCTTTCATTTTCTTGCATAAAAATTTATGCATATCCGAGTAGCTTTATTAAACTATGCCTAGTATTTACTGATAATTAAATCACTCTCACAAGAAAGATTTTATTGCCTTACGAGTCCGCACGCGTACCAATATAATAAAAGAAAACGCGAAAAATAAAAACGAACTAATAAAAACCAAAAATCACATCATCGTATCAGTTTATTTAAAACGTATCCGGAAGTATAAGTATTATGTTTTTCACGTTAAGCAATATATTTTTACAAGTTAGACAACGGGTTACAAAATACATCTAATACCTTTTTACAAAATAAATACTAATTACAAACTAAAAATAAACAAATAAATAAATAAATCAACCCTATCCCCCACCAAACCCACGCCTCCCCCTTCATCATCTCTTTTGTTTTTCTCTTTTTCTGTCTTCCCCAGAAACGCACCCCACAACTGCTATCCCTTCCTCCATTTTCGCCTCTCCCTCTACCTCCTCTGCACACGCTGCTAGTCTCCCCCAAAAAGAGTAAAACCTCCAAACTTCTTTCCCAACATCAGAAGTAACTTCAATCAAAGATGGAATACATCATTGGCTTTTTCATGGAAGCAAGTCGACAAAAACTGAGGACCCTTGTCCTCCTTGGACCACGACTGGAGGATATCATCAAGAGAACCACGTGAAGACCTGCAAGCTACTGGTAATATTACTCGAAAAAAGGCTCATACCTCATCCCCACCATCGAATGAACAAGTTAAACCAACCATATTTATTCCTTTATATGCCCCTAAACGGTTCACAGGTTGATACCACAACTCACAACAAAAGCAAAAACTAAAAAGAGTATTCGAAGTGCTAGGTGGGTTCGTGTTTGGCTCGGATTGGTGTCCAAGCGTTTCTTCGATTGGCTTCTCCTTTCAATCGAATCCCTACCTTTATTTTGTAAGAACTCTTGATAATTTGTGATATATAAATTATTTTTATGTGATGAGTCTATTTTGATTATTAATTACTCGAAGTATATGTTTATTGGAATAAGAAATAAAACTACTTCGTACCGATTGCACGTATGAGATTCGCTTGGCGGATAATACATGACTAGTAAAACTTTGCATAATAAAAACTTATAATGCTAGCTTTCATTTAGTTAGGCATTTAGATTTGCGTGGCAGATAATGCGCGACTAACTAAATCTTATTTACTTCATGGCATTACTTATACTTATAAATGCATATTTTCTTTTGGGTTGTTACAGTACCATGTCTTCTGCTACACATCCTATCGACCTGACCTCCGACATTGAGATTGAGGACACTATGTCCTCTACCTTTACTCCCATGGCACCGGCTCTCATTGCACCTGTGTCCTCTGAGACTGAGCCCTTCGAGGAGGGTGAAGTCGTTGTCACCCTACCTGCCCTGGCCATACCCGAGCATCTGCCCGTTTTTGTCCCCACCTATGATCGATATCACGGAGTCACAACGATGGCTATCCCCCTCGGACATTGTATCCCAGGACACCTTCACACACGATTCCGTATCCTCCAGCTAAGCCCATCATCACTGCACGTTGCGCGAGAGCTAGGGTTCTCAAACCCTACGAGCCTGTGCCATTCGGCAAGCCGTTCCGATACCATAAGGATGGTGCTACCTTTATGCATACCGCTCGGAAGCAGTGAAGGCACCCATCACCTTCGTTCCACCCGACATACCATCATCTTACGCTTTCCCACCACTAGATGCACCTACATCACCACCCATACACCGCTTCACCACTACCACCACCTACCACCTTCATCTATCAGGACCACTACCGTACCAGGTTTCGTCTCCATCCCATGCATCATCACCCTTGGTGATGCATCTGAGCTTTATGATATCTCTTAGGGAGAGAGTCCATTTCTCACCTTCACATTTCGACCCATATCATTATCTTTGTGACTTGTACTGTGGTAGGGATCCCATAGGAGGGTTGGCGCTAGGCGTTGGTCCTTCTTGATGCCGGTCATTAGTCGATGGAGGTCGGAGGAGGGTTCACCGAGTGCTATGGAGCTTGGAGATCATTTGTTTGCTGCTGCTGAGACTCTTCTGTTACGGAGAACCTCTTCACCACACCGTTCCATTGTTAGCTGCACGAGTTCTGCGATGTGAGGATCAGCTTGAGGAGGCTATGGCATTCGTCGATGAGGTTCCATTGGTTCGGGTTGAGAGCATAGAGGAGGAGGTCGAGAACCTCGTTGTCGGGAGGATTTCGATGGAGGAGGTGTTTGATCAGATTGGTACACAGTCTGAGTGAGCTAGTGAGGCAGTGACAGTTCTGTATAGGAGGATGGAGTCGGAGAGATTGGAGTTGCTAGACAGAGTTGAGATGTTAGAGGGAGTTATGCAGTGTGATCCGGCAGATGGTGATCATGGAGACTCGTACTACTACTCTTGAGCAGAGATTGGAGGCGAGAGATTGAGAGATGGATGACTTGGCTGAGCTTGTTCGTGATCTGCAGCATCAAGTGAGTGGCACACCCGACAGCCCCTAGATCGGAGATTCACCTACTTAGTTTTCTTAGTACTTTATCCTGCCACCTGTGGCACTGATAGAGGCTTTGTATTCGCATGTTTTGTTAAACTATCGAACAAGCTATTGGTGTGACATTGTATGGTTATCGTATCACTATGTATGGATGATAGACCTATGACATTATGGTTGTTTTCCTATGTTCTTATTTATGGTGATCTTTCTTATTTATCGGCTTATATAAATTGACGTGATCATTTATATATACTCTCTTGTGTGGTTCTAACATGTTGTGATTCTTCTTATGATGATTATACTCTATTGATATAATGTGATGATCTTGACTATTATGAAATCATTTTTATAATAATTCACACTTATGTTGAATGATTCTAAAATCTGAGTGTATGTCTTTAGAAAAATGGCAAGAACAAGAGCTACCTCTACCCCTACTCAAACTCCTGAGATGACCCCTGAAGCAATTCGAAGGCTGGTTACTAATGAGATTGGTCTTTGCTTTTCTTTGCAAGACCTGTTGGCCGGTTCGAACAAATGAAGCCCCAAATCAAGCCAACCGGAATGAAACTGTGGTAAATCGCAAATGTGGATACAAGGAGTTCATGAATTGCAAACCTACTTTCTTCAAAGGAACTGAAGGCGCTGTTGGCCTTATTCATTGGTTCGAAAGATCTGAAATTGTGTTTCTCCTAAGTGATTGCTCGGAAGATTGCAAAGTGAAATTTGCTCTTGGTACTCTACTAGAGGATGCATTGTCTTGGTGGAAAGCTCATGCCCAACCTATTGGCATGGAAGAGGCTTACAAAACCACTTGGGTGAGCTGAAGCAATTGATGATGAAGCAATACTGTCCAAGGACCGAGATCAAGAAACTGGAAGATGAGTTCTATCATCTGACTACTAAGGGCAATGATCTCAAAACCTACTTCAAGCGCTTCCAATAATTGAAAGCCTTATGCCCATCCATGGTTTCTGATGATGTCAAGTTCTTTGGAAAACCTCATTTGGGGATTACCCCGAAGCATTGATCAAGACCGTGGAAGAAGTGTTCACAATTTCCTACCAACTCATGGATCAAGTCCTGAAACATGGATCCGTGCAAGGCAATAACGACAACAAAAGGAAATTTGATGACCGTCGAGGCAACACTTCCAACAACTACCATCACAACAACTCTTTCCATCATAACAATAACTGCAACAACAATCAAGGCCGCAACAATCATAACCAACCCCGCAACAACAATCCCAACCCATACCACCACAATCAACAAAACCGTAGGCAAGAAGTTGCGCTGGCTTATCTTTGCTACCCCCCGCCAGCGGAAGAGGCTATCTTTGGATCACACCCTTTGTGCACTCGATGCAACTGCATCATGTGGGGCGTTGTACTACTAAGTGTGGAAAGTGTAACAAGGTGGGTCATACTCACAAGGATTGCCGAAGCCCCTAGGAAGTAACCTTCAACCCATGGGAATAACTTGCTTTGGATGTGGAGAAGTTGGACATGTCAAGAGTAGATACCCAAAAGCTGCGGGAACAACAACAACAATAGAAACAACCCTGCTAGAGCAAGAGCTTATGTGCTAGGAGATGGGGATGCACAAGAAAACCGGACATCGATTCGCAGTGCGTTTCACTCAACCATCATCTAGCTAAAGTGTTATTTGATTCTGGAGCCGACAAAAGCTTTGTGTCTTCTAAGTTTGCACCTTTGTTAAAAGTCACCCCAACTGCCCTAGATACCACTTATGAAGTAGAGCTAGCCGATGGAAAAATAGTAGGAACTAACACTATCCTTCGAGGTTGCAACCTATCCTTATCAAATCACCCGTTCGATATAGACCTTATGCCTATTCAACTTGGTAGCTTCGATCTTTGTTATTGGTATGGATTGGCTATCCAAGAATCGTGCAAGAATCATCTGTGACGAGAAAGTCATTTACATCCCTCTCGATGGCGAAACTCTAATCATTCGAGGTGATCGTAGTAAAACCCGATTGAATACCATCTCGTGCGTTAAAACTACAAAGTACATAGAAAAAGGATGCCACATTTTTCTAGCACAAGTAACGGAGAAGGAGAAAGCGGACGAGAAACAACTAAAAGACGTCCCCGTGGCTAGGGACTTTCCCGAAGTATTTCCTGAAGATTTGCTTGGTCTTCCTCCGGTTCGACAAGTAGAATTCCAAATTGAGCTAGTGCCGGGAGCGGTACCCGTGGCACGAGCACCTTATAGATTGGCACCCTCTGAACTACAAGAATTGTCTGACCAACTTCAAGAACTGTCTGAAAAAGGATTCATTCGACCGAGTTCTTCGCCTTGGGGAGCTCCGGTCTTATTTGTCAAAAAGAAGGACGGATGTTTCCGTATGTGTATTGATTACCGAGAGTTGAACAAACTAACGGTGAAGAATCGCTATCCATTACCTAGGATTGACGATATGTTTGACCAACTGCAAGGGTCAAGCGTCTACTCAATTGATATGAGATCGGGTATCACCAACGAGTTAGAGAAGAAGATATTCAAAAGCGCCTTTCGAACACGATACAACCACTATGAGTTCCAAGTGATGCCATTTGGTTTGACAAATGCACCGGCGGTATTCATGGACCTAATGAACCGGGTGTGTAAACCTTACTTGGACAAATTTGTGATTGTGTTCATTGATGACATTCTCATCTATTCCCGCAACAAGGAAGAGCATGCGGAACACTTGAAAGCCATCCTAGAGCTACTCAAGAAAGAAGAACTGTATGCTAAGTTTTCCAAGTGCGACTTCTGGATTCAAAAGTTCAATTCCTTGGCCACGTGATAGGTAGTAATGGCCTTCATGTTGATCCTTCAAAATCGAAGTCATCAAAGATTGGTCATCCCCTACTACCCCTACCGAGATATGCCAAATTTTGGGTCTTGCGGGTTATTATCGAAGATTTATCGAAGGGTTCTCGAAAATCGCTAAACCTCTAACGGAGCTAACCCAGAAAAAGAAGAATTTTCTTGGGGTGAAGAACAAGAGTTAGCCTTTCAACTCTTGAAACAAAAGCTTTGTGAAGCTCCTATCTTAGCCTTACCCGATGGAGTGGAAGATTTTGTGGTCTCTTGTGATGCATCACACCTAGGGTTAGGTGCGGTCTGATGCAAAGAAACAAAGTGATCATGCTTGTGGCGACAACTCAAAACTCACGAAAAGAACTACACTACCCATGACTTGGAATTGGGAGCCGTGGTGTTCGCTCTCAAAATATGGAGACATTACCTATATGGAACCAAGTATACGGTGTTCACCGACCATAAAAGTCTCCAACACATTCTAGATCAAAAGGAGTTAAACATGCGACAACGCCGATGGCTAGAATTGCTTAGTGAGTACGACTGTGAAATCCGTTATCACCCGGGAAAAGCAAATGTCGGTGGTGATGCTCTTAGTCGAAAAGATCGACCTAAACCTCTTCGAGTAAGATCTTTGGGAATGACAATTAAGTCACCCCTTCCATCAAAAATCCTTGAAGCTCAAGCTGAAGCTCTCAAACCTAAAAACCGTCCCAACGAGAAAATCTATGGAATGCCGGAAAACGAGAACGGCTTTGCGCAAAGATCAGATGGAACCTTATGTTTTGGCGATAGAAGTTGGATACCACTTTATGGAGGAATACGGGAACTCATCATGCATGAGTCTTACAAGTCTAAATATTCCATTCACCCGAGATCCGACAAAATGTACCAAGATCTCAATAAGCTTTATTGGTGGCCAAACATGAAAGCTGAAATTGCAACGTATGTGGGGAAATGCCTCACCTGTTCTCGAGTCAAAGCCGAATGTCAAAAGCCTTCCGGATTGCTAACTCAGCCTGAACTCCCAGTTTGGAAGTGGGAGAGAATCACTATGGATTTCATAACTAAACTACCAAAGACTGCTAGGGGTTACGACACCATTTGGGTTATCATCGATCGCCTTACCAAATCCGCTCATTTCTTACCCATCAAGGAAAATGACGAAATGGAAACCCTTGCTCAACTATACCTAAAGGAAATTTTATCACGTCATGGAGTGCCAATTTCCATCATTTTTTATCGTGACAGTCGTTTTACTTCACACTTCTGGAAATCTCTTCAAAAGGCCTTAGGCACTCGTTTGGATATGAGTACCGCATATCATCCTCAAACTGATGGCCAAAGCGAAAGGACTATCCAAACCTTGGAAGACATGCTCCGAGCATGCGTGATCGACTTTGGAAAAGGTTGGGATAAACACTTTCCTTTGGCGGAATTCTCCTACAACAATAGTTACCATGCGAGCATCAAGGCAGCTCCATTCGAGGCACTTTATGGTCGAAAGTGTCGATCACCGGTTTGTTGGGCGAGTTGGAGATGTCCAACTCACTGGACCTGAACTTGTCCAAGAAACAACCGAGAAGATTGTGCAAATTCATCAACGACTTAAAGCTGCTAGAGATCGACAAAAGAGTTACGCCGATGTTAGAAGAAAGTGCATGGAATTTCAAGTTGGTGATCGAGTTATGTTGAAAGTATCACCTTGGAAAGGAAAGGTTCGATTTGGAAAAAGAGGAAAACTACATCCTCGATACATTGGCCTTTTCAAGATTCTGGAGAGAATTGGCCCAGTTTCATACAAGCTTGAACTCCCGGAAGAACTGAGTAGAGTGCACCCCACCTTTCACGTCTCAAACCTGAAGAAATGCTTGTCGGATGAATCTCTTGTTGTTTCACTAAAAGAGATTAAGCTCGACGACAAGCTCAACTTTGTCGAAGAACCAATTGAAATCATGGATAGGAAGTCCGCGACTTAAGCAAAGTCGCATTCCTATCGTCAAGGTTAGATGGAACTCCAAGAGAGGATCGAGTTACACGTGGGAGCGAAGACACCATGCGTGTTAAGTACCCACATCTGTTTGCTAATTCAACCCCGACAACCACCATAAACTAAAATTAGGGACGAAATCCTCTTAAGGGGTAGGTACTGTAGCCACCTGAAAAATTTCGCTATTTTAAATCTTCATATTTATGAACTAGACTGTTTATCAAAACTTATTTGAACTAAGTTGAGCATTTAGCATGCACCTTTCATTTTCTTGCATAAAAATTTATGCATATCCGAGTAGCTTTATTAAACTATGCCTAGTATTTACTGATAATTAAATCACTCTCACAAGAAAGATTTTATTGCCTTACGAGTCCGCACGCGTACCAATATAATAAAAGAAAACGCGAAAAATAAAAACGAACTAATAAAAACCAAAAATCACATCATCGTATCAGTTTATTTAAAACGTATCCGGAAGTATAAGTATTATGTTTTTCACGTTAAGCAATATATTTTTACAAGTTAGACAACGGGTTACAAAATACATCTAATACCTTTTTACAAAATAAATACTAATTACAAACTAAAAATAAACAAATAAATAAATAAATCAACCCTATCCCCCACCAAACCCACGCCTCCCCCTTCATCATCTCTTTTGTTTTTCTCTTTTTCTGTCTTCCCCAGAAACGCACCCCACAACTGCTATCCCTTCCTCCATTTTCGCCTCTCCCTCTACCTCCTCTGCACACGCTGCTAGTCTCCCCCAAAAAGAGTAAAACCTCCAAACTTCTTTCCCAACATCAGAAGTAACTTCAATCAAAGATGGAATACATCATTGGCTTTTTCATGGAAGCAAGTCGACAAAAACTGAGGACCCTTGTCCTCCTTGGACCACGACTGGAGGATATCATCAAGAGAACCACGTGAAGACCTGCAAGCTACTGGTAATATTACTCGAAAAAAGGCTCATACCTCATCCCCACCATCGAATGAACAAGTCAAACCAACCATCTTTATTCCTTTATATGCCCCTAAACGGTTCACAGGTTGATACCACAACTCACAACAAAATCAAAAACTAAAAAGAGTATTCGAAGTGCTAGGTGGGTTCCTGTTTGGCTCAGATTGGTGTCTAAGAGTTTCTTCGATTGGCTTCTCCTTTCAATCGAATCCCTAGCTTTCTTTTGTAAGAACTCTTGATAATTTGTGATATATAAATTATTTTTATGTGATGAGTCTATTTTGATTATTAATTACTCGAAGTATATGTTTATTGGAATAAGAAATAAAACTATTGTTGTGTTGTTAATCTTGTGTGACAATCTAATAAGATGCAAGCAAAAACCAAATTTGGCTCATAAATTTAAGTGCTTATAATTTGGCTTATGATTGTTAAGATATGGATTATGCTTGGTTTTGAGTTGAGTCGAAACCCACTGTGGTTCGACCACAGTGGTTGGTTTTTGATTGTTTTGAATTTTGCTCCTTCCTCCTAAAGTGCGTTTTTGGCTTAGTATCCAACTTATACGATTAATAGTCGGCTTATCTTTCTTTGACTTATTCTGCTGTGTCGACCCGTACTGCCCCACTGCGAGGGTGACGGGTCAGTGCTCACGGTTGGGAAGTTCTCGACTGATATAAATTTTAGTTGAGTAAAGAACAAATGTCATTGTTGTCTTGGTTGCCTTTGAGTTTTGATCGACCAGGATACCTAGCGGGGAATGGGTAATATTGTGGGAAAGTATAGCTCGTTCCTAGGATGTGGTTATTTCGAGTCACTCTAGTCGCATTATCAAGAGATGTACATTCCTGCCAAGAGCTTTGTCGAGTTTGAATCATGGTCTTTAATCCTTTTCAATGTTAAAAACGTTATAAAAATACTATCCTTCCTTTGTCCTCAATGGAATACTTGATGAACACAAAATCTGTTTAAAAACTTACTTCTCTTTTCTTTCACATGTGGGTGCGTTTGGTGTTGGCAGTTGGGCCACGGCTTATTAGGGCCTGTTGGACCATTCAAGACTAGGCCAAAGCCCACCTCCTTTGGCTACTCGTTCGGCCCGCGTCAAGCCCATTTCTTTTTCCCCTCCTAGACGTCATAACCGAGTAGTCGCAGATTCGAGCCACGGCATAACACGTTTAAGTCTTTTAGTTGTGTTTTCTCTTGTTTGCTTATTTTGGTGCATTTGTCTTTGGTAGGCTCGACACAAATAAGTGGAAGACTATGTCTTCCCCTTTTGGCAAACTTTAACAGATTTCTAATTGGGCTTGCAAAGGTATTGGGTTTATGTTGAGTCGAGCCCAACTGTGGTGCGTTAGCTTCCTGTTACACGAAACAAACATATGAAATCTTTTTTTTGAAACATAAAAACTTACCAAGATGGGGCAACGAAAATTTTATAATAATAAGTATAACAAAAATCGTCATCCTAAACGTGCTACGATTACTTGTCTTTTTCACGCCTCGTTCACAACTCGCTCGCCTACCCGTTTTGACATATTTACTTTCAATATTATTTCACGATACCTCATTTTATAAACATATGATATAAACGAATAACGAAATACAATTAACTCTTAATTCATACTAAACGAGATTTATTTTAAAATAATAATAATTTCCTACACTTCGGTAAAAATATATTTTAGGCGTGTAAACAAGTTATACCCATTTTTCTAAAAGACTATTACAACTTATAAACGAAATATATTTATTTTAACCTTTATAATAAAAATTGTTATTTTCTTAGATATAATTCATATTTTAAGCGACGTCTTTATAATTTAAATACGCTTACTAATTGTTTGCGCTATTTTCCGTACATCATCTTCCGATTACGACGAACCCAAGACTCACTCGTTTTAATACTTTTGTGTAAACTTAAGCACTCCCATGAGCCAAAGCTAACCAATGTTCAATAATAAACGACACACAACATAAATAACTAAAACTTTTGGTGTATATAAATAATATCGAATCGAAATATAAATATAGTAATTAAAGCATTGTTACATTAATTATAGGTCGCGTGACGGTACTTGGTGCATCATTTACTTGACTCTTTCACTACTCGGATACTACTTTGCTAAGGTGAGTTCATAGTCTCGCTTTTACTTATTTCTTTTCAAACCCCGCGAGGGAGATGCATGCTATAAACTAGAACACAAGTCTTTTCTTGAACTGTATGCTTGCCTGATCATTATTATTATAGCCTAAGTTGCGTGCCATAAGTCCCTTACATCATGAACCATTAATCACTTGCGAGTGAACGCGAATATTGTGGATAGTACTATGGGAATTAACGACCCCGACTTGGTTATCGGAAATAACCGGAGCACTATATTGGTTAACTATGGAATTGGCAATTCCATCTCTGAGGGCAATATTATTACTTACACCAGTAATTAGGTGTATGCAGTTAGTTTGGTGTCATGAGCTTAGTGCATAATAATAATCTCTGTTTTCCATGGTAATTGTATTCGAAGCAATTATCATCTCTTACTTGTGTTCAACTATTTATTAAACCTATGAATATCACTCAACCTTTTGTTGACCTTTTAAGCATGTTCATCTCAGGTACTAATTAGGATATCATGAAGGCGGTGGGCGTCATAGGGCATTTGGAAGTGGTGTTGTTTTAAATAAAGTTATCATTTCGTAAACATTTGAACTATCTTTTATGTAACTTCAAAACTTGTGGTATTTTCTCTTGTGTTCCAAAACACTGAGTTTTATGAAATGGTAACAATCTTTTATTAAAAACGTTTCTTTAGAGTCGTTTTCTATAACTTATGACTATGATCCTCTAAGTAATACCCCAAGTAGTCTTCCGCTATCTCATTGTGATTTTGGGGGTGTTACAAAAATACCCGTGAATTTCACGGGTCTTTTAGCTAGTGTAGTGATAAAGTGAAGGTATATTGGATATTGATGATAATAAGATGTTACTAAATATTTAGTTGATTATTATGCAACTATGGGTTCAGTAAATCATAATCTTTTAGGATGAATTTTTGTTTTAGATAGAGATTTGAGATGATAGATATTATTTGAGTGGTTATAAGATTTTAAAAAGGTGAACCAAAAATGAAACACCAAACAAACCAAAAGGGACCAAAGATGTATTATTTTAAAAGACTATATTTTTTCACTAAAAGTCAAAAAAGTCAAGTCGCCCGAGAAATGTAGGCACAACCGCCCAAAAAATAACCTAGAGTACCTGTACTAGGTAAGTACAAGGTGGGGCCAACAATAAGGACATTTGTCACAAATATGCGACAGTTGCCTAAGAATTTAAATGAGACAGTCGCCTATGAGGTATTTGAAGAAGTTGGATTTTTTTGGGGCACATGGGGTGAACCATGTGTACCTTTGGGGTAAGTAAAGAATTGCCTCATAAAATAATGCTAAGCCGAGTAAGTCGGTCCTCTAGTAAGTCGGTCGACCCTTATGCGGCATGTAGGTCGCTTAGAGATCTCGAGTGTTAAGCGGGGTTATAATCATATGGATGAGTATAATATTATAAATGTTGGATTCTTTCATTTGATAATGGAACGAAATATAGTTGTTTAATCATGATGTTTGTTTTGATCTGTCGATTACAATTCAATTTGAATGAATAAATGGCAATGGATAATCTATATCTATACTACATAAAATGGAAAAATAGTCAAAGTGGAAAAGTGAAAAAATGGAATAGTCAAATGAGAGAGAGAGCTTATTTAATACTCTCTTATCACAACTCACTCAAAAACACATACAAAATGCTTTCCTCTTCAACACATCTCATCAACCACCATTCTCACCACCACAAAACCCCTCCACCACCGCACCACTCTATCATCACATATTGTTAATTGTCTGCCGCTAGGAACCGCTGCCGCTAGGCGCGGGTACTCGCCTAGTATTTTTATATGAATGATGGTTGATTATTTAATGATGATGGGATATTGATTATTGAATACGAATAATATTCAATTAATCTGAGGATAGGTGATCAGCTATTCAGAAGCAAAGCTTCAACATAAGAGAGAATTCAATCTCAATTAAACACAATGGTTTAACACTTAAAAAACGCACACTTCATTACTTAAGGCTAGGCCTCTATTTATAAACAAATAAAGTAGATATGATAGTAACATCCACTATTTCTATATACCTCTAGGACACTAGAGTTCATGATCGACATGCCTTACATTATTATTTTTACGTCATTACTAAAAAACAAAAACACAACTATGACCAACAGGCCTTATTTTTAACTTACATACATCAGACCACGCTAAAAAAAAAAAAAAAAAAAAAAAACCTAGTGCCTAAGCAACTGGCACATTTTGTCTTATGTGTTATTTCACCGACCAGGTGTCTTCAATCATTTTCTTTTCCTTTGTCTTCATTTGTTTCACTTGACTTGTCATCATTAAGGATTGTCATTTTTTCTTGAGTACTTTTATCGTCTACGATCTCATCTCCCGAGCCGGTTGCTTTAATTTCTTATGTCGGGATTATGTTTGCCGGAATTTCATAATTGACATAGTAATCCCATTTTCCCGATGGCTCACCGAGTGTTGACCAATTTTCTTGTGGCCTTTGTCTTGGTTCATTGGAACGTTTGGTTTTGTTTAATGGCTCATCTTGTATGAACCTTGCTTCATCCAAGCACTTCTTACATAAACATATATCACACGGGATATGTATCAAATCTTGTTTTGGCTCTAGAGTTGATTTTTTGGATAGAGTTCGTAGTGAGCTGTATAGCTTCTTTTCTTCTTTCTTAATGATAGCCATTTGCTTTTGTAGGGAAATGAGTTGTTCTCTTTTTTGTTGTAACAAAAGTCGAACTTGCTTTGCTACGTTCTCCATTTTTGAGTGAGAGTATTTACAAATGCATCCTTGTTGCTTTTTATACTTGTAGTTGTCGACAGATAACTAATCATATCTTCTTCTTTTTTTTTGATTTTTTCTTTAAATTATTCATGTGGTCTGTTTTTTGTCGAAAAGCCTGCTACATATTTTTACACATAAGAATCAAAAAATATACTTGCTACAAGCAAATGGTTATCAGCACACCATAAAACGCTACCTAGTTACTAGTATACTAGCAGGGTACCCGCGTGATGCAGCAGCGGGTACTCTGTGACTGAATTTTTTGATAATGTGATGTTATGCGGCCATATTTTTTTTAACAATTAATTTAGAAATAATAATAATGGAGATCTTGTTTAGTTTCATTTTCATTTTCGAGTTTAGGTAGATCTTTGTTATTATTGTCAGTTGGGGAGTGACCAATGGGTAGCCTAACAAAAAAAAATCTTACAAAGTTAAAAATGTTTTTTCAATAATGTAACGGTTTTTTTGTTTTTTAGTCGAGTAAGTTATCGGTCAAGGGGATGAACCCTTCGTCAATTTTGGAGCCGACCGACCTAGTTCGACCCTCATGCTGCAATGGCGGCGACTCAGTCGGCGCAATGACGACCGAATCGGTCGACCGATCACTGCGGGCAAGCTAATGGCTTTATTTTTAAGTACTTGGCTTAGTAGCTTGATTAGATTGTATATTGTGGTTAAATGGTTGTATATTTTGGTGAAGGGGTAAATTAAATAGTGTATTAATTGTATATGAATAATGTTTTTTAGTTTTATTTGTACTTTAAATAGTTGTAACTTATGTTTTTTTACTTGTATTTGCTTAAAAGTTCTATATTAGGAAATCTTAAAAATTAATAGGAGAGAAGGTACAAGATGCATTATAACATACTAGAAGGGTACCCGCGCAATGCGGCGGTGGGTACCCGATAACTATTTTTGTGGCGAACAAATGTTTTTTATTTTAAACTTCCTTATTAGAAAATAGTAAATAAACGTTTTTCAAAAGTAGATAGTCTAAATTATTAATAGTGTAAATGGTAAACATTTATATTTTTCAAATTTTAACATTAAATTATTGGTTTGATATAGTGAGCTTTTCTTATAAACAATTCTATTGAAATGTATCATTATTGGAGGGCGGTTACATGTGGTTTTAATGAGATTTAAATTTTCAAATTTTACATTCATTTTTTACTTTTTCTTTTATAGTAATATTTTTGATCTTAAAATTTTAAGATTTCCTTTAATAGAAAGTCTCAGATGCTTTATAATGTAGTATTGATATATATAGATATGGATAAAATACCTGCCCAAACACTACCATCGGCCCATGTCTTGGACCCCAAGGTGAAGAATCCGAATAAGAAAAAACCACTGCCAAGCCCTTACACCTATAAAAATCACCTCCACCTCTCAAAACCCTCAATCCAAACCCTAACAAAAATCCACAATTCAATTTCAATCAATGGCTTTTTAATCCACTATGAATGAATCTCACACAATCAACAAACTCACAACCAATTCACAGCAACCGTTACAGATAACAATTCACAATCCAATCAATGGACTCACGGCGACGCGTTATCGATCCCAAAGTCCGAAAAGTAGGCTTCTTCACTCCCGGTCCACCACCAGACCGGACACAATCCGGTCCAGCCGGTCCATCTCAATCACCTATATCGAATTCGTTATCGCCAGTTATGATTCCACCGGCGCGTCAAGCTAGTGAGAATCTGTTGCGCGGCGTGCCGGTACCAAATGTTATGCGCGGTCATGATAGTTTGGATGTAGGGAGTTATGGTATGTCTGAGTCTGTTATGAGTGAGGAGACGGAGTCGCCGAGGAGAGTTGGGATTGATGGAGAGTTTTCTGAGGATTCGGTTAATTGGATGAGGAACCCGAGAGATAATGGGAAGTCACCTGCAGTTGATAATGGTAGCGATTTTATTATATTTGAAGTTAATTGTATATTATGCTATGTGTTTGGATTGCTTATATGTTTATGGTGTTTGATATCGAGTAAGTATTTTTTAGGTTGTTTAGAACTGTTGTTAGTGAAATAAGTAAGAAGTGTGAAGTTGCTTAGGAGTTTTTGATAAACAATCCAGTATGTGCGAGATAATTTGTTAGTAACGAGAATTGTGCTTGTTAGAAGATTGGGAGAGTAGGTTATTACCTACATGAAAAAGTAGCTCTAAAATGTTGCAACTATCTCTCTTTTTTGGTAGCCATGGTTCCCGACCTTTTGACCACCGCCAAACAGACTCAAACCGGGTAGAGCCTCCCGTTTGGGAGGTTGGTGTGGTTACTTGACCGTTTTTTGCATCAGTATGAACTACGAGACTTCGCATTTTAGTGATGATAGTTTTTAAACCAATGATCCCCGAGTGGTTTGCAACCAAGTATTTCTTGAAGGAATTAGTGAAAAATGAGTGTTTGACTTCACTAAGTTTGGATGTGTGAAGTGGTTGAATTTGAATGGTGTTTGGTAGGGAGATATTTTGGATTAATATAGGCAAATGCTCTAATTTCTTAATTAAGATTTTGGACGGACTATTTTTAGTTGTATGTATTTTGGCATAGAATGCTGGTATCTAAGGATATCGAGAGCAAGTCATTCATACAAAGCTTGTCGCAAGTTTCACAATTGCGTGTAGTGCTACTATATCGATGTCATTGAGTGAAGAACATGCTTAAGTTACCAAAATGTTTTAGGAATCTAATTGTTTCACTAATCTGTTGTATTTTTTATTTACCGAGTCTTGCCGTACAAGTATCCATGTCAACACTTGTTTAAAGTGTTGGATCGTTACATAAAAGGAGATAAATTCTTATTCATAGCCATGAAAAAATATAAAGTATAAGGATATAGATTCTTATTCTTATTAACATGTGAACTTGATATCTAGTGTTACCTTAGTTTCTTAGACTAGGATACATAATTCATTTCTAGTGTTGGATTGTTACATTAAAGGAGATAGATTCTTATTCATAGCCATTTATAGTATTTTTCAAGTATTTAAGGTGATTATATGGTATGCAAGTTTACTTGTGGATTAAGTATTATTGGGACAAGTTGAGGAGTCGTTTATTGTCTAAGGAGCTATTGGATCAATGAGTCATACGAGTATAATTGAGTTTTGGATGAATTAGATCTATGTTGGCTAAACTTTAAATTAAAAAAGATGGTGGTAATTTTGGGAAACATGGATTCAATGCCCGGGACATAAAATTCAATGTATGTGATTGATTATGGATCCTAAGAATCCGCAAATAATAAACGACTCCTAACTTTTTATTAATATGAATAAAAATAAAATGTCAACATTTAATCAATAAGTGAATCTTCTCACCAAGTAGCTACCTAAAGTACTACTAATTAAACCATCACCAAGCTTAATAATTATGCTAACTAATACAAAACCCCTTGGACTTTCTTAACTCGATGATGATACACCTTGGACGTATCATTACCCGCCTCGCATTAAGCTACTTTGATCTGAATTTTTAAGGTTCCAATGTAGACGCGTAAGCAGATTTCGTAATAACGTAACAAAGCAGTACTTTGACGATCAACTATCTTCCTTGATTCTCCTTGACATACCCTTCCATCCTGGTCATAAGTGGAACTCTTCATAGAAGTGAGAAACAACTTACTTGTAACTATCGGTTAAGTTTATAGACAAGTGGTGCGAGAAAGCACATTTTTCTTTTTATCTTTTTTGTGTGCTTTATATGTTTAGCATTTGTTTGTTAGCGCAATTGGACATGAAGTGTAGTTACTAAGGCCACATGGAATTTGGGAAAATTAAGTCTCTGTTACTTGGCTAATATTGATATTGAGGCATAATAGATTTGAAAAGAAATCCTTATCATCAAACATCATAGGAAGTCTTGCTTAAGATATGTAATGAAATTTAATACTGAAAGATTCACACTTTTGATTTGTTTAAATTTGCTAGATTTGTCTATCCCTTTGCTTGAATATGCAACCTAGCTCTGGCTGTAATGTATGTTAGGATCGATTTTAACCTGCGAGGTTACAAACCTGTTGATACGAACCGATCCCATACTAGGTTGCATTAAGCCACAAGCTAGGTGTAGAACTTGCTCAAAAAAGCTAGCTCAAAAGAAAGAGGGGACAGCTAGACTTTATAAGCCACCAACTAATCCCATACTTGGCAATGTGGGATCGTAACAATACCCCACGCTTTGAAGAACCAACGTCCTCGTTAGTCACAACTATGTTGGTCACGGTTGGCGCCCCTCTTTTTGGGTCTAAGCCACCACTCCATAGGCCACCACTCCGAGCTCGTTGGTCACGGTTGGCACCCTTCTTTTTTAGTCCAAGCCACCACTTCATTGGCCATCACTCCGAGTGTTAGAACCTCGAAAGGTAGGGCTAGCTGATACAAACTTATCCATACTAGGTCGCATCAGGACACAAGCTAGGTGTAGAACTCGCTCCAAAAAGCTAGCTCAAAGGAGGAGGGCACACCTAGACTTTATAAGCCACCAACCAATCCCATATTTGGCCGATGTGGGATTGTAACACCTGTCTTTTTTACTCCTAACAAAAATAACTTGTCTTATTGCTAGTTGGTACAATGTATGTGTTATTTTTGTGTTTAAAGTTTGTATATTCATTTCAGTTCAGCTTATTGTATGTGTTGTTCTTTGCAATTAAGTTTATATCACTTACAAAATATTATTTTTGGTGTTTGTGGTCTTATTATTCTTTTACTCCTAAAATAAGGTAAAATTATATGCTCAAAACGTGAAAATGAGTATATGTTCGACATGTCAATCATGTTTTATGATGCTGGTACCTGCTTATAGATGACTTAAATTAATTCATTCTTCCTTAGTAGTTTAAGATTTATATATTATGCAGAAGTATTGAAATACATTTTCTTCTGTTTTGTATTCTATGTTTTGGATTATTTATCACTCTTATAATGGCTCTGACGAAAACTTAATATGCTGAGAAATCTAAGTTTTGTAGCCTCTGTCAGGGTTAAATATACATGTTTTAGTATATGTGCATGCCCGTGTATCTGCATAATCACCCTGCCATATAGATGCATATCTTTATGGGTATATGTACAGCGTCTATTTTATCAATATGATATGTGTATTTTTGTTATGCAGAAGATAGTGAAGATGTTGCCAAACCTCAATTCCAAAAGAACTCAAAACCACTAAAAGAAAAAACAACAAAGGCTGAGAGGCGCGCTTTACAGGAGGCTCAACGAGCTGCCAAAGGTTGATAATGAAATAGTTCATTACTCATTACTTCTTGTTTTTTGTTATGTTTTAGCGCTGTTCTGACATGCCTAGGATTATACCATATGATTGCTAGTGTCACAAAGCCAAATTTTTCATATTAGTTTGGATATCGAATATGTGTTCATGATTTGAGTCTGGTCTTGTTTGTTATTTGTTATAGTAGACGAAACCGATTGAAACCTTTTGTGCTCAGGCACAAATAATCCTGATTATATTTGGCAATTGATAGATGGGCCTACACTAGGAGGTTTTATTAACACTATTCGAATTTTTCAATATGCATCCTTATAGATGCCTAGGTTTCACTTAGTCACTCTAACAGATGCATCATTCAACTTTTGCTCCAGTACATATTTCTCATAATGAAAAGTTAAACTTTTGCTGTGCAATTCTATGATCTTTATATCTGTGTGGCTTTTGTCGAATATTCATTAAAATATATAATCAGATTTAGGGTACTTTTGGTTTGTTGATAGGAATCAGAATGGCTATTGGTTTGAGTAATGTGTATGGGATTAAATATATGATATGTATTGCTTTTGTTTGTTAAACATTTGGTAACGGTATCAATAAATGGGCTCCACCACTATAACCAAGTAATTAAGAAGAACAAATAAGTTGTAAAAAATTTGTGGTTAAAAAACAGCTACAAAATATAACAAACCCCCTATTTAGTGGAGAATGGGTCTATGGGTGTGAGTTCATATCGTTATAGCCAAACTTCTAAACAAACACTTGTAATGAGTTTCATTGTGATACATTGATTCGAAAACCCATAAACCAAATGCTTCATTAGTACTGTTAAGAACATCAAAAGATGCCACAGTAGTATCCAAAGATCGGCGAGTAACACACACGTTTAATTAAATGAAACAGTAGGGTTTAGGTAAGTGAAACATTAGGATCTAGCAGTGTTCCTAGGTACATATCTTCATTCAATGTCTTTTGGCTTGTTTACCTGAAGAATGTAATGCTCAAAACAGTCGATACAATTTTCAAGTTCTCTATCGATATGGAATACCATATAAAAAACTCATCTCTTCACAGCCTGACTTTACTCTAGAAAGATAATCTATCCATGCATATGATTTATAAATGGTGTTTTTAATAAAAAATCACATACGAATATTGTTCGAGATTAAGCTGTATACGAAAATGCTGCATAGATATATTCTTCTGTGTCTAATTAATTATTATTCTTAATATGCTGTCAATAGCTGAGGGCAAAAAAGGTGGTGCTACTTCCGGTGTTTCAGCTCCAACAATTAAACCAGTAAAACAACCTAATCAGAAGAAAGATGTTACTCTATTGGCTTCTTCTACTGCAGTTTCTGAAAAAAAAGGTGGCGATAAATCACTAGAAAAAGATAGAAAGAAAGACACAGTACCACATCCACGTATGCAGTTTGATGACAAGAGCCGGGTTGAAAAAGCTAAAAAGCGTTCAGTTGTCCCACCAACCGAGGCTAGAAATAGAGTTGAAATGTTTAGGCATTTGCCACAATACGAACGTGCAAATCAGCTTTCTGATCTTGAGTCAAAGTTTTTCCAACTTGATGTGCATCCTGCTGTTTACGAGGTATGTAGTGTGCCTTGTGTAAAGTTTCTTGATTGTAACTGCTTTGTGCTAATCATAAATCGATAGATGTCGATTTACTTTCTGGTCGATGATGGTTGATATACCATTGCGTGAACAAGTTTAAGGGTCAAAGTGTACATGGAAAAGTTTGAGGGTCAAACCATCTTTATTAACCATTTACTATAGTATAGAAGAACCCAGTTGACAGTTGGGTAGCAATCTAGACCCATTTATAAATGGGTCTGTTTGGGTTGTGCTTTAATCTCAAATGAGTCAAAAATAATTATATGAAGAGTGAAAAGTCTCGGGTTAATCTATAGAAACTCTTCAAAATATATATCACAGTTGTTCCTGCAATCATACTAAATACTATATGTATTTCAAAATGTGTGAAAGAAATGGACAGAAAATGTCTTTCGTTCCGAACCCATTCCAACTTGTTGCTTGACCCACACATATTATCCCCTTTTTCATCCATGAAAAGATGAACTTTAATTTGTATGCTATAAATACTAAATATTGTACGATGGTTTTTTCCCAAGGTTGGTTTACACTTTTTAGCTGGAGATATAATGTGGAGCAATGCCCGTTGCATAGCAATGCTTCAAGCATTTCAAAAAGTCATAGAAGACTACTCAACACCATCCGAGAAAACTCTATCTCGAGACTTAACCGCAAAAATCAACAGCTCTGTATCATTCTTAATAGAATGTAGACCACTTTCAATCAGTATGGGAAATGCAATTCGTTTCCTCAAAGCCCTAATACAAAAGTCAACCTTAGCTCAAACCGATTCAGAAGCAAAGGCATCTCTATGTTCAGACATTGATCGCTACATAAACGAGAAAATATTACTTGCAGATAAAGTAATAATCAGACATGCCGTTACAAAGATCCGTGACGGTGATGTTCTTTTAACATACGGCTCATCATCTCTTATAGAAGCAATTCTATTGCACGCTTCTGAACTTAGGAGACAGTTTCGGGTAGTAATTGTTGACTCGCGCCCAAATCTTGAAGGTCAATCAATGTTGCGTAGGTTGATTGAAAACGGGTTGAGTTGTACATACACTCATATTAATGGTGTTTCATATATTATGCATGAAGTTACAAGAGTCTTTTTGGGGGCGGCTTCTGTGTTGTCTAATGGAACGATATATTCGGCTGTTGGAACTGCATGTATTGCTATGGTTGCTCATGCATATCATGTCCCGGTTGTGGTTTGTTGTGAATCGTATAAGTTTCACGAAAGGGTGCAACTTGATGCTATATGCTCAAATGAACTAGGTATGTTTTGCTGTATTGACGTCTCTCCCTTGCTGTCTCTTTGTTTCTTTTTTGTACAAATGGGCGTGTCCAAAAGGTTGTCTTGACCCACCAAGAAATGCTTTTTTAACCTTCTCATAATTATAGTTAATGTGATGAATACTTGAATATGACTACCAAAAAATAGATGATAACTATACTATTTTAAGTTTTTAAAGATTTTTTTGCATCGAGGCCAACCGACTTTTTCGTTTTTCTTGTTTTAGTCATTGTATCTTTTCTGCATATGAATCATTAAAACATGGCTTTATGTCCTATTTGGGTCATTCTGTAAGCAAAACCCCCCAAAAAATTATAGTTTCATGGGAAGGGGATATATTAGCTGCA
The DNA here is from genome assembly GCA_910596185.1 of Chrysanthemum makinoi. Classification (NCBI taxonomy): domain Eukaryota; kingdom Viridiplantae; phylum Streptophyta; class Magnoliopsida; order Asterales; family Asteraceae; genus Chrysanthemum; species Chrysanthemum makinoi. Next base: position 228,509,712 of record OU343224.1, on the reverse strand, counting down.
TAACATTGCAGCTAACAACGCTGCACTCACAGCCAAAAACTGCAACATTTCAATATTGAACAAGTCCATTTTCTTCTCATGTTTGGAAACCAAAGCATTAATATGTGTATATAGATACTTAACAATAGAATATTAATCAATGAATGGTGTCTTTCCATCATAGTCGGTGATGGGTAATTCACAGGCCCTTTTCTGAGTTACCTTTTCATAAGATATAAGTGAAAACACATGGTCATTTTATCAGTCAGATATGCTGTTTTTTCACTGTTATTGTAGCCAGTTGGCTGCATGTATTTGCACCCAAGATATCCTCTTATCATAAATAGTTTAACTTTATGTATAAAAATGTAAATGTATAAAATATGAAAATAGTTGGTAGTATAAGTTACAAAATGACCCAAACATACCAGATTCAGATGTACACAAGATAGTAAAATGGCTAAGATTAGACAAATGTAAAAGTACGTTGGTTTGTTATGCAAGAAAGTCTTTTTTAAAAGAATGATTAAAGAGTTATGCTTTGAAAGTATCATTTGTGTGAAACGGTTCTTTACATTGCATCTTATTGCAGGTGATCCTGATGTCATAGCCAAAGTTCCAGGGAGAATGAATAACTCTCTGGATAATTGGGCTAGCAAGGAAAATCTGCAACTTCTGAATTTGGTGTAAGTTTTCTGAAAAGTTCTAGTTGAATTTATTGAAGCTATCTAATGACTGAAGACTTTAAAATCTGTCCAATTCTAACAGGTATGATGTGACTCCTGCGGATTATGTCTCTATGATAGTCACCGAGTATGGAATGGTAAGTCTTCTCCACCTTCGGATTATTTCGATGTCATCCGTTAGACTGTTAAACATTCAACTTAATTGTTATGTCTAATATGGTGTGAAGAGAGTAAAGAGAATTTTTTTTTGACCATGGGTTTCTACTTGACTTAAATTGAATGAGAACCCGCATAATAGGCGGGTCAACTTGGTGGGGTAACAAGTCGAACAGGTAATATTAAGTATGGGTCAAAACGGGTTTAGCTGACCAGAGAACACCTTTTTGTTTTTTTGTCTTTATATGTTATTGTAAGACCTATATATATTCTAATAAAGGATCAAATATTTTTTAATGAAGTGATTTTGTACATATATATGGTCAGTTTTGATAAGAAAAACAGTACTATAAGTACAATGGTAATCTGAATTTTGGAATATATCACTTAAGAGGTTGTATGCAATGAAATTAAACTTTTTTTTGGCTTTAAGCTACTCTCAACTCGGTTGACCCGTTTGGCATAGCCCACGTTTGACACACACAAACTGTTTCACTCTTGGATTGTAGATAGCTGATGTACATATCAGTTCGAATTTTATCTTCGAGCTAAGATCACTTTATCATCGAATTCCAATGTTTTTCCCATAAACTTTTCAATTGATAATTTCAGATCCCACCTACAAGTGTGCCTGTGATTGTGCGGGAGTATTGCAGAGAGCACATACTAATATAGTAACTGAAATTCCATCCTGGTTCTATGTTGGAGAAGTTGTTAATGAACGTATTTTGCTGATTGTTTCAAATAAGAGTTTGTGCCATGGTAATGTAACAAGCTTTTGGCTATACAAGGCTTTCAAAAGTTTTGCTTTTCTTCACTCTGGACCACGGGTGGGTAATATACAGAAAATAGGAACATACATTAGACGTTATTATTAAGCTATGTCTAGCAGGAGTTTTGGAAATATGATTGTTTAGCTTTTTGTGTAGGATTGAATTGCATCTCGTTACGCTAATTGTTGCGTGCACATTTTGCTCTATGTTTAGATTTCTTTTCCTTTTTCTTTTATAAAGTGTGGGTTTGGAAATGCCATTTTTTGAGATGCGGGATCTATAATAAAGATTATCCTATGAAGTAATAATGGTGTATATATGCGAGGTTTATAAGCTTGTATACGGTTTTAGAATCTTGCGGAAGTAGGTATAGATTATGGGAAGAGTATGCTAAAAGTCCAGAATTGGCCTAGAAATATGTTTTGGAACAGAGGTTGATCAACATTCTGGAATGCTACTTTGTGAGCTTTTATAAGACGTCCAGAAGTTTGAGGTATCTATATGTATAGGCCAGCTCACTGCTTTTTGTAAGTATGAACTTTTATTGGATCATATTTGGTTAATCCAGTATTAGATGCACTAGTTAGAGCATGCACAATGGTTAACGCCCCCCTCGGTGTTAACCATTGGGAGTTCGGTGTTATTTCGGCATTAAAGTGCCGGTGTTAACCCCTCAACGCACGCTATTTTTTTTTTTTTTTTTTTTTTCATTTCATTTCTGCCCTTAAATGAGGGGGTTGTTTTTGTAAATTGTTGGTGAGTTAAAGCTTAACTTGGGAATGTTATGGTTGTGGGTGTTTTTTTTGTGAGTTAAGGTGAAATGTTAAAGCTTATGTGGCGCAGACGTGGCACGGTGTTAAACCATAACTCAAGTTATGGTTGGGAGTGCTCTTATAATACCCGTGCATGCACATGATTTTGACAAAAAAAAATATTCTGTATTAATACCGAATATTGTGTTTTTAAAGGTAATTACATATATAATATATATATAATTATAAGTTTCGTGCACGCACGAAGTTTACACATAAATCAAATTTATCTTTAACATTTTAGTTCAGTATATACACATATAAGAATTTGCTCATGAAAATTGTGACATAAGTACAACTAATACTTGTAAAAATTTCTGTTAGGTAACTCAAGATTTAATTTTATTTAGCTGACAAAGATGTAGATAATATGATGCAAATTTAATAGCACATAATGAGCGTTGATAAAGTTAAAATATACTTATTTTATAATGAGCGTTGATATTATGTTGATGTTTTATAAAAATATTTTTCTAGATAGCCTTATATAAATAAATAAAAATTACATGAATCATTGTTATAAGTACAATCGTGTATATTTACTTTTATATTAAAGTAAACCGTGCTTACAATTTGATAGTTATATTCACGTTTTCAGTAATTTAACCGTATTTAAAATGTAAACTCATGTCCACGTAAGTTATTTTAAAAATGAAATAAATGAGTATTTATTGAACGTAAAAAAATTGATACTTATAATCTTATGTAAATTTATATGTAGCTATTTTAAAACAACATATACATTGTATATTTTAAGACATAAAGTTTAAAGGTATAAAGTATAATGGGGTATTTGTTTATAATCTAAAGTTATTAAAAAACATAGAGGTTTATAATATTACACTTAAGTTTATATAATTTTTAAAAAATCAACCACTAAAGTTTTATTAATTACCTCATCTTTTTTTAAGTTTATGTTTTCACAAATTTGACACTTATATTTTTATGTGTTTTTTTTATCAACCAAATATCTCCACCAAATTTGTCAAAGTTTGACCAAAATCAATTTAATTTTGACTTTTATTAACTAATCACATAACATAACTAATCAAAATTTGTCCAATAACAAATCACCAATTTGTCCAATAACAAATCACCAACAACATTCTCTCTGTAACAAATTCACTATCCTAATAACAAATCACCAATTTGTCCAATACTCTTTTCTAGTTCTTGAGTATTCACATTTTGTTGAAGATCTTTATCATTTCTATAATTAGAGATCTAAAGATCATATTAATTGGTATCAAGAGCCTACAATCCTGCACCTATCCACCATATCAAACTGAATTCTGTTAGAATTCAGTTATTCCATCATAATTAGTTACACAACCAGTTCTTGAATTCTGTTCTTTTGAAACAATAATCATGGTGGGTACAAGATCCACTGAGAATGCTAGAAGTGAACTAGACAGGCCGGTTACAATGGAAGATCTCATGCGTACCATCACTGAAATGGGTGCTACAATCAGAACCTTGGAGAATAGATTGAATAATGGAGAAGGTACCAGTCAAAGAAATGGAAATCTTGGGAGTCAAAGTGGTAATCAGCAGATGCAGTTTAGTAGAGTCACCAAGATTGAGTTCCCAAAATTTGGTGGAGGGGATGATGTTAGAGGGTGGCTATTCAAGTGTGAACAGTTCTTTAAAGTGGACAACATCCAAGATGATTGTAAGGTAAATCTTGTTTCAATCCATTTACATGATTTAGCTTTAATGTGGCATAGACAATTTGTGAGGTATCTTGGGGAAGATGTGTCTTGGATTGTGTATATGGAAGCAATTTTAAAAAGATTTGGGTCTGTTTATGATGATCCTTTGGGTGAAATCAAGAAACTCAAACAAGTAGGCAATATTCAAGATTACATTGATGCTTATGACAGATTGTTGTGTATAGTAGATTTGCCTGATGAACAATATGAGTTTCTTTATGGCTGGGTTACAAAGTGAAATTGAGTTGGCTGTGAGAATGTTTAGGCCAAGATCACTTGCAGATTTGTATGGGTTGTGTAAACTGGAAGAAGCCAAGTTGAATGTGTTGAAACAGAAGCATAGGCCATCACTTTTACCAACACCAAGATTCCAAAACTCAATTCCAAATATTGGCCCCAAACCTTTATCTTTACCAGCACCAAATCCCAATTGGAGAAATATGGCTGTGACTGTGCCAAACACCCCATTTAGAAAACAATTGACACAGAAAGAGTTAGAGGAGAAAAGGCAAAAGAACCAATGCTTTTATTGTGATCAAAGATACACTCCAGGGCATAAATGTGGGGGGCAAGTGTTTTCTCTTGAAGTTTTAGGGGAGAACATTGAAGAGGTATTGGAAGAAGTTGGTACTGGTGGTGAAATGGAAATTGAAACAGAGGAAACAGGGGAATTGATTGACTATGTGCCACAAATCTCTTTAAATGCTATCAATGGTACCACTACTTACAAAACTTTGAGAGTTTATGGTAATGTAGGGAATCATAAGCTTCATATCCTAATTGATTGTGGTAGTACTCACAATTTCATGGATGTCAATACTGCTAAGAGAATAGGCTGCAAACTTAGTAGTACTTGTCCATTTCAAGTGGACATAGCTGGTGGGGGCAAATTGTCTAGTCAATGGGTCTGCAAAGAGTTTAAGTGGAAGTTACAAGGTGAGGAGTTTGAAACTGATGTGATGCTTTTGCCTTTAGGAGGTTGTGAAATGGTACTTGGAATTCACTGGTTATCTACACTAGGTAACATACTAGCTAATTTCAAAGAATTAAGGATGAAGTTTAAGCATAAAGGGAAAAGCTGTTGTTGAGAGGAACACAAAAGACTGAAGTACAATGGAAACAAGGGAAGAAAATGCAAATCCAAACACCCCAAGCTGAACTGTCCTCTATGATGTTATGTGTTTATCCAACCACCTCACTGAACATGATTGCAGCAACCAATGAAGGGTCAGATGAGTCACCAAAAGAAGTTACTGAATTGGTTAAAGAATTTACTGATGTCTTTGCAGTACCTACTAACCTTCCAGCCATTAGACCTTTTGACCATAAAATTCCACTCAAAGAAGGAACCTTACCCATTAATGTTAGACCTTATAGACACCCACCCACACAGAAGGATGCAATTGAAATCATGGTGAAGGAGCTACTTGACACTTGAGCAATCAGGGATAGCCAAAGTCCATTTTCTTCTCCAGTGGTTATGGTTAAAAGGAAAGATGGAACTTGGAGAATGTGTGTGGACTATAGACAGTTGAATAGTGCTACCATCAAAGACAAGTTTCCAATACCAGTCATAGAGGAATTGATTGATGAGTTGCAAGGTTCAATGTACTTCACCAAGTTGGATTTAAGGTCTGGCTATCATCAAATTAGGATGTACCCTCCTGACATAGAGAAAACAGCATTCAAAACACATGAAGGACACTATGAATTTCTAGTAATGCCCTTTGGTCTCACCAATGCTCCTTCTACTTTCCAAGCTTTAATGAATTATGTCTTCAAAGAATATTTGAGAAAGTTTGTGTTGGTTTTCTTTGATGACATACTTGTGTATAGTCCTACTTTGGAAGATCATGTACAACAGGTAAGATTAGTTTTGCAAGTTCTGAGAAACAACACACTCTATGCCAAGCAATCTAAGTGTGTTTTTGGTGCACAAAAAGTGGAATACTTGGGCCATGTGATCACTAGAGAAGGAGTGGCTACTGACAGTTCTAAAATTGAAGCTATGAAAAGGCGGTGCTGTTAACCTCAAGCAATTAAGGGGATTTTTGGGTTTGACTGGATACTACAAAAGATTTGTGAAGAACTATGCAGTTATAAGTCATCCTCTGACTCAACTACTTAAGAAGAATGGGTTTGTTTGGTCAGAAGCAGCACAAGTGGCATTTGATAAGTTGAAATCAGCAATGTCTCAAGCTCCAGTTCTCAAGTTGCCAAACTTTAATGAGTTGTTTGTTATTGAGACAGATGCTTCCCAAGGAGGAATTGGAGCAGTGTTGCAACATGGTGGTCATCCAGTAGCTTATTACAGTAAAACTCTAGCTCCTAAACACCAATCATTGTCCACTTATGAGAAGGAATTGTTGGCAGTTATACAAGCTTTGGGTAAATGGAGAGGGTATCTTTTGGACAAGCATTTCAAAATCAAAACAGACCATTTTAGTGTGAAGTACTTGTTGGAACAAAGAATTACAACACCTACACAGATGAAGTGGTTACCTAAGTTGATGGGGTTTGATTATGAGATTTTGTATAAGAAAGGGAGTGAAAATAAGGCTGCAGATGCTTTGTCCAGGGTACCTACCAGTGCACAGTTACTACATCTAGCCCTTTCTACAATTTCCAGTGATTATATGCAGAGGATGCTTGATTCTTGTAAAGAAGATGAGGAATTGCAGAAGATTGCATCTGACTTGGAAGCCAATGCTCAATCACACAAGCACTACAGTTTGGTACATGGGCAGTTGAGAAGGAAAGGGAAGATAGTAGTTGGTGATAATGAGCAGCTAAGACATGAGTTACTTCATTATTTTCATGCTGATCCAAGTGGTGGACATTCAGGAGTACAAGCTACTATCAAAAGAATCGGTGGTTTATGCTATTGGAAGAAGTTGAGACAAAAAGTCAAAGAATATGTGGCCAATTGTAGAGTTTGTCAAGCAAATAAACCTGATTTGTCTGCTTATCCTGGATTATTGCAGCCTCTTCCTATACCTCAACAAGTTTGGTCAGAAATTTCAATGGATTTTATAGAGGGTCTTCCACCTTCTAATGGAAAAACAGTTTTGTTTGTGGTAGTGGATAGACTAAGTAAGTACAATCATTTTATTCCAATGAGCCATCCTTTCACAGCTGTTCAGGTAGCTCAAGCTTTCTTGGATAATGTGTACAAGCTCCATGGTCTTCCCAAGGTGATAGTAAGTGACAGGGACAAGGTTTTCATCAGTTTATTTTGGAAGGAGCTATTCAAGATGTTAAAGGTCAGTCTACACTTGTCCACTTCATACCATCCCCAAACTGATGGACAAACTGAAGTAGTCAACATGTGCTTAGAATGTTACTTAAGATGTATGTCAGGGGAAAAGCCTAAGGAATGGTCAAAATGGGTCTCTTTGGCTGAATATTGGTATAATACTAATTACCATACTGCAACCCAAGTTACACCCTTTGAAGTATTGTATGGTCAACCACCTTCCAATCCAATTGCTTATGTTCAAGGTCAGAGTTCAGTGGAAAGTGTGGATAGATCCTTGGCTGCCAGAGAAGCTACTGTACAGTTGCTCAAGTTCCATTTGGAAAGGTCTCAGCATAGAATGAAGGCAATTGCTGATGCTAAAAGGACTGAAAGGGAGTTTGATATTGGGCAATGGGTACTCCTAAAATTGCAACCTCATAGGCAAGTCACTGTGAGAATGGGAAAATACAACAAGCTTAATCCTAAGTACTATGGACCATTTCAGATTATTGGAAGGATTGGACAGGTAGCATACAAACTGGAGTTGCCTGCAAGTTCACAGATACATCCAGTGTTTCACATTTCTCAGCTTAAGAAGTACAAAGGTTCAGTCCCTACAACAACCCCCATGTTACCAAGATGCAACACTGAAGGTGAATTGGAAGTTGTTCCAGTGCAGATACTTGACAGAAGATTGGGCAAAGTGGGTTCTTCAGCTAAAGTCTTTGTTCTAGTCAGATGGTCAAATGGAACTCAAGATGATGCAACATGGGAACTACATAGTGACATGGTTAAACGCTTTCCTGATTTTGACATTGATGCTTGAGGACAAGCACTTACTGAAGGAGGAAGTATTGATATGAGTTTTAAGTAAAGTCAAAAAGTCAACACAACACATTATCATAACTGATTTTCATATAGCCGTTTTGGCGGGAAAATCAGTTAATCCATTCCTTGTATAAATCATTCACTTGTAATCATTTTAGATCATCTCTTTTGAATAGTAAACAACATTCTCTCTGTAACAAATTCACTATCCTAATAACAAATCACCAATTTGTCCAATACTCTTTTCTAGTTCTTGAGTATTCACATTTTGTTGAAGATCTTTATCATTTCTATAATTAGAGATCTAAAGATCATATTAATTTGAGCAATATGAAAGCTCTATTTTGTCACGTGACAAAGTTAAGCTATCTGAACTTTAAGCGACCGGGCTGGTCTCGGAATTACCCCTAAATGTAATTAAAGATACACCACCTTCTCGAACTAATGAACCATGCGGATGAATATGACCGTGAAATCATCATAGACATGCAACATTGCAGCTACATACAAACATTTTCCTGGAAGCATTTTTGCTTAACAATAGTTTCCGACTTTTAAGCCGATTAATCTACCACCACATACTAAAATAGGGTAAAGATCTCCTTCGTAGGAGGTTGGCAAACAATATATTGAAATGATAAGACAATTTTGAACAAGGGGTGGTCTAGCATGATTGGTCAGCACATTCACTCTCTTCCCAAGGGTGTTGAGTTCAATCTTGCTCAACTGTCTTTTTCTTTTATTAAACGAAGTTCAATCTTGTTTAATTAAACATGGTCATATTATTTTTATATCTAATAAAAATTGAATTTGAAATCTCATTTTAACATTAACATTCACTAGTCACATTTTAACAATAACATTCACCAGCCTTTTGTCACTAGGATTTTTATGACTAAATTATCTATTTTTGTCTAAATGTTTTAATTCGAACAATTAGAGTACACGTAAGTTTTAATTGATAATCAAGATCAAATGACTAGATTATCCTGTTCATTCTAAATCTCTATCTTTAATCAAGATCAAATGACTAGATTATCCTGTTCATTCTAAATCTCTATCTTTATTCATTTGCATGAGATTTAAAGAAAACTCAATATCCTTTCACCCATACATGGTTAAATCTCTAACTATGTTGTTGATTCAGTCTCTTAAGGGGTGTTTGGTTGGTAAAAATATAACTACATCGTATATTAAACTCCATGCAATTTATAATCGAGAAGAAATATAAATTACAAGATTTGAAAACTTTCAATATATTTGGTAGATAGAGCTTTCAAATCAATTAAACATAAATTACATAATTGCTCTTAATTATTACGGAGTAATATTATCATTTATCAAGCGAGAAAGAAAAATAAATAAAAAGGCGTTTGTGTCTAATGGTTTATTGGCCCGTCAACATTAAAATACAACTTATATATTGAGTTAAAAAAAACCCACCATTTTAGCACTAGTCGTGGGTCTCACAATATTTAAAACCTAATATTTTTTTACTACAAAACACTTTCTTTCCATGTATTTTTAATACAAAACTCATAAAAACCATCACATATTGGTGAATCAACTAGTCCCTTAAGGTTTTTTAGAAAAATCAAGATTTTTTTGGTTAATTGCTTGAAAATGTATCATATTTGCCACTTTTTGTTATTGTGTGTACTGACATTTTTTTCTTTTTATTGTGTGTACTGAACTTTTAAATTTTGATTATTGTGTGTATTTTGTGACCATTTTACCCTTACCTTTTTCAATTTTCAAATGATAAAATGATCATTTTACATGACTGAATAGTCACAAAATACACACAATAAGAAATTTAAAAGTTCCGTACACACAATAAGATAAAAAAAAGTTCAGTACACACAATAACAAAAAATGACAAATATAATACATTTTCAAGTAATTAACCCTTTTCTTTTAGAACGGCAAATTTTAAAACCTATTCCCACTCTATCTCATAAATTCTATTTCACATAATGCATGTCTGATGTCTCCAAGATGAAATGAAAGTTTTCTGCACTAAACTTTTTAGTGGCAAGTTCTCTAATTTGTTATTTATCACTAAAACATGCCTAAAGTTTAGTTATTCTACTTCAAATTTGAAGAACTGGATCACATTCCGAAACTTTTATAATCAAAATCAACCACAAATATACTTGCAACTATCAAGTCCTGAACCGCATTTTCGCTCAAAATACATCATGTGTTTTACGATAAACCCGAAACAAATTTTACAGCTAACAGACATATTCGTCGAAAATGCCCATGGTTAATAACATCAATGCTACATGTGTTCCAAAGACAAACGGTTAGAATCATGATACTCTAAAATCTGTACATGAACAAATCATTATACCTAAATTTACACTAAACAACATTAACAAACAAACACTAACTAAAACTTTTTATCAGAACCTCCAGCCACATTTTCTACAGCGCCTGCTAACTCCATCAACCTCTCGTAATCAATCTCAGTCGACTTATATTTCAACTTGATCCCACATTCCGTCCATGATTTAACACAAAGTATCGCTTGTACACTCGAATATGGTAATGAACGTTTTACCCTTTCAACCTCATCCCCTTTAGAACAAAATAGGTCCTCAGGCGCCATTGAAGTCGCTTGAACAGCCAAAAAATCCCGAGCCATAACTGATAGTCTCGGGTACCTTGTACTATTCACTTTCCACCATTCCAGCACATCGATGGAAATCGGGGCTGGTGGTTCTGATAAGTACAAAGTCAACTCATCTGTCGGGGATGCCACACTTGATCTTCGTCTTTTACGCGCTATTTCTTCAGCAAATGACACATTAGTCCCCCCATCTTCCAATTCTTGTGTGCTGCCATACGATGTAGTCATAGAAGAGAAAAGGGTATTCGAGTAATTTCGCAAAAAATGACTCCGTGCTTCCTCGAGATAATTTTCCAAGTTTAGACTTTCGGGAATTAATTCGATTTTTATTCGTGGGTCAAGGATGGCGGTCATGTATGTGAATATGTTTAAAACTCGATCATTGTAGCTTCTTACTCTTGTAGCCATGTCGATTGCGGCGTTTTTGAGCCAGTCTGGACTGTGACGGGATTCTCGGCATGCGGTGATGGTCTCAGAAATGTGGTCCATGAAGAAAAGAACTAGCCCGACAGTTGGTAGTTTGTCTGTGCATATATCATTTGTGGTTTTGTAGAAAGGTTCTAGATACCCGTGCATGAGATTGATCGCGTTTTTCTCGGCTGAACTTAGCAGCAGTCTACCAATCGTTTCTTCGTTCTTCCTAATTATAGTTTCCATAGATTTTCCTGCCTGAATATTTATAAAAAATAAGACAAACGAACGAAATATCTAAGAGATAAGGTTAATCGTATAAAAGAAAGTAACCAATCCTAATTCTATTTTGGGTACCGACATTATAAAAGGGTAAAAATCAACTCAAGAGATTAACATTGATATATGAGTTACATACCTTACGGACAATATCGAGCATTTGATAAGTACCGCTCCATCTGGCTGAGACATCAAGTGGAAATTTCCAGTTACCTTCTTGATAACTTGTTGTACACTGACTAAATTCCCCAATCATATCCGACGATGAATTCAATTCCAATGCAAACTCTCTAATCTTTGAAATTACAGATTTTGTTGATCTCAAACCATCCTCAATAACGGAATTCAATGTATGAGCCGCACACGGAACGTAGCAAAAAGGGTAACCTTTTTGGCTTTCAAGATCCTCTTTAAGAGTATGACAAGCATTTATAGCATTTGCACTATTATCATGAGTACAGGAAAGAACCCTATTTTCTAAATCATAAAATTTTAATACTTTAATGAGTGTGTGATAGATTTCTAAACTTCCGCAAGGCGAAGGAACCCGAGATACATCAAGTAATAGTTTATGGAAAGACCAGAGTTCATCGATCCATTGACAACTAATACTCATGTAAAAGATTTGTTGGTATGATGTCCAAAAATCAAGGGTGATTGATAATTTCGAGGTGACATGTGCTAACATGCACCGTAGGTCTTCCTGCATGGTTTTAAATACTTCATCAAGTACTAACTGGAATTTTTCTGTGGGCCAGATTTGGACTGGTGGATTGAGAAATTTATAGGAGTTTGATAGCCATTTTTCTTCGATGGTTGAAGGTGGTAAAGAAGCTAAAATTAGCCATTTTATGAGTAACCAGTTTAGATGGTCGAGTTCTACATGAGAGGGTTTCACTTGGGTTTGAGGCTTTTTGATGACTATAGTCTGTTGTGAACTTGGGGTGGAGACAACATCATCCGACTTATCATAACCTGGATGACGGTTGCTGAGGTGCCTGCCCAAATTGCCTTCAGCAACAAAAGGAAACATAAACATGTAGGTTAAAATTTGCTGTATAGAATTAAAATATATATATATATATATATATATATATTGACTCATTCACAGTTGCCCAATATTTCATTTCATAGAACAGATCAAATTAATAGATAAAAAGAAAACGGGTCGAACAAATCAATAGTCAACCATAGTATATTTTTTAATGCACAAAAGAATCGTTATATGATACTTGACACACTATTATTCATAAAATGCACATTGAATGCAATCTTTCTTGTCAATTCAAGCTACTGCCAGCTTGACTTATTATCCAAAAAAAAACTATTTATAAAATTTTTATGATCTAAAATAGCAGATGAAGTACCTGTGGCTGTAGATATTGAATAACTTTGTCCGCAGAATTTGCATCTGCGGTTCTTGCCATCAGATGTTGTTTCAAAGAATTTAAGGTAAACGGAAGTCATGGTCTTCTTTCTTGGTTTGGTTTTGTCTGAAGAAGTACCTGGTGCAACACTATTTGTTGGTTCGATGTTTGGAATGAATGCCACATCCATCACAGATTTGGGTTCAATATCTGTTCAAGAAACCCAATTAAAAAGAAACAAATAATTATCATTGTAATCCTAAAATAGTGAACTTTACAACGAAAAACCAATAAACACTGGTAAAGGTGAGTAAAATAGAACGGAAATTTGGCCATGACACATGCTAATCATGTTCAAGACATTATACCTTCATCCATAAGTTACTCTAGGTCTATTTGTTTACATCATTAACCATTTTATTTGGTTATCCATTACATGGGTCCAACTCTCTTTTGTCATACATCATTTTATATGATTGTTGACCATGATACTAACAGGGTTCTCCTGCTAAGAGAACTTCAGTAGCGACATTAGCGTTGGTTTGATTATAATCATGTTTAATAGTTAAAATGATTACAGCCAAGTGGAATAAAAGCAGGTGCAAATATGGCAAGAAATCAAGCTAGTACCTTTTAAGTTTTTGTATGTTGTAGTAGTTACACTCCAATCCATTAGAGGTCCAGTTTTCCCACCAACTACACCTGCCTGGAGCAATAAATTCAGATCAAGGAAGTTCACACACTAAATTTAGCCAATCATGCAACAAATAAATATCATAAATAAAAAAAAAACAAAAAAAAAAACAATAAACGCATAAGCAATTCAACTCAGAAACTACCCAAAGTTTTTACAAAACATCCGCTGTTTAGAGGGTGGTTAGATGTGCGTTTAAAATGAATATTGTGACTTGAGTTTGTTATGTTTGACATAAAGTGATTACGATCTTGAAAATTCTGATATTTTGGGGTCAAAGTAATCAGATTAAAAGAAGCATGTAAAGAGTAGTAGAAAAAATGAATGATTGATATACATGTACAATAACTTAACTATCCATTACTTTAATCAGCTCCCTATCTGATTCTTATAAGTATATATTGCAATAACCAGTTAAGAATCGCACATCCAAATAACCCACAAAATATCAACAAATATCACATATGAATATACGATCCCATATTCCCATTAGCTAACAAGTTCCATAAAATATGTCTATGCCCTATGCTACATTGCCCAATTCTTAGACACAACATACCATAATGTGCACAATGTTTGATCGGACTGAAGTTCAATTTGACAACATCTGCTCGATAAATCTTCTGCAAAATGACCCTTCTCACATGTAAGCGGTATAACTGAAAGAACTATGGTTCAACAGTATCCCTCTCCAGGACTAAAAGTAACCCGCGCACAAATGTTTTTGAACAGTTCAATTTTCACCCACTAATGAACCAAAAAAAGCAATAACGAGAGACACAATGTTTTAGGACCGGGTACATTTCGGAAAATACGGCATCTTTTTACAAAAATTAACACTACCGCGGTACCTAGTTCCGTCACTGATCCCTCTTATCGTTGAAAATAAGCTATTTCAAAACAACTAATTCCACTAGCAAATAATCAGACTGAAAAAGCAATCTTAAACACTTCAAAGTGACTTATAACCCTATATCGCAATAAGCATATTAGCGCAACTCAAAAGTCTGCATCAACATTATAACGCAACAAAACAAAATCATATAACGATACATGTAACTAATGAACTAATTAAACAAAAGTGTTAAAAAATAAAAATGTCACCTCAAACTGCATAAGAAGTCAAAAAAAAGTCAACAGCTTTTAAAAGTAGGGATCATCAATCACCATACACAAACCTGTAAAAAAAAACAATATTTAAACAAAAGAAACAAAACCCATATATAAAAATAGAAAAAATGAAGTGAATCTAAGTTACCCATGAAACATTAGTAGTTCAAGTGCATCAAACCCATGTTTCAAAAGTGTTCAAACAAACATGAGTTTAAGTGAGTGTGTTTGTTTGAGTGTTTGGAGGGAGATTGGAAATGGTGTGTTTGGGAGCTGGATCTAATAAGCCGGATCGGAGCCGCCGAGCTTTTACAGACAAATAAAAGAAAGGCGGAGAAAAATAAGGAAAAGTGATTGATGAGTGGTTGAGTCGAGCCAGCCGTTGGATTGGTTGTTTTTCTTTTCCTCTTTCTTGAGGAATGTACTAGTTTGCCCCTCCTAAGTTGTTTTATATAACAATCTATCCATCTAAAATAAATGTCAATCTTGCTATTTTAGTTTTCTTAAAATAAATAGTTTATTTCTGTATTTTGAAATTTATTTGTCATCATAAAAAAGAAGAAGATTGTTGGTGTAACATTGACTAAATTCTCTTTATGTTTTACGATGATAAATAAATGTTCACAACACATAAAATCATAAACGATAGGCAAAAACCGAGTTGGATCATAACTAATCCTGGTGCGCTGTTGACATGCCGGCAGCGCGCCAGGCTTCTGTTAGAAACGATTCCATTTTTGAAAGTTGTATTTCCTCTTACCCGAAAAATGTGGTTCTTTCATTACAGGTATTTATATGATAATTGAGTTATTAGGTAAACTCGCAAAAAGGTTTAGACTTTGAGAGATGTCAAAACAAGTCCGTTTTATAAAATGCCAACTCAAAACCATTTTATTAAATGCATCTAGCCAAGGAAAAAACTCTTTTTTCCAAACATAATACATTCATACTTTCAATATAATATCAAATGAAAGTATTCATATTATCACAATCGTGCATACGTCTTCTTTAATCACGTAACGGGTTTATTCCCTTATTGGTTAAACTAAGTCAAGGTTCTTTTGCGTAAATGCATCATTTCCCTTTGTGGGAAGTGTTTTACTTATGATGCAAAACACTTATCTTGTTTGCATCAAGGTGAATAGTGATTATGTTTATTATTTTTGGGCAAATGACAAAAAAATGCATCGAACTTGACACTTTTTATGATTGTGTGTAGCCAACTATTTTTTTTCTTATTGTGTGTACTGAACTTTTAAAATTCGATTATTGTGTGTATTTTGTGACCATTTTACCCTTAATTTTTACAAATTTCTAAGGGTAAAATGGTCATTTTACAAGGCAGAATAGTCACAAAATACACATAATGATCGAAATTTGAAAGTTCAGTACATACAATAAGAAAAAAAATAGTTGGCTACACACAATCACATAAAGTGTCAAATTCAATGCATTTTTTTGTCATTTGCCCATTATTTTTTAATCATGGATTATGTTAATTGATTGCTTGACTTTGAGATATTGGAAGTTGTGTTGTGAAAGAACAGATCTAGTAGCACAATAAGAACAATAAACAAGAAAATGTATAAGAGTATGGAAGGGGAAAATATAACTTATTATTGGTGTGTCTAATATCACATTAGGTGTCTCTATTTATAAGGACCTCAACATGAATGATATTAAGTACAATATTGGAAGTTACAAAGTAATAATAAAAGTGGAGGTTACTAGTTAGGGGATATGAATGTGTACAATCATTATAATAAATATTCATAACATTCCCCCTTGATTGTACATCATTCAAAATATACTTTGGATACCGCCCCATTAAAAACCTTGCTAGGAAAAACCCATTGGGAAAAAAACCATAGCTAAGGGAAAAAGAGTGCAATGTGTATTTCCCCCCTATGATCACTTCACTTGACCTCACTGAATCGCCGCATTCCTATGTCATATACCAATTTCTTGAATGTTGAGGTAGGGAATTCCTTGGTAAATAAATCTGATAGATTGTCGCTTGAACGAATATTTTGAACAATAATATCACCCTTCTTTTGCAAGTCATGAGTAAAAAGAACTTTGGTAAAATATATTTCGTCCTATCGCTCTTGATATAACCTTCTTTAAGTTGAGCAATGTTGTATTATCTTCATGCAAAACTGTTAGTGCCTCCTTCTCTGAAGAATTACCACATGATCTACGTAAGTGTTCTAGCACACTTCTTAGCCAAACACATTCTCGACTTGCTTCATGTATCGCTAGAATTTCTGCATGGTTGGATGAAGTCGCTGAGATCGTCTGCTTAACTGAACGTCATGAAATTGCAATTCCTCCACTTGTAAATACATATCGAGTTTGAGATCAACCATTGTGAGGGTTAGACATTCTGAAAGATACGTAATCTTCTAATATAACTCAAATACTTCTAATCAGTATCCTATAAGATATGGACATTCATTATAATTATCCATAACACTCCCCCTTGAATGTCCATTTGAGGATTATGCCTCGTTAAAACCTTACTAGACAAAACCCTGTGGGAAAAAAATCTAGTGAAGGAAAAAAAAAAAAAAACATAATTCCATTATACGTTAGGGGATGTTGCCTCTTTAAAAACCTTGCCGGAAAACCCTATGGGACAAAACCATAGTCAAGTAAAAAAGAGTGCAACGCGTATCTTCTCTCCCCCTGATGATCACATCACTTAAATCACTTAGTTGGAGCAATCCAGTATAATAAACCAACTTCTTTAATGTCAATATAGTAAGTGTCTTGATAGAATATATGGTTGATTCTCATATAAACACGTGTTCTCCACTTAACATTCACATATAAAGAATGATTAAACATATGTCATACTTCTCGTTATACGAGTACATCCTCGTACTTCACAAGTTATATAGTAAACGAATGCAAAGTAATTGATACATGATATCATTTATGACCACTAGTGAGAACAATCAATGTTTTTATATACATTTAATTATGACACTTATAAATCGATATTGTGATCATCATCTTTATAATAAAAGGGTCTTTCTTCATCAATTGACCTCATAAACATGAGCGTCGTTTATCCATATAAAGATATATAGCATATTTCTTTAGCTTTCATTATGCACAATGATTTCATCTTTAAGATGTTTAATTTATAAAATAAGACAAAACTTTGTATTTCATTTCAAGGTATTCAACCGTCTTGAAAATCTCCTCATGAGTTCCATTTACATTTACCTCATCGAACCATATGTAACTTATACCATATTTAAATTTAAATCTCTTTTAAACTAACATGGGTAAATTTGTTATTTCAATGGCTCATTTTAAACCAATACCGTATTGCCTTTCACTTATAATTTATTCAACTAGATCAAGTGTTATTCTTGAAAACTTTCTTATATGCTTTCAGCATTTTAAATCATGAGACATGCTGCATGCATTTTATATCCCTCATGGAATCTCAACTTCAAATGAGCTCTATTCATTTTCTTTTAGACGCATATCAATTATTTATCACATTGTCAGACTTATACAATATAAAATTATAATCCACCACATGTGAACATGTATTGTCATTATCATTTCAAAATCTTTGTGAAAATATGTGTGCCATCACTTGTGCTTGTGCACAATTTAATATCGGTATCTCAAAAAGACATATGCATTTCCAATAAGTTTTACACATTTATGTATATTAACTTTAAGCCCTAATCACATGTCTCATCACACGAGACTTCAATCCTTCATTATTTACTTGCGTAATTATATTTGGCCATTCATTAATCCAAGATCCTCACATTCATTTTAGCGCTATATTATTTACTTTCATAATCATTCATATGTAATAGTACTATCAACGTCGATTTATTTATTTTCGATTCCACACTTTACTAGACATTATATATCATTTATTGAGATCTCGTAATTTTTCACCAACCCGGGTTTTTTTCCTTTCAATAACATTCATGTCTAGTGTCTCTTTAAGAGACTATGGGGTCTTTATTACCTCGATTCGACCATATTAATTTTCTTGCTCCATTTTATCATTTCAATCGAGGACTTTTATTTGGAATCGATTAGCCTATCACGTTGCAGACGTGTCATAGACTCACTATCAATAATTGATTTTATTGCTGGGACACACATTATATTTGGAGCACTAGCAGCGTATATATGATCTAGTCAATTTATTTAGGTCCTTAAACTTGTCTGGCAATTACTAGATCTGGAATGTAAATTGTCCCTTGAACTTTAAGTTCATATTCATTAGTGTGATGATTAACATTTATATCATAATTCATTCCATATTCATTGCTGCTTATTCTCTCCCCCTGAATGAATTATCCATTTCAATATCCCATTGTTGTGCGTTATGGTGGATTTACTATAAAAATGTTGCACAAATAAAAAAATCTCACTTGGGAAATATGGTTTGTGACCAAAAACCATTCTAATGGGGAAGATTCATTATAAATTGTTGGCAAGATGCGAATTCAGATATTATAACATGCCCCATAAACTAAGACTTTTGTTCTCATAATTATTGGCTTTGCAATCAACTGAAGACGTTTTATGAACGTTTCAACAAAAGCAATTCATGTATGAACTTGGGCTACATAAAGTTCAATACTTATCCCAATAATCGCCCAACATATGTAAGTATTTACCACCATTTCCAAAGATACAATATGGAAAACCATGCTCGCATTTTATAAGTTGAGCCATTAATAACGCTAACCTTAAGTTGCGTCCTTGATGATCATTTTGATGATGCATCGATTTTAAAACTCAAAATGATACACATGGCGGATGTATAGGCCTACATACATCCCCTTTCTATTCTTTACACAACTTTTATAGGCTAAAGCCTTTACTTTACTATGGTGGTAATATATGAAGAATTAACTTCCTATGAGAACAATCAAATCTATCTTTGAAGAAACTTGTGGTTCTTCTATACATTTCACATCAACATTAACCGGGATGGTCCAACCGGTCATGCCAAATAATATAACAATCTTGGCTCATAAATTTATACTTTATGACCACATGTGCTTTAATTGCACCTTTTTATATTTGTTTTTATAAATAGAATAGTATGGAAAGCTCACATTTTTCTCATTAGCTTCTTCATGTCTTTTATAGAATTTAATATAATAGCTACATTAGCTTATAGCATTATCAAATAATAAACCATAATCTATACCAGTAAAGTATGACATTATTCAATGAATCAAGTATCTCACAAGCAAATAAAATTACATGATATGATTAGTCAAAACATATACTTCGTGTCAAAAGTTAATGGCACAATTTGAGTTAACTAAGTTATTATATTCACACATTTAGATATTTTCATTACTCTTATGCGACAATTTTTCACCAAAATGATTCTCATACTTATAACTATAATGCATATTTTTAATGACACATTTGTCTTTTTAAAATTAAAATAGTTCTCATTTATCTTTTCGGGTAGCAGGGATTGAAACTCGTTAATTTATGCGATCATAAACAATTAAAGTCTTACAGATACAAAACACCTTCAAGTTAAAACACACTTTTTTTTACTGTTAAGTGGTATTATTTTCACATAATATGAACCGATAGACAATTTGCATGTATGTCTTAAATTCATTCTCCAAACATACAGCTTTAGGATAATCACGAGCTTTATAAAATATTGTATATTTTTCTTGTATTAAATAAGGAGGATTGTGCAAAACATAGCTCAAGATCCCAAAAGTGTTAATAATGTTTATATAAAATATTAATTCACGTTACTTAAAATCCATTGTTTTGTGATAAATGACATTTAACACATAATGCTTAAGTAAATACGTAACTTGTATTTATCAAAATTATAATTTTTTTTCTTGCCAATTCATTCATGTTATTATCTTTAATGTTCTCATAGTTAGAAGGTTAATAAAATCTGTTTAAGAAGAAGCCAAGCGTTAATTTTCTTTTAATGATGCTTAATTTAAGAATGAACTTCCAAGTCTTCTTATGACAAAATTATTGTTAGCCACGTGTATTTAGATTCTCACACAAACACCTAAACAAAATTAAAAATATGAACTACATCATGCAAACACATATATTAAGATCCGCAACAATAATATCAAATCAAAAACTCATACGCATTGTTAAACAAAAAGATAAATAGCACACCTCTTATACGCATGATTAAATACAAAGACAAACAAGACAACCTTTAAAGCCAAATATCACTTAAATACAGTAGTTAATGACTAAGTTTGACCAAATTATGAAAAAACTAATTAAACACATGTCATCTTATTAATTGCTTAGGTGTCAATGTTTGAAGGTGTGTGTAAAGATCGAAGCTTCATTATAATAGAATGATAATATTTGACTGGAAACAAGTATAAAAGTCAATAAAGTTGTTCATACGTCAAAAAAAAAAGTAAGTTCATCCTATTATAATAGTTTTCATAACATGTTAGAACATGAACAAAAAAACAGTACAAAGAAGCATAATATTACAAGGTTGTCATATATTTATTGAGCGTAAATATACATATCAATGCACATACATAATAGTATAAGAAACATAGATGCGAAAATTACAACAGAATGATTACATTAACAATCTACACTAGACAAAATATAATCCACAAGAAAGAATATTCATACGACCGGTTCGCAAAACATGTAATTTTCAAATATACTAATGATTACACAAGCATTGGAAACAATTATTGAATGTAAATTTAACTTATGTTACGATTTAAGTATCATATTAAATTATTTGAATGAGTGCGTGTGCGTATTAAGAAACAATTGCATGCCAAATCATATATGTAAGAGTCAACAAATAATTATTAATTGCTCTATTTTTCATTCGTTAACCGTAATACTAAAACGTATCAAATCATGCATAATCAAGGCAATAAATAAATTAGAACATACAATGAACAACTATGTAATAAAAACAGTAACATCAAATAGTCATGTTATATTATATTGATTTACGTACTAGTCTTACTGTTGAGCTAATCTATGAACACATGATATGCCAATTAATTAAATAGTATTCTTATATACAGTGCACCATTGATTATAGCAATTAGTATCTTAGAAAAATGACTACGAATGACAATAAACAAGTTTAAAGACGTACCGTAGGGAATCAAAAGAGAAACTAAAATCAAAGCTTTAGAGCGTGCTGATAACGTGTTGTGAAAGAACAGATCTAGTAGCACAATAAGAACAATAAACAAGAAAATGTATAAGAGTATGGAAGGGGAAAATATAACTTATTATTGGTGTGTCTAATATCACATTAGGTGCCTCTATTTATAAGGACCTCAACATGAATGATATTAAGTACAATATTGGAAGTTACAAAGTAATAATAAATCCAAATTAGTGAAATTAAGTATTAGTTAGTCTCCGTCATTTGTCTCAAGATACATCCCGTGAATCATGCTAATTATTTTTTGATAAAATATAGAGTATAGAATAATTGAGTACAAGAAACGATTAGCCTGTGATTTAAACTTTTTATATGGAGGTTTAACACAACCCTACTATATAAAAAAAAAACTCTCTCTCCATGGGAAGAGGAAAAGACAGAAGGGATGAAGGAAGAGGAAAAGGTAAAGACGAAGAGGAGTGGCAAGAGGTAGTCCATAGAAGAAGAAGACAACAGGATACCAAGAGGTCGGGATTGGGAGAAGCTAGGGTGACCAAGTTTTTCATCTCGAATCTTCCGAACGGGTGCACACCGTGGGATGTTAAGTATGTTTTTGAAGGATTTGGTGAGGTGGCTGGGGTTTACATCGCAAGGAAAAAAGATAAATTTGGGTGTAGATTTGGCTTCATATCATTCAAGGACGTGAGGGAGGTTAAAGCCCTGGAACTAAAACTTGATGGGATGAAGATGGGTACTAATAAGCTCAGGGTTAATGTCGCAAGGTTTGCGGAAGAGAACGTGGGTTTGGCTTCAGCATTCGAAAAAAAAGATTGAAGCTCCAATGGTGAAGGAAGGAAAACAAGCTCCTAGGAGAGGTCAAGATGATGAGTTTAGTAGGGGGAACATGAGGGGGACATATTCGTATAAGGAGACGGTGGAGAACAAAGGCAGGAAGGAAAACAAAGAGGGTGAAGGACATGGCTTGGTACCTAAGTCTAAGGAGGTGTTGGTCCTAGAGGAGACTCAAGCTTTCAAGGAACTACATGGCAGGGCTTTGGTGGGCAGGACCGTCAATTTGGAGACGCTTATCAACTTGGATAGAAGACTGTTAGAGTCGGGTGTAGGAGACCTCGAGATACACTACATAGGAGGTTTTTCAGTCAGGCTTAAGTTCAAAACGATGGAGAAAGCCAATAAAGTTGTGCTTAAAGAAAATGCATGGAGGAAATGGTTTTCGATGCTGGATATGTGGGAAGGTCAAGTTTTATCATTTGAGCGAATTGCATGGGTTAAGATCTTTGGGGTACCGACACACCTTGCGGAGAACACTATTTTTGACGGGGTAGCAGCATGCTTCGGGAAGGTTATTCATCAGGCGCAATTGAGCTCGGAAGACAGCGATTTATCAACAACTTGTGTTGGGATATTGGTTGGAGATGGGGCGAGAATACGTGAGTCGGTAGTCTTGAAGTGGAAGAATCGACATTTCAAGGTATGGGTTGAGGAAGTCTTAGGTGATTGGGACCCGGAGTGTGTAGGAGTTGTGGAGTCGCCTTCGATGACCCCGAATAACTCGGGTAGTGGTGATCAGAATAATGGTGAAGACAAAACGTGCTCCGGAGGTGGTATTCAATCAGTTAACGTGGAAGATGGAGAGGTAAATTTGCATGGGAAAGGTGATACGCATAGGAGGGGTAATAATACTAGGGGGTCTCCCGAGGTGGAAGGATACGTTGGAATGGGGTATAGTTTTAATTCCATTAAGTCTCCTAAAATTGATGAGATGCAAACTGCTAAAGTCAAACGAAGAAGGACCAGGCCCAAGCCCAGTACCCAATCTAAATATGTGAGCCCAAATGAAAGTATTAGATCCAGAAAAAGAGCTAGAGTGGATATTAACGATCCCTTTGACTTGGATCGGTTTATTGGCATTATTAACTCTGGTCAACAAAAAGATAAGGATATCCTAGAGAATCAATTATCTGGGGAAATTAATGGGGTTCCTCCTGAGATGGATATTGATTTAAATCAAGAGGTGCAAGAGGTTATTTCGAATGGTACAAAAGATACAGGGGTCGATATTGAAAGCTTCAAGGAAGCTCGAAGTGTAGAAAAGGAGGTGACGGCAGCAGGGTGGACGAACCATGAAGTGGAGGCCACGATCGAGGTGGGTTTGGTGGTTGGGGCTGAGTTTACTAACTGTGGATCATTGGTCAAGAATGCTATCGAAGGTAAAGGTACTAATGTGGTTAAGATATGAATTTTTTATCTTTAAATGTTAGAGGAATTGGAGGGGAGGAAAAGGTGCCGTGGCTTAAGGATTTGAGATGCCAGTTAGGCTTAGATTTCTTGGCTATTCAGGAATCTAAGGCTGAAGTTCTAGAAAATTTTGTTCTCTCGAAAATTTGGGGTAATAAAATTTTTGGTGGGGAGTATGTGGGTTCCGTGGGTCAGTCAGGGGGCTTGATTAGTTTATGGGATCCAAACGTTTTTGAGATGAATTTGACAGTTAAGAACAGGTACTTCCTTAGAGTTTCCGGTGTGATCAAAGGTAGTGGGGAGCGTATTACCTTTATCAATGTGTATGCGCCACAAGGGGTAGCGGCTAAAAACGATCTTTGGGGCTTGATAGAAGGGGAAATTGAAAATGATTCTGGTTTGTGGGTTATCCTTGGGGGATTTTAACGCTGTTCGATATGCTGAAGAGCGTAAAGGATCGGTGTTCAAGCACACTTGCGCTAGTAACTTTAATAGTTTTATTCATAGAACAGGGCTTTTGGAGTACGGCTTGAAAGGCAACCAGTTTACATGTATCCGAGAGAATGGCAGGAAACTCAGTAAGATTGATAGAGTGTTGGTGTGCCCGGGGTTTTTTAACAAATGGCCAGAGGCGTGTCTCAGAGTTCTTCCCTCTCGGTTCTCGGATCATTGCCCGTTATTCTTCTCCTCTAAAACCAGTGGATTTGGGGCGCCCTTTTCGGATGTTTAATTCTTGGCTGAGTTTGGACGGTTTCGAGGAGGTGGTCAAAGAGGCTATTACGTCTTTTGAATTTAGTGGTCCTCCTGACACTAGATTGACTAAAAAGTTCGCTCATATCAGATGTCGAATTAAAACTTGGAAGAAGGAGATGGATGATAATTTGTTTATGACTGAAAATTCGACGTTAAGTGATATCGGCAAGCTTGAAGAGATTATGGGGGAGAGACTTTTGAATGAAGAAGAAGAATGGATCTATGTGGAGAGTAAGAAGGTTTTGAAAGAAGCAAGTGTGAGAAAGGCTATGGATTTGAAACAGAGGTCAAGAATTAGATGGGCTATTGACGGTGATAAGAATTTGGCCTTTTTCCATGGGATTGTCAACGGTAGGAAAGCTTCTAATAATATTCCGGGTTTGTCGGTGAATGGGGAGTGGTGTGATAAGCCATCGGAAGTGAAGAAGGAGATCTATAGTTTTTTTCAGAGGCAAGTTTCAGGAAGAGGTTAATAACAGACCTGGTGTGAAGTGTCATGGTCTGAAGCGTCTCTCTGATGGGGATGCCAACATGCTGGTTGAACCATTCTCGGGCCCCGAAGTTAAAGAGGCGGTTTTTAGCTGTGGTGATGACCGGGCACCTGGTCCGGACGGTTTCAACATGAGATTTATTAAACATTTCTGGAACTTTTTTGAACAAGATTTCAAGGATATTTTTGAGTACTTTTCCGAGGGAAGTTGGATCAATGTGGGGAGTGGATCGTCGTTTATTATGCTTATTCCAAAAGTGAAGGACCCGGGGAACCTTAATCAATATAGGCCGATAAACCTGGTGGGTGTGATTAGTAAGGTTATATCCAAAGTCCTGGCGAATAGGCTTAAGAAGGTGCTGGGGTCCGTCGTTTTAGATTCTCAGTCAGCTTTTTTGGGTGGTCACTTCATTCTGGATGGTCCTCTTATTGTGAATGAGATGCTCTCTTGGTGCAAAAAATCGAAGGATAGAGCTTTTATGCTTAAACTGGACTTCGAGAAAGCCTATGATAATGTTAACTGGGGGTTTGTTATTGATATTATGAACCAGATGGGTTTTCCTTCAAGATGGTGTGAGTGGGTTTTTGGTGTTCTTATGTTTGCCCGATCCTCTATTTTAGTTAACGGTGCTCCCACTTTCGAGTTCCAGTGCAAGAAAGGGATGAGGCAAGGGGATCCGCTATCCCCGTTTTTATTTATTATCGTGATGGAGGCTTTGTCTAGTATGATTACTAGGGCGAATGAAGCAGGTCTTTTTAAAGGAATTGAGCTCCCGAGAGGTGGTCCCTCTATATCACATTTGTTTTATGCGGACGACGCGATCATTCTCGGGGAGTGGTCTATAGGGGGATTAACAACGTGGTTAGAGTGCTTAGATGTTTTCACGTCTGTTCGGGGTCTCAGAATTAATTTGTCCAAGTCGAACATCTTTGGGATTGGGGTGAGTATGGCAGAGGTGGAGGAGAATGCATTGATTCTGGGATGTCAAGTGAGTGAGGTTCCTTTCAAATACTTGGGTCTGGTGGTGGGGGCGAACAAGAATAGAATCTGCAACTGGAAACCAGTGTATGATGTTTTTGAGGCTCGATTGTCCAAGTGGAAGGCGTCGTGTCTCTCAATTGGAGGTAGAATTGTCCTGATAAAATCAGTGCTTGGAAGCCTTCCTTGTTACTATTTTTCCATTTATCGGGCACCGTGTAAGGTGATCAATGATTTGGAAAAAATGATTAGAATATTTTTGTGGGGGGGTTCTAGTGAAGTGTCTAAAATTCATTGGGTTGCTTGGGATCAGGTAGCTATCCCTAAAAAGGCAGGGGTCTCGGTATTTGTAAACTCAATATCAGTAATGTTGCTCTTCTTGTTAAATGGGGATGGAGGTTCAAAACGGAAAAGAGGAGTTTATGGTCGGAAGTTATCGAGGCGTTACATATCTTGGAAGGTGTTGGGATTTCGTTCCAAGTAATAAGGTGTTGGGTGGGGTCTGGAACAATATCGTGAAAGTGTTGGCCAGGACGAATATCTCTAGTACGCCTTTGAGGAGACTGTTTAAAGGCACGGTTGGGAATGGGGAGAACATCACATTTTGGCTAGACCCCTGGTTTAGTAATGTGCCTTTAAAAGATATGTGCCCGAACCTATTTCGGCTTGAGAAAGAGAAGAAATGCAGGGTCAAGGATCGCATAGTTTCCGATGAGATGGGACGTGGGATAGGCGAGAAGTGGAGATGGTACAAGCATCCGGAGTCAGATCAGGAAAAGGATGAGCTGGATTTTTTGATCAGTGTGATGGCCTCAGTGGTTTTGGCTGATAGTAGGGACAAGTGGGTTTGGCTCGGGGACAAGTCGGGGACTTTTAGTGTGAGCTCGGTTAGGAGATTGATTCATAGCGAGCCGGATTACAGTAATAATTATGTGATGAAGTGGTGTAAATGGCTTCCGGCTAAATGTAATATTTTTGTTTGGCGCGCGGAGATGTGCAAGATTCCTACAGCTGATGCTCTTAGAAGAAGAAATATATTGGGAGTGGAGGTTTCTTGCCCGATGTGCAGTGAGGCTGAGGAATCGGTTGAACATCTTTTCACGTCATGCCCGGTTGCTATGTTCGTGTGGAATCATATATGTACTTGGACCCGGGTGCAGAGGTTTTTTGCTTTCTCGTTCAGGGATCTGATAGAAATCCATGATCATGTTGGTTTGAAAGGGAAAGAGAAAAAGGTCTTTCAAGGCATTATTCTTCTCAGTTGCTGGGCTATATGGAGAGCTAGGAATAAGTCGAAATTTGAAGGCATTATGGTGAAGAATGAAGAGATCATTAGCGATATTAAGTCTCTTGGTTTCCTTTGGGTGAAGTCTAGAGCTAAGTTTTCTAATTTGTCTTGGGGTGAATGGTGTAAATATTATATAGTGTAGTTGTTTTGTGGTTGTAGCCCCTCGGTTTTCGGGTTGGGTTTGGTTTGTCATTGAAATATACCTTTCAAAAAAAACAAAGTAATAATAAAAGTGGAGGTTACTAGTTAGGGGATATGAATGTGTACAATCATTATAATAAATTGTCACACCCCCAAATTACGTGTTTTTGCAGCGGAATGGAATACCTTGGGGAGGACTGTCATAGCATCAAAGTTACAGTTATATCGAACGACCTAAAGTGTCGTTTGGAAAATACATCGTTTGATTTAATAAAATAATCAGAGTTTACAAAGTAGGTCCCAAATGAAAATCAACTTGTGCGGAAATAAGTTTATTACAATTCAAACGATGTTTTTAAAGTGCGTAAAACCCAAGTGAAACGAGTCGTCACCGCGACTCCATGATGTGTCCAAATGCATGCCATGAATTGTATGCCTTAGATACCTGAGATAAAACATGCTAAAAAGTGTCAACACAAAGGTTGAGTGAGTTCATAGAGTTTGTGTTGAAATGTAAATCCTTTCAAAATCGTTTATGCAGCAAAGGCATTGTAAATCCACTCAGTTCCGCCCATACAAAACTTGCAACCTGTGTGTTCACAACCCACTGCCAAAATGTATGTAGTTTATGTGCAACACATGATGTCAAATGAATTCACAATAGTACCTAACTCGACG
This sequence comes from Chrysanthemum makinoi, assembly GCA_910596185.1. Lineage (NCBI taxonomy): Eukaryota > Viridiplantae > Streptophyta > Magnoliopsida > Asterales > Asteraceae > Chrysanthemum > Chrysanthemum makinoi. The sequence continues at coordinate 228,481,282 of OU343224.1, read as the reverse complement.
TAGAACAATAGCACTTAATCAATAGGACTAGACTCAATGTATCAGAGTCAACCTGATTTAGAACATTACACGACGTAGAACTGTAGCACATAATCAATAGCACCTAACTCAATGTATCAGTAGTCAACTGACATAGTACTTTATTCGACGATGTATCAGTAGTCAACTGATTTAGAACGTTATACGACGTAGAACTATAGCACATAATCAATAGCACATAAACAAGAACAATTGATCTAGTACGACATTCGGTTTTGAAACAATGGTGATCATGATAGAAGTTATCCTTAAAAATATAAAGTACTTGTGAAAAATAATTGAGCATGTATCTCCCCCAAAATAGTACAAAACAATTGAAAATGGGGCTATGAAAACTCACGGTAATCAGTAAACGTTTAGAGTATTTGTGAAAGTAAATGAAAATAGTTTGAGCATGTATCTCCCCCAAAGAGTTTGTAAGACAAATAAGTAATAGAAAGTGGGGCTACGAACTCACCTGGTGTGATTGATATGCTAACAAAATGAAGTGCAAGAAAATGAGGCTCGGAAACTATCCGCGACCTAAAATGAATGATATGATACTCAATGAGTTATGATGTAATGTTATGTATGCATTTCGTATGTTATTTATACCATTTCATGAAGTTTTGAAAATAATACTTATCGTCGAAAAATACTCTTTTGACGTCTTGACCATCCAAAAATCACTTTACAAGTATTTACGTCAAAATGTCATCCTACAATAGTTTCGTAATGTTTTATTGTGAAATTTTAACTTTTCGTCGTAAAACAATATCGTCGGAAATTTCATGAAATTAACAAAAATGGCTTCGAAAAACTAGTCGTAAAATAGTGTACGTCGAACGTTAGAGAACGAACTCGACGGTTTTGGAAAGTTTGTATCGAAATCTATAAGTTTCAGTTCAGGAGTTTTCGTCATAAAGGTCTCGAACATAAAGATAATAAGGGTTAAAGATGGTGATTTTGGCTAAAATGTTGGTTAAAATGAGTTTCGGCCAAGTTTAAACATCCATAAATAATTTATTACAACTCCGCTATACAAACGGTTGATCGTTTTGAAAAATATGCTTGGTGATCTTGATTTTATTAGAAGACATTTCGCTCCAAAAAGTTCTACATCATGGTTAAAAACAGCCTCCAACATGGTCGTTTTAGTTACCGTAACACTTTGTCTCGTAAAAATAATATAGTTTTTCAGAAAATAATAGTTACGGCAATTTTATGAAAACGCGCATATCTTTGTCGTTTCAAATCCGCTTTTACGTGATAATACGCCCTTAGCTTCGTATCAAAGTATACTAATATATTTTTGATAAGTCGAAATAATTTGTGAAGCTTAAGGCTCGTTTTTGACTAATAAAACAATAATAGTGTGCTGAAATTTTCAGAAATTATATATTTCGTCGTCAAACTTGTAAAATTCATAACTTCTTCGTTATAACTCCGTTTTATTCCGTTCAAGCGGCCACGGATTCGTTTTAAAGTATATTTTCTAAATATCAAGACCAAAAATTCGTGCCTACTGTCGGATTTTCCAGAAAAACAAAATAAGGACAGACCACTTTATATACTTGTCGAAAATAGTTTTTCTCGTACTAAGCCTATTCCAATCCCTTCAAATCAACTCCAAAGCTAATCTAATCCTACCATACACCTTCTTAGGGTGTCATGGGTTCCTAAACATCATCAAGACCAATATATAACAAGGGGATAATTATAGGATGACCTTTATATATAGAACTCTTAAAATCAATGTAAAATGGTATAAACAACACAAGTCTTGCATGTTTTTGCTCAAAAATGATGAGATGAGTATGAAATGAATATGTAAGATGAAAAATAAATATGAGATGCTTACAAGTGATATGATGAGGTGATTAGAACCAAGGATTAAACCTAAACACCCTAGGTTTTTATTTCAAAACCTTATTAAGAGTGTGATCTAGATTGTAAAACTTGAACTTGTAAAATTTTTGTGATCCCTTCTAAACACCTTTATATGGCCGGATTTTTTAGAGAGAAGAAATACCAAGGGAGAACTTTGCTATCTTGAAAATTTAGATGAATGAAATGAAGTGAAGACTAAGTGAAGTGTACATCTATACAACATTAAAAATTCTACCAACTTAAAGATACATCCCCCCCTCAAGGCCGGTTTTGGGGGGATTGTGTCTACTATATGTTTTTTTTTTCTTTTATTTATACATTATGTATATACTTGTATACTTGTAAGAAAAGTGTAAGTAAATGTGTAAATAATAATGACTTGTAAGGTTTTGGTAGCTTTTAGGTACAAGTAAATTTTTAATAGATCAAAATAGAGTATAATGATATTATAAAAATTGTAAAAATACATTCCTTGTGAAATTTGAGTGATAAAATAATTATCGTGTAGTTTTTTAAGAAAAACGTCGTAATAATATAAATTTAACAATTTATATACGAAATAAATTTAGAACACTAGGTAAACTCAAAATATAGTTTTTATAAACTAAATGTAAGTATAAAAATATATTGGGATCATTTTTGGAAGCATCGGATTAAATGTTCAAAATAATAACTCACGCGATAACGTTTATTTAATATAAAATTTACGCGTTAAATGTGAAATGTAAAATCATGAATGAACTAATATGATGCAAATGATGTTAATGAAATGTAGACTAAACTTAGTCCACATGAAATGTTCGTGATGATATGATCATGAATTCGCCGCTAAACCTTTAAGGTTACGCGAATTTGGAACACGTAAACCTAGTTTACGATAAATGATGAAATTGTGAAACGTGAATTGTTTTGAGAAATGACCAAAAATTGAGAATTGTGACATTCTTCCCATGTCAGAGGAATCACGTCCTCGTGATTCAATCGATGATACTATGGTTCGAACCTCAACAAGGGTTCTAAAAGTTTATGCTCGTGCATATGAGTTACTCGCCCCACAAGATAATGCCGTCGCTATTATGAGCAATTCCCATCCTAAATACATGCTTTCTTATGATTAGGCTCGATGAGACAAGCTTCCCCATTCTCAAGCAAAATTTTTAAAAGACTTTTTGGTAACCGATTTTTGCTTAATCCCACAACTCATCAAACAAGAACTGTCATACGATTAGGCTAAATCGGTTTAGGTAACGACTTGTTTCTAGCTCGATCTTTGCAACTCATCAAACAAGAACTGCCACGCGGATCAAACTGGAAACAAGTGGTTTGAAGAAAATCTTTTGAAAATTTGGCTTGATTACGAATTGCTTACATATGAGACTACTACTCCCTTCATTGCATGATTCTTCCCGAATTAGACATAGGTGATCAGGCTATGTATAATTTAGGAGTAACTATGCAATGCTTGGACTAATCGACTCATATGATGTTTGGTGTTGAGTCATAAGTCCGCATGTATAAAGAATGTGCACTTATAATGATATGATGAGATGCTATGATGATGTAGTTATAGTCTAGGGTCAATGATGCAACCTAGTTCTCTATAACCGATGCTCAGATACCAATCTGTCACACCCCAAATTACGTGTTTTGCAAGTGAATGGAATACCTTGGGGGATGACTGTCATAGCATCAAAGTTACAGTTATATCGAAAGACCTAAAGTGTCGTTTGGAAAATACATCGTTTGATTTAATAAAATAATCAGAGTTTACAAAAGTGTAGGTCCCAAATGAAAATCAACTTGTGCGGAAATAAGTTTATTACAATTCAAACGATGTTTTTAAAGTGCGTAAAACCCAAGTGAAACGAGTCGTCACCGCGACTCCATGATGTGTCCAAATGCATGCCATGAATTGTATGCCTTAGATACCTGAGATAAAACATGCTAAAAAGTGTCAACACAAAGGTTGAGTGAGTTCATAGAGTTTGTGTTGAAATGTAAATCCTTTCAAAATCGTTTATGCAACAAAGGCATTGTAAATCCACTCAGTCCCAAGTTCCGCCCATACAAAACTTGCAACCTGTGTGTTCACAACCCACTGCCAAAATGTATGTAGTTTATGTGCAACACATGATGTCAAATGAATTCACAATAGTACCTAACTCGACGTAGAACAATAGCACTTAATCAATAGGACTAGACTCAATGTATCAAGAGTCAACTGATTTAGAACATTATCGACGTGAAATCAGAGCACATAATCAATAGCACCTAACTCAATGTATCAATAGTCAACTGACATAGTACTTTATTCGACGATGTATCAGTAGTCAACTGATTTAGAACGTTATATGACGAGAACTATAGCACATAATCAATAGCACATAAACAAGAACAATTGATCTAGTACGACATTCGGTTTTGAAACAATGGTGATCATGATAGAAGTTATCCTTAAAAATATAAAGTACTTGTGAAAATAATTGAGCATGTATCTCCCCCAAAATAGTACAAAACAATTGAAAATGGGGCTATGAAAACTCACGGTAATCAAGAACGTTTAGAGTATTTGTGAAAGTAAATGAAAATAGTTTGAGCATGTATCTCCCCAAAAGAGTTTGTAAGACAAATAAGTAATAGAAAGTGGGCTACTTAACTCACCCGGTGTGATTGATATGCTAACAAAATGAAGTGTAAGAAAATGAGGCTCGGAAACTATCCGCGACCTAAAATGAATGATATGATACTCAATGAGTTATGATGTAATGTTATGTATGCATTTCAGATGTTATTTATACCATTTGTGAGTTTTGAAAATAATATTTATCGTCGAAAATACTCTTTTGACGTCTTGACCATCCAAAAATCACTTTACAAGTATTTACGTCAAAATGTCATCCTACAATAGTTTCGTAATGTTTTATTGTGAAATTTTAACTTTTCGTCAAAACAATATCGCGGAAATTTCATGAAATTAACAAAATGGCTTCAAAAACTAGTCGTAAACTAGTGTACGTCGAACGTTAGAGAACGAACTCGACGGTTTTGGAAAGTTTGTATCGAAATCTATAAGTTTCAGTTCAGGAGTTTTCGTCATAAAGGTCTCGAACATAAAGATAATAAGGGTTAAAGATGGTGATTTTGGCTAAAATGTTGGTTAAAAATGAGTTTCGGCCAAGTTTAAACATCCATAAATAATTTATTACAACTCCGCTATACAAACGGTTGATCGTTTTGAAAAATATGCTTGGTGATCTTGATTTTATTAGAAGACATTTCGCTCCAAAAAGTTCTACATCATGGTTAAAAACAGCCTCCAACATGGTCGTTTTAGTTACCGTAACACTTTGTCTCGTAAAAATAATATAGTTTTTCAGAAAATAATAGTTACGGCAATTTTATGAAAACGTTCATATCTTTGTCGTTTCAAATCCGTTTTCTACGTATAATACGCCCTTAGCTTCGTATCAAAGTATACTAATATATTTTTGATAAGTCGAAATAATTTGTGAAGCTTAAGGCTCGTTTTTGACTCGAATAAAACAATAATAGTGTGCTGAAATTTTCAGAAATTATATATTTCGTTGTCAAACTTGTAAAATTCATAACTTCTTCGTTATAACTCCGTTTTATTCCGTTCAAGCGGCCACGGATTCGTTTTAAAGTATATTTTCTAAATATCAAGACCAAAAATTCGTGCCTACTGTCGGATTTTCCAGAAAAACAAAATAAGGACAGACCACTTTATATACTTGTCGAAAATAGTTTTTCTCGTACTAAGCCTATTCCAATCCCTTCAAATCAACTCCAAAGCTAATCTAATCCTACCATACACCTTCTTAGGGTGTCATGGGTTCCTAAACATCATCAAGACCAATATATAACAAGGGGATAATTATAGGATGACCTTTATATATAGAACTCTTAAAATCAATGTAAAAATGGTATAAACAACACAAGTCTTGCATGTTTTTGCTCAAAAATGATGAGATGAGTATGAAATGAATATGTAAGATGAAAAATAAATATGAGATGCTTACAAGTGATATGATGAGGTGATTAGAACCAAGGATTAAACCTAAACACTCTAGGTTTTTATTTCAAAACCTTATAAAGAGTGTGATCTAGATTGTAAAACTTGAACTTGTAAAATTTTTGTGATCCCTTCTAAACACCTTTATATGGCCGGATTTTTAGAGAGAAGAAATACCAAGGGAGAACTTTGCTATCTTGAAAATTTAGATGAATGAAATGAAGTGAAGACTAAGTGAAGTGTACATCTATACAACATTAAAAATTCTACCAACTTAAAGATACATCCCCCCCTCAAGGCCGGTTTTGGGGGGATTGTGTCTACTATATGTTTTTTTTTTTTTTTTTCTCTTTTATTTATACATTATGTATATACTTGTATACTTGTAAGAAAAGTGTAAGTAAATGTGTAAATAATAATGACTTGTAAGGTTTTGGTAGCTTTTAGGTACAAGTAAATTTTTAATAGATCAAAATAGAGTATAATGATATTATAAAAATTGTAAAAATACATTCCTTGTGAAATTTGAGTGATAAAATAATTATCGTGTAGTTTTTTAAGAAAAACGTCGTAATAATATAAATTTAACAATTTATATACGAAATAAATTTAGAACACTAGGTAAACTCAAAATATAGTTTTTATAAACTAAATGTAAGTATAAAAATATATTGGGATCATTTTTGGAAGCATCGGATTAAATGTTCAAAATAATAACTCACGCGATAACGTTTATTTAATATAAAATTTACGCGTTAAATGTGAAATGTAAAATCATGAATGAACTAATATGATGCAAATGATGTTAATGAAATGTAGACTAAACTTAGTCCACATGAAATGTTCGTGATGATATGATCATGAATTCGCCGCTAAACCTTTAAGGTTACGCGAATTTGGAACACGTAAACCTAGTTTACGATAAATGATGAAATTGTGAAACGTGAATTGTTTTGAGAAATGACCAAAAATTGAGAATTGTGACATAAATATTCATAACAAGTTGAATAATCTTTTCTATATTTTCACTTTTCAACAAATAAATGTTTTACACACTCTCACATTCAATATTCTTGTCTCTTACATTTTCTACACAATCTCATTTATTCCCCACATTCCATCACACATTCCCTAATCATTTGTTTGTCACAAATATTCTGACAATATATCATATTACACATTCTATACATTAAACATTCTTCTTCTTCCTCACTTTAGCCTAAACCATTCTCACATTTCTTCACCACATATCACATCCCCAAGCTTGAATTTGAATGTGTCAACTCACACTTCTTACATACTTACTTCTTCTACACTCAATCCTCTCACAACCCTCAACATTCGCATTCAAAAATATTTGTTTATTCAAGCTTGTCTCCTTCCTCTCCAACATATGATCTTATATGTCACATCACCATTCTTTTTACAACACACTCAATCACTCACTTTCCATGGCTAACCCACATCTAACCCAAGTAACATTCTAATTTCAAATGTTTCCTCTCACAACATCCACCCTTCTTCTCCAAGTTTAGTTAACTTAACCCAAGCCAACTTGTGACAACTCACATCCCTCTCACAACTCTAAATCAACCATGGTTTGTGTCATAACCTTAGCTTCCTACACACTCTCTCAACATTCATATTTGAATTTGAATTAACCTCTCTCACATACTACCTTCCTCAATACACATCTATCTCACACACTCTCATAATCATATTTGAATTTGAAATTCAAATTCAAATTGTGCCAACTCATATCCCTCACAAAACCTTACACAATGTCATAACATCGTATCATACACACTCAACCCTCTCATACAACATTTAAATTTGAATTTCAAAAGTTTATGTCTCTTGCTTTTACAACTCATAATCCCACTTTTACACTCAACATTCTTACAACTTTAATTTGAAATGAAATTCAAATTTGGGAGGCATGTTATTATCCAACCCTTGGGGAATACCCATATATAATCCTTTTGTCCATTGGTTATTCTCTTTCTCTTTGAAAATGGACAAACACCTCAAAATATCTTTATAACACTTCACATAATATTTTTATCAAACGACTATTTGAGTTGGTTGGCCTTATAACACTTTGTGTGTTGGAATGAACTTGAAAATGTTAAAAGTGAAGTGCACTTGGGGGTTTAACAAGACAGGGTAGTCATAACCAAGACCGGGATCAAGACCTGATCCTAACGCGCTGGTTGGCGCGTCAATACGCCAGCAACGCTCCAGCCACTTATCAAAAGTCTTGATCCTTGGCTTGGTTTATAAATACCCCTTTTGGCTAGTGTATTCCTTACCTCTTGCCATTCATTATTTCTCTCTTATTTCTTCTCTATATCCCTCTAAGTCTAATATCTTCTTGTGATCTAATCCATTCTCGTATCATTCTTGAAACCACACATCTCAGTAAGAGAGATTCACAAGAACCTAATCCACTATTGTTAATTGTGTCGTGGGTCTTCTTCTTTATACCATTTCTACTAGAATCGAGTCTCTTGGGTAGGTTAGGTTTGGTTCAATCAAAGAAACTTATTCATTTATTTATGGGTGTAACAAGACTTGTACCTTTGTGGTCAAGCCAAGATCGGGTGAATATCTTGTTGGGGTTTGATACTTCTGGGGGGAAGTTCTTTGTGGTCTTAGTGGTTAAGTTGAATCATGAGACTCTTGTGGGTGGTTTCCGAGGGCAAAATACCGTTAGAGTAGCTCTTCTAAGTGAGCGCCGATATTTACGCATATTGAGGGAGTGAAGTTGTTAGGTGTCCTGGACTCGCAACTGGACGTATGGATGATTTAAACCCCCCATCGTGAACCAGTATATATCGTGGTGTCAATATCTCTCTATCTATATATCTATTGGTTATGTTGTTTAATTGTTTCACCAATTGGGCTCTTTGAGACTTAAAGTTGATAAACTTTGGAAAAGTCGAAATACCGTAGTTACCCCCTCTACGGTTCTAAAGATGGTATTAGAGCGGGATACTAAAGTTTTTGAGCATTAAAACCTTCATGAGAAGGCGTTTTAAAGCAAAAACTTCTTTTTAAAAAATTTGGTTATCCTATGGTAATTTTTAGAAAAGTTTAGTATAGACCCATGGCTCATGAGAACTATGTCAAGGAGTGTTCTATGAAAAGACCACCTTTTCAAGACTTATGTTAAGTCTAAAGATGTTGACTTGTGGGAAGTTATGGTAAGTAGTGACTTTGTGTTCATGGTGGAAGATTCAGAAACAAAGTTAATGGTTAAGAAACCTTACTTGGATCTAAAGGACGATGAGAAAAAGAGACTTGGCAAAAGTAATAAAGCCAAATCTTTACAACGCCTTACCGCGTAAATAGTATGAACAAGCCTTTAAATGTAAAATCGTTAAGGATATTTGGCATACACTAAATATTACTCATCAAGGTAACTCACAAGTTAAGGATTGTAACTTCGATCTTCTCATTCAACAATATGAGAAGTTTACAATCTCGAATGAATAAACTATCGATAGTGGTTACACACGGTTCAACGCTCTTCTTACTAGCTTAAAATCTTTAAATCAAAGCTATTCTAATAAGAACCATGTGGGTAAGTTTCTTCGTGATCTGCAATTAAAGTGGCGGCCAAAGGTGATGGCCATTGAAGAAGTTAAGGATTTGGTGAAACTTCCTCCTGGTGAGCTAATTGGCAACCTTAAGGTTTACGAAGTGATATTAGAAAACGATGGGGTAGTTTCTAAGAACAATAAAGAAAAGTTTAAGTCATTAGCACTTAAAGCTAAAATTACTAAGGGTAAAACTAGTAATGATAGTTTATGTCAAGATGGAAGTGAATATGTCAAGATGGAAGTGAAGAAGACGAGGATGAAGATGAAGAGTTCAACTTGATGGCGACAACTTTGGGAAGTTTTTCCGAAAAGGAATCGTGTTGGGAGTGGAAATCGTCTCGGTAATAGTAGTGACAAGTTTGGAAAGAATGTTGAAAGCTCAAGACTAGAATGCAGTTGTTATAATTACGGAGACAAGAATCACTTCAAAGTGATTGTTCGATGTCAAAAGATAATAAGGCATTATGGAGATCAACCGAAAAAGAACGCAACGTGTCTTATGGCAATCGAGCCACAAGAGGTACATCTAAAATCATCTATTTTCAATAGTGGCTTAAACAAACAGAAAAAGAAAAATGATGACCTTCTAGGTTTAAACAAAATTTGAAAAATCTTTTGAAACACTAACTATAGAAAAACGATCTCTTGAAGTTGAACAAACTAAACTACTTAATAAGATCAATGATCTTGCACTTGAAGTAAAGAGACATGCAAAATTAAAAGAGGGGGTTGAAGCTTGCTTAAATTCTGGAAAACTTACACATGATGTTGACTCTTTAAAAGGCAATGTTTCAAAGCTTCAAAAAGAAGCATTGAGTATTTCAAAATTCAAAAAAAGTAGTAATGATTTGGATAATATATTAAGTCATTAAAAATTGTCCCAATATAAGGAAGGTCGTGGATGTTTAAAGAATATGCAAACCACTTTCAAAATTCCAAACAAACCAATAGTGTTTGTTAAAAAATGACAAAATGAGTCACCGAGAACCATTGTTCCTGGCGCTCCAGCAGCCAGCAATGCACCAGGTACTGTCCCAAAAATGGTGACTCGTCGAATGTTTTTGTTAAACCTATTGTTCCTCAAACTCATTTTGCAAATACTCGAGGTATTTAAACACCCATTTCAAGAAGTGAAACCTCAAAGAAATTTTACAACCCGGTTTCACGTAATGGACTTGGATACACACAAACTCGAGTCGACCAAAGACCACTCTTACCAACACCTAATATAAGATCATTAACATACAACCAAAAACCATTATTTCAAAACAAAAGGTTCTCACATCAAAGGAGAAACAACTCTTACTCAAACAAATATTTTCCAGACCAAATATCCATCAAAACTTTGGACCAAGATTTCAAAACCAAAACAATTTTCAAAACAACCCTTGGTCTATGTTTTCAAGTTCAAGTTTTGAGACACTACGTGTCTTACTTCAAAGACCCAATGATGTTTAACTTAGGCACTTTGTTTGCTAACTATAGTGGACCCAAGAACCAATGGGTACCAAGACCTTGAATTGTAATTTCATTTACATGTATGTCTCAAACATGATCTACAACTAGACAATTGGACTACGGATAGTGGTTGCACTAAGAATTTGACCCGGGCGAGGAGATTGTTTAATTCATACATAGAGAATGATGGTAAACATATCATCTTTGAGATAAACTTAAAATACAAAGTCTTAAATCAAGGTAATGTCTCTTATGAATCCAAACATAAAATATGTCTTGCATCCATAGTAGATAATTAAACACTTTGGCATAGAAGAATTTTACTTGCTTATGCATGTAGCCATAATTTTAAACTTTTTTCAAATAGATGTCAAAAGTACTTTTCTAAATGAAGTCATCGAAGATGAAGTGTATGTTGCACAACCTCCCGGTTTTATAAATTTTCAAAAACCCAACCATGTTTATAAGCTTAAAAGGCCTTGTATGGACTAAAACAGGCTCCTAAAGCTTGGTATGATAGGTTGCAATCTTTTCTTTTGCATAATGAATATAAAATAGGAACGGTAGATAATACTTTATTTACTAAAACAAAAGGCGTGCTTCTCACTATTATTTAAATCTGTGTAGATGATACTATATTTGGCTCGACATGTCAATCGTTTTGCGATGATTTCGCAAATTTAATGCATGATGAATTTGAAATGAGCATGATAGGTAAACTTAGTTTCTTTCTAGGATTACAAATTAAGAAAATGAGTGAAGGAATATTCTTCAATCAATCAAAATACATTGGGGATATTGTAAAGGGTACGAATGCTACAATATAGAGTCAAATCAGAACATACAAATGAAAATACAAATGGAAGTCTCTCATAATAAAATGCCAAGTCATATATACGGATGACTTCAAAAGAAAATACATAAACTAACATGTCTAGAAGAAAAGAAATATCAAAACAATGATCTTCAAAAAGAGTCCAAAATGATAAGGGAAACTAGGGTCGGTTCATTCAAATGCTCCTACTCTCAGCCCATCAAACCCCAGCATCCTACTTGGTACCTGCCGCATGGAAAAGAAAATGCGGCTGAGCTTAAAAAGCCTAGTGAACAGATATAAACAAATCAAAGTAAACTGAGAAACAAAAGTCATAGAGAAGGAATGAAATGAGTCAATGAGGAGCCTGCAGAATGCAATATTAACAGAAATAGAGAAGGCATAGAAATCAAAGGAGACCAGAGCAAAGTAGCACATCAGCGAACATATATAAGCACACATAAAATAACCAAACATACGATACCATATAAACGAATAGGAGTTGATAAACAGTATTATAAGCAAAACAAGTAACCAAACAGTGAACAAGCATATCAGTCAACGGATCAACTAAACATAAATATGGCAAAACAAATAAACCAGATAATCATGATAGATATAAGCAAAGCTGAATTCCATAAGCAGGCGGAAGCAACTAAATTGAATGTAAGCATGGCAATCACACAAGTTAGATAATCCATAGTTAATAAACAGAACAAGTATCATAACCAGCGGAAATACTAACAGCAATATAAGCATGATAGTCACATGTATCAGGTAGGAATACCAAACGAACATCATAATTGAATGAATTAACTAAACAAAAATATAGCATGACAAACTAAACAAGTCAACTAGACAGATAACATAAGTTGAACCATATTCCTTCTTCAACCAGTAGCATGAACAGAAGCGTAAGCATGTCAGATCAACAAGTTAGGTAAACATCAATTACTACGCCAAACCAATATCATAAGAAATGGAAAAATACCAACTTGAAGTACAAGAATGGTAGTCACAATAGCAAATAGGAATACTAAATGATAATCATAGCCCACATAAATAACTAAACGAACGTTATAACATGGTAACGGATGAGTCAAATAATTACATACTAGCATGGCAAACGGGTAAATCAATTAGTCACATAATAGTATGGTAAACAGGTAGTCACATAAATCATATAATAGCAGGGTAAACGGATGAAGTGGTAATCTGAAGTATAAGCTTGGTAGTCAACCAAAATGGAATGAGAGTATGGCAAATCAAATGAACTGGAGTATAGTATGGTAGTCGGATGAATCACATAAGGATACTGAATGAATGATTAATCAACGGAAAACTAAAAATGAGAAATACATAATATGGTGCATTGTGGAATAACATGAGACATAACAAGGATAAAAGGTCATGAAAGGAAAATATTAGTAACTACCACGAGCCCGAAATGAAACATATCATAACATAAGTAAACAATGGAGTAGCTAACTCCCGAAATGTGAAGGACGTGTATTGCACACAACATCAATCACCGAAATAAATCAATCATGTCATATCATATCATATACGGAACAAATCTAGGATGCATCCATACGCCCCTGCAAAGATATTAGTGGCCAAACATATATATAATAATCTTGAGCTCATAATATATATAATGAAAAAGGGACGGGACGGTTCATCACTTGACCACCCTAGAGTCATGCCATTGGTGCATCAATGACATGACCATGTTACCTTCATGGCTAGGAAAATGGCTCGGGTATTAAACTGAAGGGTAAAAAGGCAAGGTCAAAGTTTGGCAAATGTCTAAGTCATCATAATAGCATAATCAAAGGTTCATAGTAAAGGCTCAATTCAAAGGTTCACATAAAATAGTTCAAGGTTCATAATCAAAATAGTTAAAGATCAAAAGATGTGTAAGAGATCATGAGAAACCTTAAGAGAAAGGTCAGAATATTTGTACCTTAAAAAAGCAACAAAGAGAAATGACCAAAAGAGTAGGATCACTCCGACTTCACCCGATCTACACGAATTATCATAACATATTACTTATACGTACAAATTAATGTCATAACTACGATTATTACGGATTTTAGGGTTTCTGCCATTTATAGAAACTTTTTAGGTCAAAACATAATTGACCAAGTTTTACGAATGAATCATATAGGGTTTAAGTGAATTAAATGATTAATTACAAGGTAAATGAGTTTTACTCTTATTAACACTTAATTAGGGTTTCATAACGGAATTTAATTACACTTATGCACAAAAGTATATCAGGTTACTTAATAATCAAATTAAGGTTCACATATTATCAATATAGGGGTTTAGTAGTCATATATAAAAGTTCATAAGGTTACATGCATCCCTAGTTAATTTACAAACACTTATGTATACAAAATATTAAAACATGTATTAAAGTCATATTCAGATTTATTTACTTTACATCAGACCTGTTTTCTAACAATTAAATAAAATAGCTAAGCATCATTTTAGGTTCCCCAATTCGACATAGAACTACCTATATGTCTCTAGTATTTATGTGAATTTTCTCAGAATTTATAGACATGCCTAAGTATTTTATAAAAATTCGTTTTCACAACCAGTTCCAGATTTCACAGCTTTAGACACCATGTAAGTTTGCATTTTTAAACCTTATTTAAACTATTCCAAAAATTCCCCAGAAATTCCAGAAATTAGTTAAGACATTAATTAACATCATACATAAATTAGGGCTTCCCAGACCTTACCATTAATTTATGAAAAATCCCACAAGTTGGCTGAATTCCCAGACCAGTATATCAATTTTAACATGTTAACTTTCAAAAATCAAACGGTCATCTTCCCGACCACCAATGACCCCGAAACTCGACACACAAGTAGTACAGAGGTTAAAATAAATCCCAGAATCAAAAACCACCCTAATATGTGTCGTTAACAATTTAATACTTATTTACAAGTCGACCAAAATCTGTAACAACACTACACATGAAATAATGACTACACAACACCACGTTTATAATTTTAACGCCACCAAAACAACACCGAGGGTTTTACCGATCATCATGCATGCTTATTAGTGTCTTATTAACATTATAAAATTGGTTTCCCATGTTCATGATCATTAGTGATTAAATTAAAAACAGTTTCATACCATAGAAACCCTAATCAACCACAAATTACACCCGTAAGTTCAATAATTATTATACAATGATTCATACACAAAATCCATGTTATAAAAATAGTTTTTAACACATAACAATCTTATGTTTACATAAAAATTATCCACGTAATTTTATAGGGCTGAATATGATTAATTAAAATTGGTGAAAGTTTACCTAAATCCGGCCAAGAAGAAATCCGATTAAACAAACTTCAAAACGACTTTATTATGTCTTGTAAACACCAAATTCGACCACCGAAACCACCTAGCAGCCATGATTTCTTGGAGAATTAAGGGAGGAGCCGAAATTTTGAAGTTAGGGATTTAGGGATTTGATAATAATCGGTAGAATGGAATCCGGATATAAAATTAAATACCGTGTATATAATATGGAAAGCCTAATCAAGTTTTAATTAAATTAAAAGAAAAGGGGGGAAATTTGAGTTTATCCCTTCATTTTATTATTATTTTTTTATTTATTTAGTAAATACAAATGTATATTAATTAAATAAAGTGTAGGCACAAAATAAATTCAAATGTAAAATGTATACTTAACTTTAGGTTAATTCAAAAATATTAATTTGTCATAACTTATATAATTTATCATATAGTTTCTAATTTTACATAATAATTATAATTCTTATATTATTATCGTGTGCGAAACAAATATTACGAGTTCGAATTTGCGGGTTTTACAGATATGCTCAAAAAATTTGGTTTGGAAATTTTAAAATTACCAAAACCCCAATATCTAGGAAAAGAGTTAATAGACAAATACAATGAATTTGTAGATAGTAGCAAATATTGAGGAATGACAGACAGCTTACTTTATCTCATGCCAATAAATCGAAGAATTAAATACAGTTAATAACCCTTAACATGCATACGTAACCCGTGGCCCTAAGGTTCACAAACACTGATTTTAAAGACCTCTTAGGGTCTAAATTTTCAAAAAAAATCCCTAGGGTCTGTTTAAAATCGGATTACAAAAAACACACGAAAAACACGTGTTTTGACCACTTTTACGCATACCCGATTATTATAAACATCATACGATGGCTCGTAATGCCATTGTTGTTGATTTAAGATTTAAACACTATAAAACATTTATATTGCAGCGGAAAAAAGGTAACCCAATATGAATCCATATGATGTGTATAATTAATCTAAATAGTGGAAAAATAGAAGGGGACACGCGAAAAACATGCGTTTTGACCACTTTTACGCATACCCGATCATTATAAACATTATAAGATGGCCCGTGATGCCATTATTGGTGATTTAACATGTAAATAATATAAAAACATTTATATTTCAGCGGAAAAAGGTCACTTAATATGGATCCATATGATGTGTATCATTTGTTAGGTTCCCATTTATGTAACACAAGCATCAATATGAAGAAATAGAGAAGAGAAAGATCGGATGAACACCACACACACTTATGCGTAAGAATGAAAGAAAGATTATGCTTAATATAAATGTGAAAGTGAACAACCAACTCTCAAATGAGAGTTTACAAGATTATTTATAGGAGAGGGAGCTAGGGCAACACTCCTAGTCCCTTCCTTTCCTTATTAGGCTTGGGCCAAGGCTTATGGGACTTCTACATAAGCCTAAGCATAATAAAAAACATAAAGGCCTAATTAAGCTAACTATTACATATTAATTACTAACACTTCTAATCTAGTTTAGGAGTGATTCCAACAATCTCCCCCTAAGTGTTGGTGATTAATGATTTGAGTGATAACGTTGTAGGTGCTGATGTAATAGTAGCTTTAACGTCTTCTGACATTCTTCTTTCTTGTGAGAAGAAATGTCTTGATACGAACAATCTCCCCAGTGTAGGGATCTTGTTTACTTTGAAGTTTTTTAGCTTTGACGTCTTTCTATTCTTTGTTCTTTGATCTTTGTTCTTTGTGGTGATAGTGATAGTATGTTGTGGTTATCTGCATCAGGTCCGCTTCGTTGCTCCAGTGTCTCCACGTCTTTCTCCAACATGCTCACACACTCTTTAACGTTGGATTTCAGTGTTGATGTAGTTCTCTAAGTCTTTAAACTTTGTAGATTCTTAAGTTGATGAAGAATCATTTTGACTTTGTGTTGCTTTTGATCTTGTGAGAACTTCATATATGATGTAGTTGGTATGAGCATGTGGAGAATCAGCACGATCTTTTTTACCCGCAAGCATCCATAAGAGGAAAACATAAAACATGGGTTAGAAACAATCCAGCACTTACAATTTTAAACTTCGAGTGTGTTAACAACATAGTGTGAAAACACATCTCTAATTCTGACAAAGGCTATTCCTGAACTGGAGTCCCACAAGTGAGATAACGCGATGTACCAAAGTACACCTACAGTTCAGATGAGACACTGAGGTACACCGAAGCATCACCCCATGACTGTAGACCATTTGAGACACACTAAGCGTAACCCACAAGGAGTTACCGAAGTGACCTGCTGTCAGGGCTGTTTGATGTTGACCCTGGCAGGAGTTTCCGTTCAATCACTGAGGATCACGTGTGTGAACCTCTCATAAATGTTCTCGACAGATTGCTAAGATCTGTGAAGGACTCGATAATGCATCACTTGCGTCCTTATTGTTGAACGACAAGTGATGAAATGTCAAGTGTACCTAAGAGATCTTTTGATGAATCTCGTGGCTCCAGACTCGATAGTGCGCTTTGGTTTTCCCGAGCGGAGACTAGGGAGAGGGTCTCCTTCTTCAATACCAGCAATCTCTAAGAGAAAGCCGATAGTTTACGTAGGGTTTCCTGTGAGAATGAAACAAGCTTCTGTTGAGAGAAACTTGAGTGGCTAAGAAGGTTTAGTGCATGCGTCACTGGGTCCATGACGACTTTGATCTTCAATACCGGTGTCATCTAGTGATAACCAGTAGCATATGGATTGAACCCGGTGTCTGCCCTAAGTTGAATAATTTGGAGGGCTATTTATTTTCACCCTTTTCTTTACTTTTCTTTTTAATTCTTTAACTCCTTCTTTCTCCGATTCTCATTTTCTCCTTTTTATAATCATACCTAAGGACTCCTAAGTTCTAACTATTGGTGGTGTCCTTGGGTAGATCCTTCCGGCTCTGGCGGATCATAGGACGGTTATTCCTAACCTTAGTTACCTTATAACTCCATGACTAACCTATGTTGCCATTAAAACCATTATCTAGAAAATCTCTCAAAGTGGTTATGGGTAAAAGCATTTTGTACCACTGTTGAGAGTTTAGGATTTTTCAGAAATACTCCCCCTCCACACGTGCTTAAGTATTTTGACAGAAATCTGCACGGTGAGAGAAGAGCGCGCACTTTTGAATTGATCAACTCTGGATAGACGATTCCCCGCAAGACACGGTTACATCACTGACTAAGTCAGCTTGAAGTTGTAAACACTCCTTGGTGAGGAGGTTTGACCCATCAAGGTTCCAGTCTATCAAGAGTTTCTCGAATGGTACATTCTACTAGGACAAGTCCTTTGCGAGACACGTTTACATCACTAGCAGACTAGTTTGAAATTATTAGCCGTCCCGAACAAGTCTTTTCGAGTTACTAACATTTAACATCTCGTCAATTCATTGGTTAAGTCTTTTTGGCATGACGATTCATTAGCAATTCACAACATATTTCTTATCACATAAATTTTATCCCCCTCAAAATGGCATATAAATGTTATTTTTGACGAAATTTGTTATCGAATATGACCATTTCGAGTTTTGTGGGAAGATTACCATGAAGAACAATTTTGAAACAAAGTTTTTAAGCAAATACTCCCCCTCAGCAAGTGATATTAACTTTTGAGGTTTAAAAAAAAAAACATAAGGGGAAGTACTTGTTCTTTTGAGCAAAACTTTTAAAAGTGAAAGTTTTGATAAGTTTTACTCAAAAGTAAGAAGCTTTCGCTCCTTTTATAAGGATTGTGGCACTGAAGCGTACCACAGGGTCCTTTCATTACAAGTACGGGTTGTACACTGTTATATGTTCACAAGCCATTGTCAAATATGAATCACGCATCCAAAAAATATGATAAGAGAAACAGATCAAGGGGTACCAGGAGTCTCAGGTATTCCAGCAATGACTCCAGGAATGCGTTCTGGACGTTGGTACCCTGTGAGAGATATGCTTGGACGACCGCCTACGAAACTCTCCAAAGTTCTGATTTGATCCCTTCTGAACAACCTTTCATCAATCCGCGTGATGATCTTCTTAACATCCCCCCGGTCCCTTGAATTCCATCTCTTCTTCGACCCTATGCCTTCATGTATCTCATTTAACCGATAAGCTAATTCGTCCCTGACTTTCTTCAATGTGTGATCCCCAAAATTGTGAAGCTCTTTGCACGCCATACATCAATTGTGATGTAGTTCACTTTAGTAGACTACTCTAAATGGCTTCTTGATGATGGTGTACTGAGCTAGTTGGTTTATGTCGGGAAGGTCTAGCTGTGGTTTTGTGAGATTAACTCGTTGTTGATACGATTCCATGGCAAGTTGAATGTCTTCTACACATTCTTGGATCACGATGCTTCTGATGAAGATTAACAATGACTTGATGTATTCGCGTTGTATTGTGGTAGAGAAATGTCGCATTCGTCCCTGTACCTTGGCGAGATACATATCTTCAATGTCATTTAGTGACAATCTCGGAAAATCCGCTTCACAGAAGTCATATTCCTCTTCGTCTTGTCGTTTGACCACTATTTTCTTAAGGAATGTGTAGTCCCACTTTGACGAAAGAGTAACATGTTGAATAGCCATGATCCGTTTATCACTGAACACTTCCTTCTTCGACTTTAGAACTTGGCAGCTTTTGTAGTAGATTCGTTGTCGTTCTGGCCAATGATGAATCCCATACAATGCAACGAGATCATACTTTTCCACTTTGTCAGCAAACATGTATGTGGCATCTTCCTCGATGGCTATGCTGTTAGGGTATGATGCTGCAGGGAAAGGAAGTGTGAGTGATGTAGCGTATTTTCTGGTAACATCGCTACCGTGTAGAAGAAAATCCAGGTCATTATTGAAGAAATAGCGGAATGGAATCTTGGGTTGATCCGGTCGGCCAATGGTAGGTAGAGGTCTGGTCCAGTCTGTGTAATATGGAGCCTTGTCTTGTCTGGTGAAGTCAATGTTAGCTTCAGGGTTGAGCCAATCGATGTTGTTAGACATGGCCAGTGAAATGTTGTCAAGATGATATTCGACTTCAATGGCACTTTCTTAGCTGTCTTTAAGTAGTTGAAATGCATCATTTTTGATTCGCTTCAACTCGGCCTTAGTCATCTTCTTCACTTTGAACTTTTCTTGTAAAAGCTTCACATGCTCCATTGTACCGCCATCTACCATTTCTTGACCTTCTGGTAATGAGGGAGTAGCATCAACAAGTTTAGAAAACCAGTCACATTCTTTGGTTGTATCATCATCTAACCATGAGACAACATCGGTCTGCTTCTTCTTTTTCTTTGGCTTTGATGATGATTCTGGTTTCTTTGTTGTGGCAGAAGAGGTGGGTTGTTGTTGGGGCTCAGGGATCTCTTCATCGTCACCACCAGTGTATTCGAAATGATCACCGGTTTTCTCTGTTTGGGGTGGTAACTCAGAGACTTGAGGTTTTTCAGTAGCAGCAGAACGTGGAGGAGATCTTCTTTCGGTGGAGGTCCTTTGGGGTGGTGGAGGCATGGAGGAGGATTCACCAGACTTCTTGCGTTTGGACTCTTCATCTTTATCCTTATCCTGATCATCATCGTCTCTTGGATGCTTAGCCGTTTCAGCTGCCGCTTTGCATGACGTTTTAAGTTGGTAATCCAGCAATGTGTCGAACAGTTTACCTTCGTCAGAGGTAAACGTTGCATATCGTTTTGACATTTGAAGTACAAGCTTGGAAACCAATTCTGCATCGGTGAAAGCTGTAGGCTCAGTTGGGTTGATTGTAACTGTTAAAGGCGTTGATCTTATTGTTTGCTTGGCCAACTGCATGAGATTTGGATAGAGTTTTCTGGTGAACATCTCTCCTGTCACGCCAGGGATAGTGTCGAGAAGAAACTTGTGAGTATACTCTCTGGCAGTCCTGTTCATTTCCCCTTGGATATCTCTGTTAAGAAGCTGTTGAATTTGTTCCCTTTCTCTCAACATCTCGTTTATCACTTTCTGAAGTAGATTGATTCTGTTCGCAAGCTGATCCAGTTTCTTGTTGACTACATTCTTCTTCCTTGCTTGCCTCACAGCTTTAACAATATTAGACTTAGCTCGTGATGCCCAAGTGTTGGTAGGTTTCTTTACTAATTTTGATGATGATCTGGTGGTAGCCTGTGATGGTGGTGGTGAGGAATGAGAAGATGAGTCTGATGATGATGATTCATGTGGAGGCTCAGGGTCCTTTGGTGGTTCAGAAGTTTGTTCCTTGCTACGTGTGGGACTATCTAGAAGATAATCTTTCGCTTCTTTCTCGGCTTGAGCCTTTTCTTCTGCCTTAATGCGAGCATCTTCTTTAGCCTTAGCATGAGCTTCCACTTCAGTCTTAGTTCTGGCTTCTTCTTTTGCCTTAACCCTAGCTTCTTCATCTGCTTGAGCTTGAGCTTCATTTTCTGCTTTTTCTTTAGCTGCAGCCTCAGCATCTTCATCATGAGTTTTCTCAGTTTTCTCCATTTCTGGTTCTTCAAAGTCATAGATGATAGAATCCTCAAGTTGCTTTTGTTGTTGTTCGTGGGTAGTGGTACCAGTTCCCTTATCGGGTTGATTAACCGCATCAGAAACTGGTGTAGTTAGTGCACCACCACTTGACCATCCGGGGCCACGAGTTTGTTCACGGTTAAATTCCTGAGCAACATGTTGTAGTCTGAGATTCTTCACTTTCTTTCTGAAGTCTCTGTCTTCATCCAGTGGCTCTTCTTCTGAACTCTCTTCTTCCTGCTCTTGCACTGGAGTTTTCCCTTTATCAGCCTTGGGACTGAGAGGTTTTGCGACTGTTTGAGTATCATCAGTTGCAAATTCCGAGTAAAAAGTCTCTTCATTTGTTTCAGTGTCCTCTGAGTCCTCGTCAGTTAGTTTTGGTTCTGGTTTAGGAATAGGGATGGCTGCAGTAAGAGGAACTCTCTTCTTGAGTGTGTGAGTTCTCTTTGGGTACCTTCTCGTACTCTCAGTGCTCGCAATACTTCCAGCACTGCCTCTTCTGGTCTTCCTAACAGGTGTACCAGAAGACTTACCATCAAGGAAACCTACTTTGCCTGCTTCAACTGCTACCAGATATCGTTTGTAAGATTGAAGTCCTTTGATAGCATCAGTAAGAAGATAATCTGGTAACACTACACCCTGTTTCTTCGTAGTTGATTCCTTAAACTTTACCACATTGAGTGTGGGTTCAAGTAGCACGGAGTGATGTTTGGGGTCTTCAAGTCTTTGGGGAATGTCTGGATTGGTTTCAAGAATCCTTTTGATCAACAATTTTGTGTATTTGACATAAGGGATCTTGGAGCCAGGCCTTTTCAGGTAAGTCATCATGTTGTCCTAGATCAGAGCTTCAAATTCGATGTGTTTCATGTTGACCATGCCCCAAAAGATTTGAAGTTCCATGAGCTTCGGATGCTCATAGCCACTGTCACATCCGGAAACGGATTTAGCAATCATAATGTATAGTGTTCTCCATGGTTGAGGAATATTCTTGAGATCTACTGAGGAGTGTTTTGTGATAACTCCAGCAGCTTCATCATAGCCGATGTTGACCATGAATTGGAGAACGACCTCTTCCGTAGGAGTAGCAGAGAACTCAGTAGGCTCGATGGTTGGAAGAAGAAGAACAAGCCTTATATCTGCAGGTGTGATGGTGACTTGTTTGTGGTTAATCGTCATCGTCACAACACTTTGACCTCTGACCTTTTGTATCATGTGCCATAATTGGTGAACATAGATCTCCGGCACAGTAGCAGAGTTAGTGAGCATGTTCTAGTATGGGTGAGTATTTAGAATATCCACAGCAATCTGACAAGAAGACTCCGAGCAAGTGAAGTTGTCAAAGTCAACTCTGAGGTTGTTCTTCCCAATCTTCATAGTGTAACCGTTGGGGAAGATGTCTTCAATTGAGAGAACATTTGGTGCATCAACGTTTTCCATTTGGACATCCATATCGTGATCTGAAAGACATTTAGCCAAAAGAACCAACATATCGAAAGACATTACGTTAGTCAAAAGTTGATTATATTGTCTATTTATTGAATATGATATGTTAACGAATGTTACGAGTCCAATGTCACTTGTTTGTCCAATAGTCCAAAGTAGTCGAGAAAAGTTTCGTGAGTTTATTAACTTTGAGTTTTAAGGTCCAAAATTTTCACTAATTATCACAACATATTAACCATTTAAGCTTATTAATGACATTTTGGTTTCGTGACGTTATGATTTGTTTATTTACAAGTTTGTACGCGTAACACTTCATAATTTTGGTTAATATAAGGCTTAGGCGTAAAGTTCCAAGCTTATGCGTAAACAGTTGTGGTCATACGCGTAACCATTAGCTTATCCGTAGGATCTTGACTTACGCGTAGGAAAAGAGAGCCTTAGGCATAAAGCTTACGCGTAAGCATATATGGGAGCTTACGCGAGGGTTACTTGTAAGAGTGAACCTTATGCGTAGAAACTCAGTTAACCTTGATTCTGAATATTTCACGCGTAAAACCTGAAACAAATTAATCATAACACATTCGTTAACACAACATTCAATCCCTTTCAGTCTAACATGAAGTCTCAATCAAAACAGGTTACGCGTAGGATATGCATACGCGTAGAAACTTAAACCCTAGGATTCAAAAATTACGAGTATGAAATCTAGCCATAGGATTGACACCAAATCTTTTCTGGGATATCTTAGAGGGCAAATGAGTTGACTTAAACAAGTTTTAACATCAAAACCTTCATGAATCAAGAATACCTAATTCGTATGAACATAAACCCTAATTCTTAATTATCACAGAATTAGTGTTTCTGGGTAAGATTTGAGCATGGTTTTGGTTAATTAGCTATGTTCCAATCATCATATGACCAACCAATTACACAGAAACAATCCCAAATGAAAACACCCAATTCCACGCATAAACCCTAATACATGAATCACTATTAAAACGTTTTCTGGGGAGAAATTTATGTTGGAAATGTTTATGGTATATGATTTTGAACATTTTAACATCATTTTAAACATCACAAACACTCAAGTGATGATTTTGTGTTCATACGCATATGCGTAGAACACAAAAATCATCCAAACACTAAATCCAACCGTTGGATCTTAATGAAATTCAAAACCTATGTTTGTAAACATGTTAAGATCATAAAACCACTTACAAATCAGGAGTTTAAAGCACGAAATTATAGTTTGATTCTTAGGCGTAGGATGATATGGTTGAAAGTAATAAATGTGTTAAGAATGTTAGGTGAAGAGATTTTATTAAAATGAGTTTAAACTTTTGACAATATTGGTCCCACCACCTTAACCATTTTCATCCACAGCCCATAAGTTCCACTTAGGTTACGTTATGAAGTATAGTTTTGGAAAGAAACTTGATGACACTCCCCCTCGACTTAAGAAATAATGAAATTTTATAAATTTGAGCCCGGGGAGTGACAGTAAACCAGAAATGTGACCACCATTATCAAAGATACTACCGGTAATAGATAACATGCAAGTACAAGGTTTTATGAAACAGAAAAATATTTACTTTCTCCCCCTCAACACTTGATAAAAAAAAATACTGAATTTTGAAAGTGAAAAGTGTTGACGGAGGAATTGTACTTGTCATGTTGAGAGAAATTTGGATAGAAGAATATTTTTGAGTTTTATAAGTTTTATATTTTTGTATTTTTTTTTGAAAAATATTTACAAAAGAGGTTTTGGTGTTTGACTGGTTTTAAGATTGTTTTAAAAGTTCATCCAGTTCCTCTGGAGTCAAACACCGCATACCAATCCGGTGGACCAACTCAGTAAACCTAGCATGAGCTAAGGCTTTGGTGAGAAGATCTGCCAGTTGATATTCAGTACCCACAAAATATAATTCAACAGTACCCTTTTCCACATGCTCCTTGATGAAATGATATCGAAGATCGATGTGCTTTTATTTCGAATGTTGAACAGAGTTGCACGAGATTGCAATAGCACTTCGATTGTCGCAGTACATCGGGATTCTGTCAAATACGTAACCATAGTCTTTGAGTTGTGTTCTCATCCAAATGACTTGAGCACAACAAGCCGACATGGCTACAAATTCGGCTTCTGTTGAGGACAGCGATGTACAATCCTGTTTCTTCGATTGCCATGACACCAGTTTATCACCAAGAAAATGTAGAGCACCTGAAGTACTTTTTCGAGAATCTAAGCAACCTGCGTGATCAGCGTCTGAAAATGCGATTAGTTCAAAACCAGAATCCTTCGGATACCAAATCCCGAAGTTATTGGTTCCCTTGATGTATCAGAGGATTCTTTTAGCCTCAGAGAGGTGTTTCTCAGTTGGTCTTGACTGATAACGGGATCAAAGATATACTGAAAATACAATGTCAGGTTTACTGGCTGTTAGATACATGAGAGACCCAATGATACTTTGGTATTTTGTAGGGTCAACCAATTTCCCATGTAAATCAGCATCCAGTTTGTTGGTGTGAGCCAGTGGGGTGGCATAGGTATCACAACTTGTCATTCAATGTTTGTTTAAAATTTCAAGGGCATATTTGGACTGACTCAAGAAAATACCACGGGGCGATTGATGAACTTGAAGTCCTAGAAAGAACGTAAGTTCACCCATCATGGACATTTCAAAATGTTTTTTCATGAGTTTTGAAAAAGCGTTTGAGTATTTTAGATGGGTTGACCCAAAAATGATGTCATCCACATAAATTTGAACGATTAAAATGTGTGCCCCGTGATATTGTATGAATAGTGTAGGGTCGACCAAACCTTTGACGAAATTATTGGCGATAAGAAAGGATGATAACTTATCATACCACGCCCGAGGGGATTTTTTGAGACTGTAGAGAGCCTTCTTCAATTTGTAGACATGATTAGGGAACTATGGATCAACAAATCCTTCTGGCTGGCTAACATAGACAGTTTCTTTCAGTTGTCCATTGAGAAAAGCAGTTTTGACATCCATCTGAAAGACCGTGATGTTCATGTGAGCCGCAAACGCCAGAAAAATCCGTACAACCTCAAGAAGAGCAACCAGAGTGAATGATTCTTCAAAGTCAATACCCTCTTCCTATCTATAACCCTTAGCCACCAGACGTGACTTATTTCTGATTACGGTTCCTTCGGCATCCAATTTGTTTTTCCAAATCCATTTGAGACCAATGACGAAGACCCTGTTGGTCTTTCAACCAATTCCCATACTTCAAGACGTTTAAACTGATTGAGTTCTTCTTGCATGGATTCAATCCAGTTGTCTTTGGTCATTGCATCTTTAATGTTTTTAGGTTCAGATTGGCAGACAGTGAGTGCATAAATGCAATGTTCACCGTCTGTGTGAAGACGTTGTCTAGTTATGACTGGTTGATTCGGGTTACCAATAATGTTCTCAAGAGGATGGTCTTTCGTCCAACGATGTGTGGAAGGTTGATGTTGAAATACATTCTGCAGATTGGGAGGATTC
Source organism: Chrysanthemum makinoi (assembly GCA_910596185.1). Classification (NCBI taxonomy): domain Eukaryota; kingdom Viridiplantae; phylum Streptophyta; class Magnoliopsida; order Asterales; family Asteraceae; genus Chrysanthemum; species Chrysanthemum makinoi. Next base: position 228,454,670 of record OU343224.1, on the reverse strand, counting down.
AAATGGCTTGTAGATGATTCTGCAACATCAGGTGTGGCAGTTTCATTAGCAAACGGATTGAAGAATGCATTTGGATCATAATCTGCAGGTGGAGGTACTTCATTGTTCAGAATATCATCAGCTGGTTCAGCGTCGTTGGATGTGGTTTGTTCGACTGTTGTTGTAGAATCAACTGGTGGTGCTTCCTCAATAGTAGTAGTTGTAGCAGGTGTATCAGGTATTGGATTTTGATTAGGTTGAGCAACGGAAACATTTGATACAGCTGGAGCACGTTCATCAATATCATCACTAAACAGAGGAGCAAATAGCTGTTCCATTTGACGTCGAGTTAGTTGTAAACTAGGTTCAGCTGATGATGGGGTTTGAGGGAAGTTTAAACGGTTATGACTGGGTTCCAAGCTATTATGCTCAGAAGCCATTTCTGTAAGCTCATCGAAATTTGCATGAATCGTTTCCATAATCTCCCTTGTACGACGATTCCAGATCCGGAAACCCTTAGAGTTTTCAAAATATCCTACAAAGACTCCAATGTCAGCTTTGGATTTGAGCTTACCAAAGTCATCACGATCATTATTCGGATAGCAACGGGATCCAAAGACATGAAAGTGTTTTAGATTCGGTTTACGGTTGTGGATAAGCTCATAAGGTGTTTTGTTGTGGCGTTTGGTAATCATTGAACGATTCTGAGTGTAGCATGCAGTTGACACGACTTCAGCCCATAAGTAATCTAGAAGTTTAGCATTAATTAATATCGTTCTTGCAGCTTCCACTAACGTACGGTTTCGTCTTTCAACTACTCCGTTTTGTTCTGGTGTTCGTGCAATAGATATTTGATGCTCAATTCCCACTTTCTCATAAAATGCACGAAGAGTTTGATTCACAAATTCAGTTTCTTTGTCTGTTCTGATTTGTCAGACTGTGTTCCGGAGCTGAACTTGAATTTTCGTGAGAAAGGTGATGACCATCTGTAGAGCGTGATCTTTACTTCGAAGAAAATAAACCCAAGTCCATCTTGAGTAGTCATCTACAATTACCAAGATGTAGTGTTTGCCATTAATCGTCTGCACGCGCATCGTGCCACACAAATCCATGTGAAGATGACGAAGCACATGCTGTGAGTTGTGTTCCACCTTTGAAGGAAAGTGAGCACGAGTGCTTTTCCCTTGTTCACAAGCTGAGCATAGGTGATCTTTAGAATACCGAAATCTTGGGAGACCTTTAACAAGTTTGTACCGTGCAAGATTGGTTATGGTTTGAAAGTTTAAATGTGAGAGACGACAGTGCCATAGCCAGGATTTTATAGATGTAGCCTTAGAAAGTAGACAGATGGGAGATGAAGCAATCATGTCTTGCATTGAGATTGTGTAGAGACTTGATGTGCGTTGACCAGATATAAGATCGTTTCCTTGTAGATCACGAATGAAACAAGTTTTCTCCCTAAAAGCAACTTCCAAATCTCCATCACAAAATTGACCGACTGAAAAGAGATTGTGACCGAGACCTTCCACATAATAAACTCTACTAATTTCAATGTTACCATTGATGTAATCTCTGTAGCCCATAATAGCTGCGAAGTGATCATTCCTGAACCTGACAGTGCCAATGAACTTTGAAATAAAGTTTGATAACAGTTTGAGATTGCCTGTCATGTGCCGGGAACATCCGCTATCAACAACCCAGAGGATGATCTGTATCACCTGCATTACACACAGATGACACAAATGGAATAGAAGTAAATGTGGAACCCGAAGAGTTAGAGGGTTCCGACGCAGATATAGATGAAACACAGATGTTCATGATTTTAGGTATCCATGTAAAGCCAAGTGTATTATGTAACCATTTCTGCCATCTCCAACTAGTCTTAGCTTTGGTCTTAGTGAATGCACTAGGTGATAAGTTCTTCCTAGGAGGTGAAGTGGGTTCTAAGGGTACATCAATGCTCGTAGTTGGAACACTAGAGGGTGGTTTACCTAGCACAGACTTAGAAGCATTAGTGGGCCTAGAGGTATTCCGTTTTCTATTATTCCGCTTACAATTCAAGATAGCCTTAGCAACACATTTATCATGACAACCAGAAAACATGCTTTTACGAGAACCAACACAAGAAGCTTCAAACTTAACATTTAAATTACTTAACGGTTCAGCATTCGTTACAACACTTTTTCCATTACATTTGTCAGACGCAATATCTAAAGTGGGTGCAACTTGAGTTTTATTCAAAGTCCTAAGGTGTTCTTCTACTTCAGCATTCTTTATTTTTCTTTTCTTACGTCGCAACTTCCTATTCTTCCTTGTATTGCTCCTAGGCTGTGAAGTGCGGGCATTGGGAAAAGAGGCAACTATTCCTGTTTCAGTAGAGGGAAGCACATTAGTTTCTTGTGGTTTGTCATTAGATGTTCTAGAGTCATTTTGAATCTTTGTAGGTGCAGTTACTACAGTGTTACTATCCCTATCTTGTTTAAGTATTACGAACTCTGCTTTTAGATCATGGATTTTGTGTAACAAATCTAGATTTTCAGTACGAGTGAGTCCATCTCGTCGTAAAACATCTTTGGTGTATGCAAGATGATCATCAAGGTGTTTTGACGCTTTATCACGAGTCTTTTTGAGTAAATCAAATATGACACCATATTCCTTTTTAAATTTTGAAATTTCTTGTTCATATTTTAAAATTTGACACTTCAAAGACACGTTTTCATCATCCAGTTGCTCAAGTTTTGGATTAAGAGTTTTGGTATGCAACTGGTTGAGTTTGTTTTGGAAAGCGAGTTGTCGATTGTGACAATCTTTTTGACACCATTGAAGACGACGTTTTGCATTTGAAAGCTCATTTAACAATCGTTCATTTTCAACTTTTAAAGACTTGATTTGTGACACAGTATCAGTATTCTCAACATTTTCAACGGAATCAACAGAATCAACAGAGATATAATCAAATGCATATGCAACAGAATGTAATAACACAACATTATTGATATCAGCACAGATAACATCTTCGAAGAGTCGATCAACATCTTTTCTCAACAATTTCTTTTTACGTTTAGTATTTGAAATCGTTGTTTCTGTTTGTTCGAAAACTCTTTTCATAAGTCCAAGCTCCTTGTGAAAATCCCTTTCCCAATATATTGCACAATTTTTCAAATTTTGGATATGCGGTAAAATTCTTTTCTAAAAAATATCTCTTTGGGCATGCGCTTGAGGCGATTGAAAATGTTCAACTTTTATTTCAGAATTGATTTCAATTTCACGTTACAAAAGTTTGATGTCCGATAAGAATGTTTCAAAATATTTTATAACTTTACATTGTTCGGCTAATGGCTTTATTTCACTGAATGAAGGTAAAGGACCATTAATTTGTGTAGTATTGGAAAGGTGACCCTCATTAGAAGACTCAGAAGTAGGTGTGATAACCCACAGTGTGTTAGAAAAATCCTGTTGAGTGACGAAAGTGACGGCTTTTGAATAGTTAAATGGTTTGTTATAAACAACATTTTCCAATTTTGACCGACTCTCGTCTTCTGCATCTAATTCCTCTTGACAATTATATTCAACAACACTCATAATGGAATCATCAATTCTATGTTCTCGTAAACTTCGTGATTTGGTTTGAATGCTCGATTAGAAAACTTTGGTTTGTAATCAACAAGATTCGGTCCATATCCATTTGGATTTGGTTTAAAAGTAAACTTTTGAATAGTTGTGATTGACTCACCATGTTTATAAACAACATTTCAAACTCTTTGAGTTTGTTTTGTAAGTCCACAATTTCTTCAAGATAGTTATCTATTCGTTTTGTTGAATGCTTTTTGTACTCAGAGAACTATTTTTGACAAGTTAACAACTCGACTTGGCTTTTGAGTTTCCGAAGTGAGAGCGTTAAGTTGTTGTTTATGATCATATTGCAGTTGTTCTATTTGAGACAACAAAGCATTCTTTGATGCGACTAGATCACGTATCTGTTGTTCTAATGATTTTTCGTTTTGGTAAGATTTAGCAAAAGCGACTTCAAAACCTTTTTCACGTTTTTCTTGAGTTTGGAAAATGTTGAGTTGATACTTTAAGCATTCATTATCCTTAGTTAATAGTGCATTTTTATCTTTTAATTGCTTATTGATGTCCTTGCATATTTCCAATCGGGATTATTGGTCTTTAAGTAAGGTTATGAGCTCAATATCTAGATTAGACGAAAGCTCAGCTTGTTCAACGTGAGTCTCAACATGATCATTATTTAGATCCTCAAGTATAACCACGGGGTCAACTTGATTATCAATGGTAACCGTAAGGTCATCTTGATCGTCAAATATAACTACGGAATCTATTTGATTATCATCGGAATGAGAGGTAGACGGCTCATGTTGAACACTCTGATCCTTGTCGGATGTAGATGTTGGCGGAGATATCGATCGAATGAATATAGTTTGATCCGGTACTGAGACAAGCCATCGTGTCATACACCGGCCTGTGTCACTTATGTGGAGTTCGTGCATGTTAGCCATTAGCATCACTGCTGCATTAGCCTGCAAGTCCTCCATATCATCATCAGAATCTGCATTTTCCATGAAGCTCTGTTCCTTGTTGGTAAGAGTTCCACCAGCTTCATCCTTAAGAGCCATGTTAGGATCCTATATATTATTGTGTTGATGATTCGGGTGGTCTTGGATGATCAAAATACATGATAGCCATTTTAGAGAGAGAAAGTAGAGAGATGGTGTTCTTGGTAGAGAGTTGGTTCAATAAAATGTAAAAGGTTAGATTGCCAAGCCACACCCCTTCCATGAATGGAAGGGGTATTTATAGTTACAACCTTAACGTCCTCCTGTCGGACTGTGGATCAGGCATACAGTGGGTAAAGACCCGTCCTTCCTCCACGGTGTTACACTACACTAAACTACGCTACAAACTAACTAATTAAATACTAAATAACGTAACAAACTACAAGTCTACGAGCTAACATATACCAGACTATAATTGGGGTGACCAACACTTTAATATGGAATTTCCAATTCCTAACAATCTCCCCCTAAGGGAGGTCACCCCATGAAATACATTTTGCATCCTAGCATTCTATCTTTGTCTTTAGTTCTTGAGCTCGTAGACTTGAATTCTTCAACATCTGCATCTTTGTGCTTTTTTAGCGATTCTTTAAAGTCCGCATTGAATTGTACTTTAAGTGGAGGCCTTTAACTGATCCACATCATTGATGATCTTCGAGCTTTGAGATCATCACCACATCAAATCTCTCTGGATCATCCATAGTTGTGTTGCCTTCATGTGATGTTGTGACTTTTAGACCGACATGCTCACACTTTCTAGATCATGACATCTTTTCATCAGAGTAGCGGAAGCTTTTATGGTTCAAGATATTTGCAGCAAAGCAGGTAGAATATAGTATAAGAAATATCTGAGCCAGGTTCTGTATATTTGCACCAGTCATGATTTCTTCAATTAAGTGTGGATGCTGTGAGCATGCGGCTTTGGATTGACTCCTCAATTCTCGATCACCGCAACCGTCCAAATATACCTACAAACAACAGTTAGCAATAAAACACACGAAAGTGTCTTTGATCACTTTCTTCGAATTGAGGTACACGACCCACGGTTCCCTCGTTGATCAAGACACGCATCGCCGCGGATCGTAGGATTCCTAAGAATCTCCTTGACAGGGTTTCGCAAATGTTTCGCCGTTCTCAAACCGAACGTCTCAAAGAAGACAACACGGAGTGAGTGAACCGGCCAATTGAGATTCATCGATTGATGAAAAATTGATTTGAAAACAATCGCGTATTGCTTAGAAGAAAGAGTTTTTGCAATACGACGAAGGTTTTATGAGACAGATCAATTTTCAATCAAAATACCTTTTGTATATGTAAAGAGTACACATTCGATGTGCTAGAGAAAAGAAGAGATTTGCACATTGAACGGTTTTTCCAAAAGTATTTTTCAATCAGAGATACTTTTTGTGTTTGAAAATGAATACACATTCGATGTGCTAGAGAAAAGAAAAGATTTGCACATCGAACGGTTTTTCCAAAAGCATTCATCAATTCCAATCCTGGACCAAGGTTGATTCAAGAGTGAATCGCCCCATCGTTTCTGTCCAGTTGTCACAAGCTTGATCTTTAGAAAAGATCTCACATGTCACCCACCAAGAGCTTGTTTGATGTTGGCTCTAGAAGGATTTCCATCTTCATCGTGAATACTTTTACATATCACTCAGATGTTCTGGCAATACCACAAGGATAATGCGTAGGACTCTTAATATATTCTTACTTTCCACATTGCGTGAAACAGCAAGTCTTCATTAATTTAGTGTCCTAACGAGATATTGTGGATGATCTCTTGGCTCTAGACTCAATCGTGCACATTTGGTTTCCTATGCCGGAGACTAGGGAGAGGGTTTCCTTCTTCAATATCAACAATCTCTAAGAGAAAGTCGATAGATTATGTCGGTTCCCCGTGAGAATGAAACAAGTCATTTTAAGAGGAACTTGAGTAGTTTGGGAAGTTTAGTGTAGTGCGTCACTGGGTCCATGACGTCTTGTCTTCAATACCGGAGTTACCTTTGTAACCACCAGTAGCATATGTATTGAACCCGGTTTCTGCCCTAAGGTTGAATTATTGGAGGGCTATTTCTTTTCACCCTTTTTCACATTCATTTCTTTTTCATTCTTCAACCCCTTCAGTGCTTACCGAGACTTCATAACTAGAACCTTGTTGGGTTTATTCCAGTTCTAGCTCTATCTCAGTCCGCACTCTTCCCATATCTCACTTTTCTCCTTTTTCAATATACCTAAGGACTCTACACTATCTAGTGGATTGTCCCTGGGTAGATCCCTCCGGTTCTGGCGGATCGTGGGAACTAATACCTAACCTCACCATCCTTATAACTCCATACATAAAGTAAAATGGTCGGTCTTTTGGTACAGTTCATTCTTCCTTGAAACCAATAGAAAAATCATTTGGAAAAACAATCAAGGTACTTGTGATACGAGATCAAAACATTTTGTACCTTAATAGTTTTGATCATTTAGAAAACCTCCCCCTCAACATGTGCATATGATTTAGAAATTGTTTAGCACATGGAGGCAAGAGGACTTTGAAATATTTTCTTTGATCACTATTTTCATAGAAAAAGCCATTTGATTTTCTTTGGTAAATTCTCCCCCTCAATATGTGCATATGATATTTGAAATCATTTTATCACATAGAGGCAAGAGTTAATTTGAAGCACATCCACAATTACAAGAGCCATTAATAAACCATTTGAACACACAATCAAGGTACTTTATAACTCACTTTAAAAAGCTTTCGTACCTCGATAGTTTATTTGCTCCCCCTCAATATGTGCTTCGAGATTCGAAAGCGTTTAGCACATATTAGAGAGCAGGCTGCACAATTAAATCAAAACGATCACCTTTTATCAAATTTCATTAGTAAATCACAAATTCTCCCCCGATCAAAAATATCAAACCCTTTGAGATTTTGGATCCCAAGTGATTTAATTCATTTAAAAGAGTTTGGGGAAAGACGTGGCTGGATTTAATTTTGAAAAATGACAGATAAGGATCAATTTAAGACATTAAAGATTGTTAGTGTCAGGTATGATAGTTTTTAAGAGATCTTTTAGTAAAATAAAACAATTTCACAATCAAACAAGAACAGAAAAAATTTCATTTTGAAAGACCTTGATTCAAAAGAAAAAATCATAACATGACATAACATTAAATCTTTAGATCACCACATTTTAACGTACAAACGGACTCTTTTGAAGATATATTGTTTGAAAATACTATATTTTAAATCACTCTCCCCCTCAATCGATGACCGTAGTCGATGATTGAGTGACTTATGTTTTTGATAAAATGAAGTCCGGTGATTTTCAAATTTAAGTCCAATTAATTTTCAAAACAATATTTTCCATTTTCAAAACAATTTAATCAAATTTTTTTTCAAAATTGTTTAAAAATGGTATCCTGCACAAAGATACGTTAGGTGATTGAGAAGCTTCTGTTGTTGCTGTAGGGCAGGAAGAAAACCGTCTGCAGATGCAGTGAGACTTCTTATGTTGCATTTTAATGCCAACTGAGGTCAAATTAAGCTCCATTTCGTCATTTGTCAACCCAAGATATAGTTACCCTTTCCTTTCGGCATCCAATCATCTTCAATTGTGGGATCCGGATCGGGAACATTCTTATATACTAATATACCTGCATATGTTAGTGAACACACATACAAATATATGGTGGTCGACATCACCCAAACAACAATCGACTAATACAAGTCAATTCAACATATCAATCTGACCATGTAAAGCATGGGAATAATGTGTTTATCAAACTCTAATCATCTAATCCTAGCAATCATATCCTAGGCACCTAGTCCTTCAACATAGGTTAACATCATTTTTAATTAAGCATATTAGGATAATTAGAAAAGCCCGATAGATGATATAAATTTGAAAACATTCTCCCCCTCAATCAATGACTCATTTTTTGAAAGTTTAAAAGCGCTGAAGTCATTGATTGAGTTTTCAATTTTAATAAAATTCTCTGAATCTGATTGATTTTCAAGCAACTCAATTTTACCACCATTTTTGAAAAACAACAAATATTTTTCTGAAGAATTTTAGACGGAAAAATATTTGAGTAGGAACAGCAGTCCTTCGACATACTTTCCTCAAATTTGTTTTTAGGATAAGTGCACGAAATATTTGAAAATTGGTTTAGCGCAACACTTTCCTCTCTTTGTGTTAGGAATTAGAAATTCCAGGTACTAAAGAGTCGGTCACCTCAAGTATATATATTCGTTAGAAAGCTCGTAGTCGTAGTTATTTTATGTTAAGTAGTATTTAGTTTAGTAACACCGTGGAGGACGGACGGGTCTTTACCCACTGTATGCCTGATCCACAGCCCGTTGTGTATGCTTTTATTGTAAGACTAACAATACTCTCTACCTTCCAAGGTAGAGAGTTGGAGCTCATAATAAGATTTTTCTTTCTCTCACTAAGTTCCCTAAACCTCTAACTTTCTCTCTCTAAAATCTTCTTGTATGCCACTTGTGATTATGGTTTAGTGTGTATGTGAAATCCAATATGTTACAATTGGTATCAAGAGCCATGGTTAGATCATCTCTTACATATCTTTGGATTTCTAGTGGTTTTTAGGAGGTTTTTGAGTTTGAAAAAGTTTAGTGGTTTTTGCATCATTTGGTTGATTTCTAGTGTTAAAATTTGGATTTTGATTGTATTTTTGTGTTTAGAATCATCACAAGTGTTTAGGTTTTGATTTAGAAGGCTTGAATCATCGTGGTTGGAGTGTTTTTGGATTGAAAAGTGGTGTTTATGTGTTTTTTCATGCTAGCGACTTGAGCCACGGAAAAGTTTTCTTGGTAGCGACTTGCTTTGCAATTTGGTAGCGAGTTGTTGTTAAAGGAAACAGCGAGTTGGGTTAGCTTAATTGCCTATTGAGACAAGCCGACAAAAGTACACGTAGTGGATTCTCCACTACACGTAGCTTACTTTGGTGTAAGTTAGCGACTTGGTGTTAGCGAGTTGGTACCTAGCGAGTTGCTATTTAGCGACTTGACAAATCAGCGACTTGGTGCTAAGCGAATTGCTGTCAAAATTTTGATAGCGACTAGGATTGTAGCGAGTTGTTATATATCGACTTGGGATTATAGCGACTTGGCACTTAGCGACTTGGTTCAAAGTTTTCTAGCGACTTGGAACTATAGCGACTTGGCACTTAGCGACTTGGTTCAAAGTTTCCTAGCGACTTGAGTGATATCCTTTGAATACGGTTTTCTCTTGATTTAGTAAAATCCCGTGAAAGAATCTATTTCCCGGTTTAATTATAGAGTTATAAAATCCCGTTTAATCTGTCATCATGTCTACCAACGTTCCTACAATCATCTCCATCGCTGTCGAGGATGTTCAAGCAGGTTCGATACTCGTCCACCTATGCTTGACAGTAACTGACTACGACTCTTGGGCTCAAAGAATCGATTGTACTTGTCTTGGAAAGGAAAATGGGGTCAACATTCTCAAATCGATTGATGAAGGACCATATCTGGTTGAGACTACTAGAGACATAATTGATACAACTAAAGATGGTACATTGATTTACGGAATGGACAGACCAAAGATGTATGATGAGCTCAATGATAAGGAGAAGAAGAGATTCGATGCAGATATCAGGGCTTCTAACATCATATTGCAAGGTCTTCCAAAGCCATATACAAGCTTATCAACCACAACACTGAAGCAAAGGCTGTATGGGATAATGTCAAGATGCTTCTTTCTGGTTCTGAATTAACCATGGAAGACAGAGAATCACAACTCTATGATGAATTTGAGCACTTCAAGATGAAACCAAATGAGAGTGTCTATGAGTATTACGTGAGATTCCACAAACTCGTTAATGACATGAGGAACATCAGAATGACCATGCCTAACATTCAGCTAAACTCAAAGTTTGTAAAAAACATGAATCCCAAATGGCACAAGTTTGTCACTTCTGTGAAGCTCACTAAAGGATTGAAGAATACGAATTATGAGCAACTATATGCCTTCCTTCTTCAAAATGAGAGACATGCCATGTTTGAAAAGAGGATTCTTGAACAATTCAAAACAAATCCAGGAGAGACAAGCTCATCAAATGATTCAACTGCCTTCTACTCAAACATTGGGGTTACCACTAAAGCTTCACAAGTTATACCCATGGGTGATGGAACTCACAAACTCATTCCCGATCCACTGTTCAAACAAGCCGATGCCGATGCATCCGTAGGAAACTTCATTAGTCAACTAGCTCTCTTGATCGTCCAAAACATGAACACTCTCCCACACACCAACAACAACCTCGCAGCGTCCAATCCACATAATCAAGCTACCGTCCGAGATGGGAAGGTTATGGTGCAGCCACCCAAGAAAGGCGACGATCGGAGACTCGGGTGGAGGCTATGGAGGAAATCAGAATTGGGGAAGGAATGGAAATCAGGGACAAGTCAAGACAGTCAAGTGTTACAACTGTGGTGGTGAGGGATACATTGCAAGGAATTGCACGCCTCCAAAACTTCCTCGCACGTCAATACTTCAGTGGACAAGATGTTGCTAGTGCAAGCTCAGGACAATGGAGCAACCTTGGATGAAGAGGAGCTGCTGTTTCTTGCCGAAGGGAATGCTAAGACATATGATGCGATGTGGATGAGCGGCCTATTCGTGAGATTGGTCACAATCATCGAATGCCTTTCAAGTCGCCGACCGTGATGCATACGACTCTGATGTTGACGATGGACCCATCGCACAAACAATTTTCATGGCTAGCATTTCTCCAATGGTCTCTCCTAAGGTGTCTTCTTCACCACAAGCTGGACCATCCAAAGACAAAATCATCTCAGAGGTATTAAAATTATATGATGAAGTTGATGTGTAGAAGATACATAATGAAATACAATCACCTAAAATCATTGAGTCAGATATTGAAAATATGGGTAATATTAATGTTGTCCCATATGATCAATATGTGAAACAAAGTGAAAGTGTGAATGTATCAAGTGATGTATCTCCTGCAGTCAATGATGATTATGCCTGTGATGAATACACTGCATGTGCCCCTGATGATTCAGTTATCTCTGAACTTAATGCCTATAAAGAACGTGTTGCTATTTATGAACAACGTGCTAAATTTGAGTTGACCACCCGTGAGCAGGAAATGGATGACCAAATGCGTACAACTATTAGAAAAAGTAGGTTTAGAGAAGAAGTATTAAAACAAGAGTTAAACTCCTTACAAGAAAAGCTTTCTAAAACTACTAAGCAAAAACAAGAACTTCAAGAAAATGTTAAATTGCTTAAGCAAGAATTTAGCGTTAAGGAATCAAAACTTTTGAATGATTTTTCTAATCTAAAAACCTTGAAAAACAAGCTTGAAAATAAAGTTGTAATGACAAGGAAACACCATTCAGATCGCTCACTTAATCACTAAGCACAGAGTTTTGAGTGATAAGCATAGTACTCCCTTGTTGAGGAACCAAATCCAGAAGTTGTTAAAAGGCTAGAGCTGCCCATAAGGTTATTTATGATGGCAATGAAATTCTTAAGCCTAGACAAAACCTACTTCTACCGAAAGTGCATCGAGGAAGATAAGAAATCAAATGAAGTCACTAGGGAAAAGATGAACAAGAAACTAGATGATCCTAAATGTAAAGAGAAGAAAATAATTATCACACCCCATGATTACAAGAAGGAGAATTGGATTTCCTTGAACAAGTTTAAGCCTCAGACATTGTTAACACCGAACAAGTGTTCTGGAAAAAGGATTTAGATAAGCAAAAAGCAGAGAATCTTGTTGTAACAAACCCCCTTTAGGAAAATGCCTTCAGATCGTGTATCCTCCCTATACACCAATGCATTTAGTTCCTAGGACTATTGTCACTAAAAGCAAGACCTTAATCAGTCAATATGTTATTCTTCAACTATTTGTCGATTTTGAGAAAACTTGTAAGAAAAGGATCACACCCACTGGGATAACTGAAGGGGAAAGGGGCTTTGAACAAACAAAAGAATGCTATCTAACTGAGGTCATGCCTTTTTTCAAATTACTAAAAGATCATTTTGAGAGTCTTAAAAAGGGGATTAATTCAGATATTAAAGAAATGGAAAAGGAATTTGATGCAATGATAGTTGAGGTTAGTGACTATGAGCGAGCATTAAAATATAATAAGATTGAGAGGAAGAACTTGCATACCTTGAATGAGAATCTTATTTCTGAATGTATTGCTCAAGATGTGTTTTACATTGCTACGAATTGCTCCATTAATGCTTCTCAATTTCATGAATTATCTGTTGCTATGAAAGTCTCTCATGATCGTGTCATTGAGCTTGAAAAGATTAATTCAAAACTTAATGAGAAAATTGATCGGGATGATCACGATAATTTGGTAAAGCATCTTTCTAAACTAGAAGTTGAGCATTTTGATTTACAACTAAAATATCAACATCTAAAAGAAAATGTTAAAACCTCAAATATCAAGACATCCTTGGATGCTCCTGAATTTGATGCAGTTTTTGAAATTAGCAAACGTGATGAACAGATTCGAGCTCATTGTAACACGATCAAAAAGTTGAAAGCCCAAATCTCTCAATTGAAGGGTGAAAAGAACAATGTGACTGGATCCCAAATGCCTCCTCCTTTAGATTCTCAAGATTTCAAACTTTTCATCTTAAAAACTTAGTTAATGCCTTACAAAAGGAAAACGAGAGTTTTCTAGAAGAAAATGAAAAAGTTAAACGACACTTTAAAGAGTTATATGATTCAATGAAAGTCACCCTTGACCAAAACAACGAAAAAATAACGTCTTTACAAAAGGAAATTGAGAATCTGAGAAGTCAAGGAAATGGGAAACTGCCACTTGTGTTTAATAAGAATGTTGTTTCAAAGTCACCCTTAGATTGCAAATATACTGTGACGGTTAAATATATTCCTCCTCATCTTAGGAATAATGAACCTGCGTTTCATGACTATTGTGCTCACCTTAAGGATAGTCTTGAATGTCTCCGTGAGATTGTTGAAGAGGACTTCATTAATAAACCTCTTGATAGAGAAATTAGGTTTGCTTGCCTCCAGGCCAAACGATCTCAAGAGCTTCTTGAATGTGTAATTGCAACATGTCCAAAATCCTTAGGTGAAAAAGGCAAAGCTGTGAAGCCTTGTTCTATGCCTAGTGCCAAGCAGGAAATCCGTTCTATGCCCAGTTGATTCGCTCCAGACAGTCAGGTTTTATCACACAAGTCAACCACTTGTGAATGGTCAACCGTAATAAAAAGTCCAAACAGTCTGAAAACGAAATGCAATTAAGATCTGGAGAGTTTAGTGTTTCCCCGGGTCGTTAAGTCCCAACGAGGTGTGAACACTGTAGTAGAACGAATTCGTGATCGGTGAATATTGAACAGGAAAAAGGTGATGATTTTGGAAATATTATACCTAAAAAGAAAGAGTTTATAAATTACAGGTGCTTAAATGCAAATTAAAGAAAATTAAAAAGCTAAATTTTATTAAATAAACGCTATCACTATTTTTAAAATCGATAAACGTTTAAAACCTAAAATGAACGTTTAAATAAAATTACGTTAACGCATCTAAATAAAACGTGAAAATAAAGAAGGAAAATACCTACGGATATGAAAAATACATTTTACAATCCTAATTATACTAGAAAATTATTTGAAAAAGAAAATTATTTTTATAACTATTTATCTAATTATTATTAATTAAAAACTATTTATTAATTATCTAAAATGCACTAAATTATAAGAAAATACAAAATTAAACTAGAAAAATGAAATTATAACTTAGAAAAATCTAAAATATTATAAAACTAATTTTAAAACTGAAAATATATTTTTTAGACTTTTTATGTATTTATTATTAATTTAAAACTATTTAAAACTAATTAAAATTAAGAAAAATAACAAATGAACAGTAAAAATAATGAAACTTTACAGGAAAATCTAAAATATTATTCTTAAACTAGGAAAAATTAAAAATTATTTTTATGAAGCTTTTCTGATTTATTTGTATTAAAAGCTATTTAAAAAGGATTAAAAACTAGTTTAAAATAAGAAAAATATCAAACAGTGCTGGAAAAATATGAACAATTCAGGAAAATTCTAAAATATTATTCTAAGTTTATTAAAAATATAAAAACTAGGGATTATGTAGGGAAATGTGAATCTGTAGTGATAAGCAGTTCTAAATAAGCTACTAGATTAAGCTACAAGCTACCAAATTTAACTAAATGATTAGCAGAGCTAAAGTACACTATAATAAGCCTAATTCAACTAATCAATACTACTCTAGACCACTAATGATGCCTTAATAAGATTTGAGCCTATGAGATTAATACTAGCAAACAGCAATTATGGGGGCACCTTTAAGCACACGCATAAGCAATCCTAATAAGCTAAGGGGAAAAACAGATAATGAGTTTTCAAGATCACCTAGCAAAATTCATTTTGACCAAAAACCAGCCTCTAACAAGCTATGGTGAACAAGCTAGCTTATCTACAAGTTTGATAAAAATCAACAGTTGCTGACACAGGGCATGAGACAGCTTATTCCACAGCTTATTTGACACTTGAAACAATTTGCAAAAATTTGGAAAAATTCAGTTTTCTATACTTGACCAACCAATCTCAAACATATCACAATTTCAGTGATTTTGGTTTAAAAATGAAGCAATGAAAATTCAACAAAGTTTCCTCAAAACTGGTTTTTTCAACTTTTGACTATTAAAGACAAAAATGAAACTTTGACTTTTATGAACTTGTGGGCTAATAAAATGGAATGAAACAGATGTTTTAAGACAAAATGAGATGGAAACAAGCTAAAATAACTAATGCTAAACCTGCCAACTTGTAGTTGCTTCTTGATTCTAACTAATGTATCTCTAATATGAGATCAAATTCAACTTTGACTTTTACTTATTTAAGGTGCAAGTGAATACCTGATCTAAGTCTAATCCCCCAATCAGAGACTAAATTGACAGGTCTTTACCAAAAGCTAATCTTAAAACTCACTAGAACAATTTGATCCAAACACTACTTAACTAGGCTTAACCACAATTTATCTTATTCTAACCTTAAAGCTAATGACAGTAAATAACCAAGATCAAATAACACTATTAAAGCTAAATGAGATCAAATTCAAACAATCACAACTAGCCAATATCAACTGAAACAATTATGCAAATTCAAACAGTTAAATGGAAAGGAAATTTAGAACTCACAACTGGTCCAGCTATTGTTTACCAAAGTACCACTATTCTAATCAAATCCAACCCAATCCAAACTCTGCAACAACCCCATTCCATAACTGAGTCCACATTGAGCTTCACAGTTGACTTTTGTTGACTGAGGTAATTTTGAGAGTAAAATCTGAGTAGTGATTTTCTGAGTAAAAAAAAAAAAGCTAAAGTGAGCTTATAAAGGCTTATATATGAGCTTATATGAGCTTAATATTCTTTAGCATCCACTATAATTATCTTTAAATTAATATTAGATTTTTAACAAGAAATTTCATAAACTTGAAAATGAAACTAAACTTTTAAATTGATTATTGAGAAATGATTAAAATACACTGAGAGTTGATAATACAGTACTTGAAAGCTTAAATTTACACTAGAATTTGAAAATTTATTAAAACGAAATTAACTAAACTAAATTACTCTACTACTTCTTCACATTGCTTCTAGCTTTCTTTATAATGATCTTTTTAGACTCTGTCGACATCCCTAAGACTTTCCCACCTCATCCTGGCCATTGAATCTTTTCAGAATCATCATAATCGTACATGTGGAGTTTTGGCGCCAAAAGAGTCTTGAAGCAGGTTTTTGCATTTAATGCAATTTTGGAGGTTGTGGAGGTGGAGGGGGGTTGTTAACCAGCTGGGGGGATAAGGTGGAAATTGGTGGTGAGGTGGTGAGACCACTGGTTTTGTGGTTGCAGGAGTGGGAGAGAGGAGTGAACAGTGAGGGCGGTTTTATTCTTTTTAAACCGTGGGCTTGGGTTGGATATTGGGCCAGCTGGGTTGTGTTTTGTTTTTGGATTTGGGTTTGTTAATAATAGGGTCCGGTTGGTTTATTAAACACAAGGATCAATTATGTAAATTCTGCAAATGAAAGGACTAAACCTGCAAATATTCCAAAGTTATCACAAGGGCTTAAATTGTAACATGTGAATAGTACAAGGGTATAATTTGATAAATTCCATTTTTTTATAATTCCAAGGACCAAAACTGCCACATTTATAACTCTAGGGACCAAACTTGTAATTTTCTCAAAAGTTAACACAAGGACCAATCCTGCCAAATGTGAATAGCATAAGGACCATATTTGATAATTTCCCATTTTTAAATATTCAAGGACCTTATTTGACTTTTTCAAAACTTGAGGGACTAAAGTTGTAATTTTGCAATTTTAAATTTCAAGGACTTGTTTTGACAACTTATGAATCCCTAAGGACTTAAAATGATATTTTTCTTTATTTTGATTTACCAGGGACTGTTTTTGACAACTTTTTAGACTTGGGGGACTAAAACTGCCAAATATGCAAACTTGATACGTTTTTAATCTGATTTTGATATTTTTGCATTTAAAACACATAAAACACTTATTTGTGATATTTTTATCATTTTGATGTATTTCGAAAGTGTTTTCAGATGTTATTGCAGTTTAAATGGTACAAAAATGATGAGTATTTAGACACTCATCAATCCCCCACACTAAGATATTGCTAGTCCCTAGCAATATTTTGAGAAAACTTAATGGATTTTATCTCTTTACCAAAAGCCATTACTTCTGGAGTAGCCAGTTGTTTTAGTTCAAGTAAGAACTTTGGTACAATGATAACCAAATGATTTTGAGCAAATCATAAGCTGTAAACGGATTTGATTAATCTTTACCAAGAGCCGTTTGCTCCTGGATTAGCCAGTCCTTATGTGGGTTAGACATGGTGGACTGATTACCATTTGTTGTGTTTAGTACATAGTACTTCCACTAAATTTTTTTTTAAAATTTGGCAATTTTGAGGGAAAAAGGGACTAAAAGGGTACATTTATGATCAAATTCGCCAGAATTCCCCCCCCCCCACACTTAGAAATGAATATTGTCCTCAATATTCAAAGTACCGGGTGTTATGCCGAAACTTAGAACGTAAAAAGATAACATTACTAGCCAAGTGTGGAAACACAACAATTATCTTTTTTTTTTTTTTTTTTTAATATTTACAATTTTCATTCATTTTTTTTAGATCTATATACAACATGTGGGGCATCTCCCCCACACTAAGGTGGTACACACGGGTGAAAACCCATGTTTAACTATTTTTTTTTGATTACCGAGTCGCTAGCTTGACTCGACCTCAATTAATTTGTTCATGGGTAAGTAAGTGGAAGAGACAATCTCCATCGGACTTTCATTCAAAATGTTTGTATAAACATTGAAGTACGTGAAAGTTCCACAATCCGATGAGATATACATAGAACCGCTCACAAATGATAAATGAAAATGCCGGGGTCAAAAATAATGTCTTCATTCCTGAAGGAGTGAAGAACAGGAGAAGCCACATGATAGGTGAAGAAGAGAAAGAAAGTCATGATAAACATCATGACTAACTCATCATCATCAGAAGGAGAATTCATGATTTCGGGATCATGAATCTCATCATTTAAGCTCATTTGATCAAGACATATTCGGGGCGGGAGGGATGGGATTTTGATATCAAGCAAGTTCTCATGGTTGAGAACATTTCCTCCGAACACAAAGATCATTGTTGTCTAGATCAAAGTGGAAGTTATCATACTCTGGTGGAGATATGATATGAGTGAGTTCAAAGGAGAACTCCTCGTAAAGAGAATCATTCACGTAATGTAAGTCTGAACTCTTGTTCCATCAGAGACTCATCACTATCCTCAGTCTGAGTATCAAAGAGTGGATTCTCAAAAATTAAAGTGAATTCAGAGTCAAATTCAAATAGAGGATTAGTGAGAGTTGTTTTGAACGCTTCAGGAACAAAGTGATTAACATTCTCTATTGGACTGTTAGGTTGAGAAGTGAGTGAACGATCATTACAAAGGAGACTTTCAATTTCTCCTAGGTTGGCTTTGAAATCAAAGAGATCATCATCACTTTCCGATGAAAGTGGAATGATGTGAGTGAGTTCATCGGTGAACTCCTCAAGAAGAGGATCAACATCAAAATGTGAAAGTGATGCCTCAACATTCTCAATGTCCCCATAAGATTTACAATCATCGCTAAAATCGAAGAAAGTCTCAAAATGATTTTTGAACACTCAAGAGGGAAAGAGAATCACACATATGATCAAGTTCCCCGTGACTCTCTCGATTGGGACAAGGTCCTCATCACTATACTTTATGAATTCGTCCGATTCCTTTTCGTGAACAAGGTCAAGATGCTCGCCCCCATGTTCAGAGAGTGAGTGGAGATTCGGTGTGATAGCATTGTTTGAGAATGAATCTCAACTGCTGGGATATCAACCGATGAACTTGATGAATCTTTATAAAATTGTAGGATACCAAGTGCATCCTCATCATCACTGCCATCAGGAATAAAACGAAATTGAGAGCTAGATCTGGCTGCTTTTTCTTTTGCAATTGATTCCTAATAGATTTTTCAAAGGCAATTTGGGAATTTATTTTAGCACCGCTCTTCACTAGCAATTCTTCCATGGATTTCTCATGTGAATTTTGAATGACGGACATTGTGGGAGTGGAGATTTGTCAAAACCGGAAGGTTGACATTGATAATGATCATGAGGACCCCCACAATATACACAAGAAAAACTGGGAGCATTTTGAAATGCTATTTTACTCAACTCCTCAGTTCTTTTCACTGACTCCATAAGCTCTAGATAAGTGTCTTGTTGGGTTTGCTGAGGAGTTTGAGTCATTTGGCACGGTGGAGGTTGGTCGTGATATGGATAGTCGTAATTGTTACAAGGAAATGGATTCCCTGTTTGACAATCGAAATGAAATGGGGACCTCCACAATATTCACAACAAGAAATCTGTTGAGTCCGACTGGCGAATTATATGGATATTGGTCATGACCAAAGTCTCAGCATCACCGAAAACTGCTCATAGAATAACGTGTTTCCGGATTGACACTCAAATCCTTGGTGAGGATCTCCACAAAATTCACAACAGCTTATGTTGATTATATGAAGATAAGTCGGCTCAGGTGGGTAATTGGAAAAGTTTGAGGGGTCGTTAAATGAGTTAGGATCATAATCAAATGAATTCCTCGAACCACAAAACAAACAACTCCCGTTATGAATATCATTACCACACCGTACACACGCATACCCCAAATGGCATGGTGAACCAAAAAGAGGCTCACTTCAACCGACACAAGGAATAAACAATTCCATTTGAGAGTTATGAGAAGGAATTGGTTCATTCAAAGAATCAACAAAACCAACATGGTGATCCGAATGACTATTAAGTCTCAAAGAACATTTTGAAAAATCCGAAGGTGGGACAAGTGGTGTGCTCTGAGAGCTAGCAATTTCCACCACTTCCTTATGATCTCCGGTTCTGGTTCTTGAGAAACGTGAAGATTAGGCAAGTCATTCTTGCTAGTCACCGCCTAAATTTCGCATGCTTGCTTTTAATCGTAAATTGTGAAAGTTTAGGATCAATTTTAGACGGCTTAGGAGCAATTGAGGGTTAGATCTTTGGATAACCGTAGGTTGGACGTATTTAGCACCTCCATTATCGAAGGAAGTACCGGTCCTTTGTCACCTCGGTTTCTCGCTCCATTTCCCTACGCAGAATTAATGGATCATCACGAACAACACGAATTCTTGATATTTGTGATAAAGTATGAAGTTTTTCAACTTCGCTCCGAATTCGTCGAGTCGAAAGATTCCATGAGAAGAAGTTAGAATCAAATGGATAGAGGGTAAAAGGATAAAGAATCAAAAAGGGTAAGAGGATAAAGAGGAATATTTTTGGCATTTTTGAAAAACATTTTGTAAAAACAAAGAATGAAAATATTTTTGGTAATCGATTAGTCAAACGAATTAACTTCACGATAATTTTGGTTTTATATGAAAATAAGGAAATATGGACAAAGATGGTAAATATACAATGGGTGTATATTCAACAACACTGATGCTTTAAATCCGTAGTACGCAGCACACCTCAAGCAATGCGCAAAATTTGATTCGCTCCTGACAGTCAGGTTTTATCACACAAGTCAACCACTTGTGAATGGTCAACCGTAATAAAAAGTCCAAACAGTCTGAATACGAAATGCAATTAAGATCTGGAGAGTTTAGTGTTTCCCCGGGTCGTTAAGTCCCAACGAGGTGTGAACACTGTAGTAGAACGAATTCGTGATCGGTGAATATTGAACAGGAAAAAGGTGATGATTTTGGAAATATTATACCTAAAAAGAAAGAGTTTATAAATTACAGGTGCTTAAATGCAAATTAAAGAAAATTAAAAAGCTAAATTTTATTAAATAAACGCTATCACTATTTTTAAAATCGATAAACGTTTAAAACCTAAAATGAACGCTTAAATAAAATTACGCTAACGCATCTAAATAAAACGAAAATAAAGAAGGAAAAAACCTACGGATATGAAAAATACATTTTTACAATCCTAATTATACTAGAAAATTATTGGAAAAAGAAAATTATTTTTATAACTATTTATCTAATTATTATTAATTAAAAACTATTTATTAATTATCTAAAATGCACTAAATTATAAGAAAATACAAAATTAACCTAGAAAAATGAAATTATAACTTAGAAAAATCTAAAATATTATAAAACTAATTTTAAAACTGAAAATATATTTTTTAGACTTTTTATGTATTTATTATTAATTTAAAACTATTTAAAACTAATTAAAATTAAGAAAAATAACAAATGAACAGTAAAAATAATGAAACTTTACAGGAAAATCTAAAATATTATTCTTAATCTAGGAAAAATTAAAAATTATTTTTATGAAGCTTTTCTGATTTATTTGTATTAAAAGCTATTTAAAAAGGATTAAAAACTAGTTTAAAATAAGAAAAATATCAAACAGTGCTGGAAAAATATGAAAAATTCAGGAAAATTCTAAAATATTATTCTAAGTTTATTAAAAATATAAAAACTAGGGATTATGTAGGGAAATATGAATCTGTAGTGATAAGCAGTTCTAAATAAGCTACTAGATTAAGCTATAAGCTACCAAATTTAACTAAATGATTAGCAGAGCTAAAGTACACTATAATAAGCCTAATTCAACTAATAAATACTACTCTAGACCACTAATGATGCCTTAATAAGATTTGAGCCTATGAGATTAATACTAGCAAACAGCAATTATGGGGGCACCTTTAAGCACACGCATAAGCAATCCTAATAAGCTAAGGGGAAAAACATATAATGAGTTTTCAAGATCACCTAGAAAAATCCATTTTGACCAAAAACCATCCTCTAACAAGCTATGGTGAACAAGCTAGCTTATCTACAAGTTTGATGAAAATCAACAGTTGTCCGACACAGGGCATGAGACAGCCTTATTCCACGCCTTATTTGACACTTGAAACAGCGTTTGCAAAATTTGGAAAAATTCAGTTTTCTATACTTGACCAACCAATCTCAAACATATCACAATTTCAGTGATTTTGGTTTAAAAATGAAGTAATGAAAATTCAACAAAGTTTCCTCAAAACTGGTTTTTTCAACTTTTGACTATTAAAGACAGAAATGAAACTTTGACTTTTATGAACTTGTGGGCTAATAAAATGGAATGAAACAGATGTTTTAAGACAAAATGAGATGGAAACAAGCTAAAATAACTAATGCTAAACCTGCCAACTTGTAGTTGCTTCTTGATTCTAACTAATGTATCTCTAATATGAGATCAAATTCAACTTTGACTTTTACTTATTTAAGGTGCAAGTGAATACCTGATCTAAGTCTAATCCCCCTATCAGAGACTAAATTGACAGGTCTTTACCAAAAGCTAAGCTTAAAACTCACTAGAACAATTTGATCCAAACACTACTTAACTAGGCTTAACCACAATTTATCTTATTCTAACCTTAAAGCTAATGACAGTAAATAACCAAGATCAAATAACACTATTAAAGCTAAATGAGATCAAATTCAAACAATCACAACTAGCCAATATCAACTGAAACAATTATGCAAATTCAAACAGTTAAATGGAAAGGAAATTTAGAACTCACAACTGGTCCAGCTATTGTTTACCAAAGTACCACTATTCTAATCAAATCCAACCCAATCCAAACTCTGCAACAACCCCATTCCATAACTGAGTCCACATTGAGCTTCACAGTTGACTTTTGTTGACTGAGGTAATTTTGAGAGTAAAATCTGAGTAGAGATTTTCTGAGTAAAAAAAATAAGCTAAAGTGAGCTTATAAAGGCTTATATATGAGCTTATATGAGCTTAATATTCTTTAGCATCCACTATAATTATCTTTAAATTAATATTAGATTTTTAACAAGAAATTTCATAAACTTGAAAATGAAACTAAACTTTTAAATTGATTATTGAGAAAGGATTAAAATACACTGAGAGTTGATAATACAAGATACTTGAAAGCTTAAATTTACACTAGAATTTGAAAATTTATTAAAACGACATGAACTAAATTAAAATTACTCTACTACTTCTTCACATTGCTTCTAGCTTTCTTTATAATGATCTTTTAGACTCACAGTTCGACATCCCTAAGACTTTCCCACCTCATCCGGCCATTGAATCTTTCGGAATCATCATAATCGTACATGTGTGTGGAGTTTTGGCCAAGAGTCTTGAAGGTGTTTTTGCATTTAATGCAATTTTGGAGGTTGTGGAGGTGGAGGGGTTTGTTAACCAGCTGGGGGGATAAGGTGGAAATTGGTGGTGAGGTGGTGAGACCACTGGTTTTGTGGTTGCAGGAGTGGGAGAGGAGTGAACAGTGAGAACGGTTTTATTCTTTTTTTAAACCGTGGGCTTGGGTTGATATTGGGCCATTTGGGTTGTGTTTTGTTTTTGGATTTGGGTTTGTTAATAATAGGTCCGGGTTGGTTTATTAAACACAAGGATCAATTATGTAAATTCTCAAATGAAAGGACTAAACCTGCAAATATTCCAAAGTTATCACAAGGGCTTAAATTGTAACATGTGAATAGTACAAGGGTATAATTTGATAAATTCCATTTTTTTTATAATTCCAAGGACCAAAACTTAGCCTTACATTTATAACTCTAGGACCAAACTTGTAATTTTTATCAAAAGTTAACACAAGGACCAATCCTGCCAAATGTGAATAGCATAAGGACCATATTTGATAATTTCCCATTTTTAAATATCCAAGGACCTTATTTGACTTTTTCAAAACTTGAGGGACTAAAGTTGTAATTTTGCAATTTTAAATTTCAAGGACTTGTTTTGACAACTTATGAATCCCTAAGGACTTAAAATGATATTTTTCTTTATTTTGATTTACCAGGGACTGTTTTTGACAACTTTTTAGACTTGGGGGACTAAAACTGCCAAATATGCAAACTTGATACGTTTTTCATCTGATTTTGATATTTTTGCATTTAAAACACATAAAACACTTATTTGTGATATTTTTATCATTTTGATGTATTTCTGAGTGTTTTCAGATGTTTTTGCAGTTTAAATGGTACAAAAATGATGAGTATTTAGACACTCATCAATCCCCCACACTAAGATATTGCTAGTCCCTAGCAATCTTTTGAGAAAACTTAATGGATTTTATCTCTTTACCAAAAGCCATTATTACTGGAGTAGCCAGTTGTTTTAGTTCAAGTAAGAACTTTGGTACAGTGATAACCAAATGATTTTGCGAGCAAATCATAAGTCAGATTTTACGGATTTGATTAATCTTTACCAAGAGCCGTTGCTCTGGACAGTTAGCCAGTCCTTATTTGGGTTAGACATGGTGGACTGATTACCATTTGTTGTGTTTAGTACATAGTACTTCCATTAAAAAAAATTTTAAAATTTGGCAATTTTGAGGAAAAAAGGGACTAAAAGGGTACATTTATGATCAAATTCGCCAGAATTTCCCCCCCACACTTAGAAATGAATATTGTCCTCAATATTCAAAGTACCGGCTGTTATGCCGAAACTTAGAACGTAAAAAGATAACATTACTAGCCAAGTGTGGAAACACAACAATTATCTTTTTTTTTTTTTTTTTTTTTTTTTTTTTTTTTTTAATATTTACAATTTTCATTCATTTTTTTTAGATCTATATACAACATGTGGGGCATCTCCCCCACACTAAGGTGGTACACACGGGTGAAAACCCATGTTTAACTACTGTTTTGGATTACCGAGTCGCTAGCTTGACTCGACCCCGAATTAATTTGTTCATGGAGAAGTAAGTGGAAGAGACAATCTCCATCGGACTTTCATTCAAAATGTTTGTATAAACATTGAAGTACGTGAAAGTTCCACACCGATGAGATATACATAGAACCGCTCACAAATGATAAATGAAAATGCCGGGTCAAAGATAATGTCTTCATTCCCGAAGGAGTGAAGAACAGGAGAAGCCACAGGATAGGTGAAGAAGAGAAAGAAAGTCATGATAAACATCATGACTAACTCATCATCATCAGAAGGAGAATTCATGATTTCGGGATCATGAATCTCATCATTTAAGCTCATTTGATCAAGACATATTCGGGCGGAGGAGGGATGGGATTTTGATATCAAGCAAGTTCTCATGGTTGAGAACATTTCCTCCGAACACAAAGATCATTTTTGTCTAGATCAAAGTGGAAGTTATCATACTCAGAATGGAGATATGATATGAGTGAGTTCAAAGGAGAACTCACAAAGAGAATCATTCACGTAATGTAAGTCCGTGAACTCTTGTTCCATCACTTGAGACTCATCACTATCCTCAATCTGAGTATCAAAGAGTGGATTCTCAGAAATTAAAGTGAATTCAGAGTCGAATTCAAATAGAGGATTAGTGAGAGTTGTTTTGAACGCAGCAGGAACAAAGTGATTTACATTCTCTATTGGACTGTTAGGGTGAGAAGTGAGTGAACGATCATTACAAAGGAGACTTTCAATTTCTCCTAGGTTGGCTTTGAAATCAAAGAGATCATCATCACTTTCCGATGAAAGTGGAATGATGTGAGTGAGTTCATCGGTGAACTCCTCAAGAAGAGGATCAACATCAAAATGTGAAAGTGATGCCTCAACATTCTCAATGTCCCCATAAGATTTACAATCATCGCTAAAATCGGAGAAAGTCTCAAAATGATTTTTTATAACTCTAGGGACCAAACTTGTAATTTTCTCAAAAGTTAACACAAGGACCAATCCTACCAAATGTGAATAGCATAAGGACCATATTTGATAATTTCCCATTTTTAAATATCCAAGGACCTTATTTGACTTTTTCAAAACTTGAGGGACTAAAGTTGTAATTTTGCAATTTTAAATTTCAAGGACTTGTTTTGACAACTTATGAATCCCTAAGGACTTAAAATGATATTTTTCTTTATTTTGATTTACCACGGACTGTTTTTGACAACTTTTTAAACTTGGGGGACTAAAACTGCCAAATATGCAAACTTGATACGTTTTTCATCTGATTTTGATATTTTTGCATTTAAAACACATAAAACACTTATTTGTGATATTTTTATCATTTTGATGTATTTCTGAGTGTTTTCAGATGTTTTTGCAGTTTAAATGGTACAAAAATGATGAGTATTTAGACACTCATCACCAGTCTTAAGAAAGTAAACACTAATGTGCCTTCAAGTAGTTCAGATTCCAGATATGTTAGTGCTAAGAAAGTGAACTTTAGTGTGCCTGCAAATAGCTCAAATCACAGTCTTAAGAAAGTAAACACTAATGTGCCTTCTAGTAGTTCGGATCCTTGCACATCAAGTTCGTGAATGCAAAATTAGATCAACCAACTAATGTTCCCATTCCCTCTGACAGAGTAATCAGATGACATTAAAGCGAGCAAGTCAAAGTCTCAAGACAATACAAGGAATGATAGGACCTTGCAAGCTAAGAATGCGCATTGGAAGAGAGTAGAAGACCAATCTAGGAACTTTAAGCTTGAGTTGAATAAAAGCGAATGCGTGTTGATTCTAGTATTAGCCTTAAGCGTCTGTAATTAATTCAAATTAGATACTATTTTGCAAACCTTGTATTGATGTCCTTGAATTACGCTAATCATGAATGTGGTATGAATGCTTTGTCTAATGCTGTCAAATGCCGAGTTAAAATTGTTAATGCTAATAATCGTGCAAAGAAGGCAAAACATGCGAAAAGATTGTTAGAAAATAGTGGAAGCCCACAGGAAGAACATTTATAAAGATAGGTTATTATTGGATACCTGTTGGTCATAAGAATAATCAGTTTTGCTCTCTCAAACTGCTAAGACTATGCCCACTTTGACAATGGATGCCTACTTGGTAGGAGACAGTATTCACAGAAGTGAACATACTTTGAATAGGTCAAATACTGAGCCACAGCCTTGCATCTATTCCCAATGATTCCACTTTGCTTCGCCGTGATATGGATGTTTCTATTTACTGATGTGGTGTTCCAATTCTTGTTACTAACCAAGTGGAACCCCATTCTTGCATGGGGATCCCAATTATCGAATATATCCATTCTATGTCTGTGTTCAACTGCAGAATCGTTCAAATCGTTACGTAATTTTACTGGACTCATTTGTTCCAAGCATATATGGAGGCGATTCAGACCTGGCTCATGAACCCATGAGCAAATTCATGGAGACAGTTAGATTGGGGAATGATCATTTGGTCGCAGTATTAAGGGTTATGGAGATTATGTTATTGGAAAAAGTGTTATCTCTCGTGGGTGTATTATGTGGAAGGTCTTGGTCATAACCTTTGTTCTCTGTTGGTCAATTCTAGCGATTCTGATCTAGAAGTAGCCTTGAAAAATACTTGTTTAGACGTTAGAGATCTTGACGGTAAGGAGCTTTTAAGAGGCTTCAGCGTGGCTCAAATCTATACACCATCTCTATCGAAGATATGATGAAGTCTTCTCGATTTGCTTGTTGTCGAGGCTTCAAAAACAAAGTAGTTATGGCGCTCGTCGTCTCAATCACGCCTTCGGCACCATCAGCGATCTCTCCTCGGGAAGGACTTAGTTTTAGGTTTACCTAGACTAAAGTATGAAAAGGATCATCTTTGTTCAACATGCCAATTGGGAAAAAGCAAGTATGCCCATAAAGCCCAAACCTACAAACACAGTCTTAGAAGTTCTTCATACAATTCACATGGACTTATGTGGACCCATGAGAGTATAATATCTTTGGAAAAGAAATATGTGTTGAATTGTGGTTTGATGATTTCTCTAGATTCACTTGGGTAAAATTCCAAGGTCGAAAGGATGAAAGCTCGAGATATCATCATCGAACTCATCAAACATTTTGCAAGTTCGTCATAACTTCAGGTGAATCATCAGAAGCAGACAATGGACTGAGTTTGTTCTTAAACAACTTAGTAGTTTGTAGTATTGGAATTAGTGCGAAATTATAGAAGAACTCTCCAGCAGCGGTCAGTAGTTGAAAGCAAATCGAACTCTTGTGAAGCAGCAAGGACCATCTTTGGTTACTCAAAAGTTCGTGTTTCTGCAGGGTGAAGCCATGCTTCCATGCTACACCCAAATCGATCCTTGATTCACACTTGCTCATGGAAAAACTCCATATGAACTTTTCCTGTGAAAACCAGATATTTCCTTAATGCGTGTTCGGTGCTTTATGTTATCAACTAATGATGAGTCAGATTTAGGAGAGCTAAAGCGGACATTGGAGTTTTGTAGCGCTATGCACCAACGAGAAAAGTTGCAGAATCTATAACAAGAGCAATCATGGAAACAATTCATGCGTTTGATGGTGGAATTGAAATGGCTCACGGACATTCCAGGTTACGGACCGCCCTTCAAGCGATTCCCATTGGTTCATTTCTTGTAAACTCCTAAGCAACTCCATATGTACCCCTACGAGATGATTTAAAGCGGCAGATCAATGTTTGATAGAACAATTTGAGCCAGTAACAATGATATGACAATTGAATCAAGAAACATTCTCCCTGTCAATGAAATTAACCCTTCTTCTATGTCATTTAAGAAGCTTTTCTTCTTTGATCAATACAGTTCATCAACAAATCTTCAATCATCAAGTGTGCATCGCGATACGATTATAAGGTAAGAGTCAATCCGCTTTGCTACTCAGAAGATGCTCCATTTGAAAATATATTTGCTCACAGATCAATATCGATTCCATCTTCTTCTGAGACGCCGACTACTTGCGCTGCTTAATCCTCAACAACATAACACAATGGACTCACGATCATCCATTAGACAACATCATTTAATCCCCACTCTCGTCCATTATCGCGCGAAACACTTTTAACCGTGCTGCCTTATGGTGCTGCTGAACGCACTCTCTAAAATCAAAAAAAAGATGTTAAAACCGCCATGAATGAACAAGCGGTTCAATGCCACAGAAGAAATTCAGGTTTGATCGACTTGATGTATGAATTAGTACTGCTCCGGTTATACATGATCATTGCTTCAAATGGATCTTCAAAGTGGCTTGATGAGCATGGTGATGTGTTAAAATTAAGGCTGGATTGATTTATAAAATCTTCCAGAGGAAGGTATTGACTTTGAAGAATCTTTTGCTCAGTTGATAATCGAGAAATAAGAATATTCTTGGCTAATCACGCAAATTTAGAACGGAAGTCTCAGGATGGATGGCGTTTGACGGAGATCTTAAAGTAGTCGTCGTAAGCTTTGAAAACTTTGTGAATCAGAGCATCTACGTTTATCGTTTGAAGAAGGATCTTTAGTTTAAAAAAAGCAAGCTCGCGGGCATGAACATTCTGCTATCAAAGTATTACGTCTAAAACCCCGTGAGGCAATTGATCAACATTGTTCTGAGAAAATCAGGCAAACATTTAATTCCGTTCAAATTTATGTTGATGATATTATCTTTGCCTATGACATTGATGAATATGATCGTTTTTAAGAAAATGGGTTCCAAATTTCAAATATATTGATGGGACAAATGTCATTTTCTTGGGATTACAAATTTCTACAAAATAAGGCATTTTATAAATCAATCTAAATATGCAAATGAGATTCTAAAAAAGATTTTGGATTTGATTCTAGTGACCACAGTGACTCCATGATTGGCGTTACAAGCGGGTGAGGGACCACTCACGGGGATGTAAGTAGACCAAACAAAATATCGTAGCATGATGGGATCTTTAATGTACCTCTGCAGCCACGATGGAGCACAGTATTACATTCCGACAACCCATGCATGTGATGCTAGATACCCGACTAAGCCTACCAAAACACCTTGAAGCGGTTAGCGGGTCTTTGGTACCTCGAGGACCATCAACGCTGGGACTTTGGTACAGAAGGACCTTGTGTATCACTAACTTATCGGTCGCAGATCATGTGAGGGTGTCAAGATACTTTCTAGAAATAAATGCAGAGCTCAATTTTTTTGGGTGATAAGCTTGTGAGCTGGTGGTCAAAGCAAAATGAGTACTTCTATTTCCTCTGCAATTTGAATCTGTATCATGCTTGTATCAAATCCTATGGATGAGATCTAATTAGCGACTATGGCTTTGTATTCAACAAAATTCTGTCTTTGCAAATAATAAAATCATTATTGCTCTCTCATGTAATGTTCAACACTTTCAAGAGCAAAACATATCGACATTACGTCATTTCCTTCAGGGAACAAATGGAAAAAGGTGTGGTGGAACTCTATTTTGTAGATACCCACGTTAGCAGGAACATCTTCACAAAGCTCTTCAATATGAAAGCGTTTGAGTTTATTCTTCCACGACTTGGTTGAAAACCTTCAACACAAACACTCAACGTCTTAGGAGGAAAACTTGAGTAAAGGTCTTTCCTTCATCCTCTTGTATATATTTTTTGAAAAAAAATAAACAAAAGTATAAAATCAAAATTCAAATAGAAAGTATAAAACTTAAAAAAAAATATGATCATTTATCTTATTTTCGATTAGAAAAATATCTAAAACGCAATCATACGTATTCAAATATGCGGACTTTAGATATTGTTGAATATTCATTAAAAAAAAAAAATTTTTTTTGGGAGAAAAGAAACAAATGGTTTATTGTTATGTTGACTATAGCCCGCTTTTCAACGAAGAGCGAGCCATGCTTTAAATTGGTTTCAAATCTCGTATGGATTACATGTCCCCTAATATCTAATGAAAACTAATTGCTTTGAAAAATTACTGGGACTCGATGTTTGAAAATCATCGCTTACGTTGTCAAAATATCTATCTCTCGATCAACAACATGGGTTCTCTCTTATTTATGTCAATAACTCCTTTGACTTCAAGGCATATTGAGGGGAAGCAAACTTGAAAAACTATCATCCTTCAAAATGCTTTATCTACTTGATTTGATAAGGGAAGTGTTGTTGATATCTTTTAGAAAATAGAAATCCTGGTTAATTCTTCCTCTTGCCTCCGAGTGCTAAGCAGTTCAAATACATGATGCACATGTTGAGGGGAGCTCTCTTTCTAAAAATATCAAAAACAATTCGAGGATACAAAATTCTTTGATAAAATATCACAAGCATCTGAATTGATTTTTCAATGTAGTTTCAATTGGTTCCAATGGCAGAGCCGAACAATACCAAATAGCCGATAACTTGCTTTATGTATGGTGATATAGGATGATAAGTTGGTATTTGTTCTGTGATTCTTGAGAACGGGAGAGGGATCTGCGGGGACTATCTACTAGTTAGTGTAGAGTTCTTGGGATTAATGATAAGGAGAAAAATGAGATATGGGAAGAGTCGGTGAGACTAAGCTAGTCTTGGAATAAACAACAAGGTTCTAGTTATGAAGTCTCGGTAAGCGAAGAAGTGAAAGAATGAAAAAGAATTGAATGAGAAAAGGGTGAAAACAAATAGCCCTCCATTTAATTCAACCTTAGAAGCTTAGGGTTAAATTCATATACTCACCCGATGGTAACATCCATTGTTGAGAACAAGGCGTCATGGACCCGGTGACTTCTTGCACTTCTTTCCAAACCACTCAAGTTCT
This sequence comes from Chrysanthemum makinoi, assembly GCA_910596185.1. Lineage (NCBI taxonomy): Eukaryota > Viridiplantae > Streptophyta > Magnoliopsida > Asterales > Asteraceae > Chrysanthemum > Chrysanthemum makinoi. Next base: position 228,422,994 of record OU343224.1, on the reverse strand, counting down.
CTTAAAAGGACTTGTTTCATTCTCACAGGGAACCTACATAATCTATCGACTTTCTCTTAGAGTTTGTTGATATTGAAGAAGGAGACCCTATACAGTCTCGGCATAGGAACCAAATCTTTAAATTGAGTCTAGAAATGAGATCATCAATAAATCTCTCTTAGGACAAGCGTTCAATTAAGACTCTCTGTTTCACTTTTAGTGTGGAAGAAAGATTATATCTTGAGTCCTTATTTTATCCTTGTGGTATTGCCCGAGAACATGGAGTGATATGCAATCATATTCACAATGAAGATGGAAAACCTTCAGGCCAACATCAAACAAGCTCATGGTAGGTGGCATGTGAGATCTATTATACAGATCAACCATGTGACAAGCGAACGAGAAAACGATGGGGCGATTCAATATTTTGAATCAATCTGGTTCGAGGTTATGGATTGGCGGATACCTTTGAAAAGCGGTTGTGTGCTTAAAACTCTTTTCTTTAGCACATCGACCGTGTTCGAATATTTCAAATCAAAAGGTGTTTATGATTGATAATTGATTTTCATTAAAACAACCGTTGTATTAATTTCTAGCGATACATGATTATTTTTCAAATCTCTTCTCATGTCCAGTGAATCTTAATTATTTGGTTCACTCCTCCGTGTTGTCTTCTTTGAGCGTTCGGTTTGAAACGACTAAGCATTTGCGAAACCACGTAAAGAAATTCTTGAATTATACGATCCGCAGTGATACTTTTAGCGATCGCGAGGCAGTGGGTACGTGTACACCAATCAGCGAAAATGGTCAAAACCTCTCGCAAATTAAGCTTTATTGCTAATTGTCTTATCAGGTGTACACCCCAAGCGTTTGCGTCGATAGGCCGGTCAATCCATAGCGCATGCTCACACTACACATTCATTTCTAAAGAAATCATGATTGGTATCAATGACTCGATATTATCACTCCGGTATACACTACTATTGCTGCCAATATCATGAATCAGCGAAAGCTTAGCCTCACGATAAGAAGAAATCATGATCGGAGAATGTGACATGTCGGTCCAAATGTATGTGAGGATAACATCAACACCACAAGGAAAGAGTCGAGATTTAATGTGCTGTCTCAAGCTGGTTCAAATCTCATTATCCGTGATGGATGAGTAAAGACCTCCACTTGGATTAACTTGACATGCAATGTGAAGATCAATGACTACGAGGATTCTGAGCAAATTACATCAAGAGTGCAAGAATAATTTATAATGTAATATCTGTTTGTATTCAATGTAAGTTTAATGTGTGTTTGAGGTGACCTCTCTGGGGGAGATTGTTGAGGTAGAAATTCCAATGTACTAAGAGTCGGTCACCTCAAGATATATATATATCGTTAGAAAGCTCGTGAGTAAGTAGTTATTTTATGTTAAAATAGTATTTAGTTTAGTAACACAGTGGAGGACGAGACGGGTCTTTACCTTTGTATGCACGATCCACGACTGACATTGGTAGGTTTTATTGTAAGACTATAAATACTCTCTACCTTCAAGGTAGAGAGTTAGAAACTCATAATAAGATTTCTCTTTCTCTCACTAAGTTCCCTAAACCTCTAACTTTCTCTCTCTAAAATCTTCTTGTACGCCACTTTTGATTATGGTTTAGTGTGTATGTGAAATCCAATATGTTACACTTTGAAAAACGGGTTGCTATCGGAAATAATAGCAAGCCATGGTTTAAGCAAGGGTTACAGTCCGAAATAATTGCAAGCCATTTTTGAGCTGGCGAGTTCTAGATACGAAAGAAGCGTAGAAAGCCATTGTATGACATGTTTGAAAGAATATTTACATATACCTTTCGAACTTCATCTATGTCCAGTGCCATTGTTGAATAACATTTCTAAGACCAGCGGATGTTATCGATACCGAGAAGACATGTGTTGTGAAAACATATTTTGGTATTTTAAGATTTTTATGGGTTTTGAGAATTTATATTTTTTTCTATTTTGTTTTGCTGGTTTTATATTTTTGTATTTTGTTTTTGATAAATATTTACAAAGATAGAATAGATGATATAGTTAAAGAAGATGATGAATCTGATCACAGAATAAGGATATCGGCAGGCCCGTTGTAGAAGATCGAAGTCATCATCCCTAAAACTTTCACCACCAAAGCTTCCGAGGCTCTTGCATTGAAGAAGGTGTTAATACAAATAAGCCGTAAAAACTTTTATTTATATTTTACGATCTTCTAATGTTTTGTCGATAACAATCGTAAAATCATTTTAACGAAACAAATAAAATACGTAAATGGTTTGAACTAATAGTTTCTAACATATTAAACATTTTCACATAAAACACTAAAACAACTATAAGTGATTTTATGATTTAATATTACATATGTACAACAACTAGTGTTTACATATTTGGGTAAAATATACACATAACTGTAGTATGTAATATTGGGTAATATAAATTGGTAGAAACTTAAGTATCATAACTCATTGGGCAAATACATTGAATGGTAGTTGGGTACACCCACTGACCCATGGAGCTTGACCCATAACCCATTGCATGATATTATGCTTATATCATATATAGATAATATCCATAACCCATGGTTTTGACCCATACCCATGTTAGTGCATTGCACTCGAGAGATACATTGTCTAGCCTAAGACCCATGGATCAACCCATGACCCCATGACCCATGACCCTACAAAATACCCATGGGTAAAAGAAGCTACCACGGATCCCAATACCTTTGGACCGGATCCCTCAGGGAGGGATCCGGTGGGATCCGAGGAAACGATGTGTTTATTACTATAAATAGTGAGCCATTTCTTCCTTTTAGCTCAACACTTTCACACACATACTCTCCAAGTATTATATCTCTCTAACCTCAGATCCAAGAGATCTATGTAGTTTGTCTTTTTGTTTTTGTGTGATCTTCTAGGTTCCTCTTAAAGGCAAGATCACCACCTTTGAAGTCAGAGCAAGCTCAAGAGTCCAAGTTGCCATGCTTCCTCATCATCGAGACTCTGAAGTCTTCTTGTTGATGATTCTTTTCTTACTTCTAAGATTGTAGTGTTGAGACATTAGTGAAAGATGTCTCAAGTATCAAGACGAAGACATTAGTGAAAGGTGTCGATCGTCCATATTGTAGGCATTAGTGAAAGGTGTCGATCGTCCATATTGTAGGCATTAGGTATTGTGTTGTGATGGGTAGTAGTTCCTCCATGGTAATGGAACTAGGTGCTTAGCCTAGTACCTAATAAGGTAGGCGTATTGTGTAGGTGTGGTTCACCAGGTGAAAAGAACGGTGGTTAGCTAGCACCGTATAAGGGTAGGCGACGTTGTTGGTAGGTGTGGTTCAAATTGGTGTGAAAGAACTGGGTATTTAGCTTTGTACGAAAAAAGGTTAGCGGCGTTGTGAAGGCTTATCCGCCATAAGGAGTTGGTGTAGTGCTTACGAACTCTCGAGTAGGTGACTTGGGGAGTGGAGTAGGGCAAGGAAGGTGTCCTTGTAGCCAAACCACTATAAATACTTGTATCGTGGTGATGTGCTTCTTACTCTTTATCTTTCATTACACGTTTATATATCTATCTATCAGCGTCCAACATAAACAACCAAATAGATTGAAATAAGTCGATCTAAATATTGAAAAGAGATTTTAAATTGGTAAAACTATTCAACCCCCTTCTAGTTTTCCACAATTGGTACGAGCTTCGTCATACAGTTTCTTAGAGTATGTTGTACTTTAAAAACTTGATCTGATCCGTGTATAGTTTGAAAACTACAAAGATGAATTTCTTAAAACAAAAAGTCATGTTTTTAGAAATCATCATATGTTGGATATTGATAGATCATTCTAACATTTTCCTTTGATAATTCTTCATACTAGGATTTGGGTATCTTAGAAGATCATGAAGTATTTCGCGTCTATGGTTTCTAAAACCAAAAAAAGGGAATATAGCAAAAGTATGTTTTGTTAGTTACAATTATTGTTCAGATGTGATAAATTGCTTATGGATAAAATGATGATATGCTTTTATCTTATAATAAGCATAATATGAAAAGTGTTTTAGTGATTTTTTTCTTTGAAGTTTTGTTGTTAGATATCTTGTTAATCAAGCTTGAATAAAGATTAAAATGGGTAATATAACTTCACTAAAAAGTCTACAAAGGTTAAACCTTTTTATTCAGGTCCAAAACATGCATTTTTGTAAATCGTAGTCAGATCCACGGATCCTCGGTTTGCTGGGCGGATCCCTCAAACAAGGGATCCATTAGTGAAGACATTTTTGTCTGAATTTCAAAAATTCATAACTAATTACTTAGTGAGTCGTTTGAAGTCGTTATCGTTTTAAAGGTATTTGAGTCTACTTTCATTTAAAAATGATTTCATAAACTGATTCAAAATTTTTTTTTTTCTGAGAATCATTGATTTATAATAGAAAGTTATTTTCGGTCATAACTTTTGCACAAACTTTGATCGAATTAAAGCGGATGTTTTCATCTTTGAATAACAATGTTTCCTCTTTTGAATTCAAGGTTTTGATCATATTTATAAAGGAAACTAATCAAGCTTGGTATACATGTTTAACACAAAGCGATGAAAATAACTTTTAAACATGCTGCAAATGATAAATTGTTTCCCATGCATTACTTGATTATTTGCTTATCTCAAATAGCTTTTGTGCTTGTTTGATTGATTATCATATGTGGTTTCCTTACCTTGCTATTCACTCTCTTTCTTGTCGATTTAATATTTTTCTACTAATCAATGTGCTACTTGAAGGAGTGTTTGGGATAACATCTAGTTGTGTCAAAATGTTAGTTTATAAGTTGAAAATGTTTAAAACATATATAACACACCTAATGGCTTTTAATTGAGTTTGTCATGTAACAACATAAACATGTGCTTATATGATTTCATGATTTCATATTTTCTTGTATGGTTTTCTAAAAACAACAAGAATGTACATCGGATCATAACCTACACTAGTGTTGATGATGTACTCTCCCGTTTTCCTTTTCATGATCGCTCTCGAAGCTTCATAGTAGGATTGACAACTTGATTATTTCATCCGATATACTCAGTAAATTATTTTGCAAACTCAAATATAATTGTTCATATCCGAAAGTCTAAACTCGAGCTTTCCAACAACATATGTTGAACTAGCTTCGACCAACCATTTTTTTGTTCACCATATGGATAACTTTTAATTTTTTTTGACACGCCGTTGTCGTCTTATTATATTGTTAATAAAAGCGGCAAAGTATCATCATTATTACTCTTCGATAGGCCATTGTAGGAATATAAATTTTTCTAACTTGAGAATGAATATTGGAGAACTTATTGCACTAGAAACTCAATTTGACCCTAGCGGTTGAATTGCTTCCTTTAGAGTTGGGTATCAATGGAATGTAAAAATAGTGCGTGTTTAGCCGTGAGTAGAAGCCGCTAGTAATAATCTCATATTCATTCTCTCACCTGAAATTTATACTCCTATGTTTTCCTAAAGTAAGGTTACAATGGAAATACTTTGCATTGTCTTAGGATTACTAATCAAACAAGTTGCAAAATTGATTTTTTTCCTTTAGTTAATCACAACCACACTTACCTCATCAGCGATTATCTTGCTTTGATGAGAAGAGCTACATGACTTCATGGATGAAAGGTCATTATATGCTAATCACCATCCTTAATGACTATACATAGTTAATTGCTTCCGTTGACCAAAACAAAACTCCACATGGGATGAAGTCTAGGATTGTCTGAGCTAGCACCTCACTCCATATGTTGTCTTGAACACTATCATATTTTTTTTTCATACAACGCGCGTCATTGTTAATACAAGCGATTTACTAATCTAGATGCGTGGTATTTTTGAGCCTCTTGAATAGTGTTTGTTAAGTTTGATAAACACTGTATTGTTATTTGTGAGCTAGATCTCATATTAATTACTTATGTGCTATTCTTACATGCTCTCATTACTATGTTTTACTTGTATACATATATGCTAACGCCAATGATTACTCAATTCAATACATAGAGCAAACTTGTGCAACCTTACTTGCACTTTTGTAAAAGTGTGTTTTGCGGGAGAGCGGATCCTAAGTTTTGTGCTACGGATCCCTAATCTTGAGAGGCAGGTGGGATCGAACAAACAGAAATGCAGTTGCAATCATTATATTTCAAAACATGTCTTTAGATCACTTCACATCACACTAAGCCAAACATAGTATCTTAGGAGAAATTGAGTCCTTATCAAGTTGAGTAAAGTTTCATACTACTTTTTCAATTCATAGATCACACTCAGGTGCTTGTAGATCTCTATCGTTTCATCAAACTCATTACTCTTACGATCTTATACTGCACATGATTCCTCACATTGTGAGTATAGTCATCTAGCTTTAGAAACCTTTCCATTTTGCAAAATTGAGTATAGCCATCCTTACCTCAAAATAGGTCGAAATGGGTCAAATTCTAGCTTTTCCATCTTAAGCTTTGGATATCCTCCAACACTATCTTAAGCTATGCGTTCTCTAGGACCATTTAGCTCCATTTGACAATTCCAAGTTTTTAGTGTCATCTTTGTTTATTCATTGGTACTCATAAAAGTTCCAATTTCTTCCATAAGAGGCAATCATTAGCTACATCAATCATTACCCTCAAGTACTTAACCCCATTCATTTAAGACACTTTGGAGCGGAAACACTCAAGATGATATAGATCTTAGACCTTAGAAACATCATTTCTACTCTTTCATAGGCTGGCGAGGCGGGATCCCTAGGATTAGCTGACGGATCCTCAGGAAGGAGCAGTGGGATCGGTGACAGTTATAAACCTTGCTAAAACAATCATTTCAACTCATCTTTTCAACTCCGTCTCATCTTAAATGAGTTCTTAGATCATTACAAACTCTGAAGTTGACTCTTGTGCATGTTAATCATCACATTCCAATGAATCTTAGTGACTGCAAGGCTTAAATGTACTTGCCAAATCTCTTGCTTTATAAACCACATTATTAGGACTTCCATAATCATCACCTTCATCCTAACTTTCAGCACTTTAGAAACCCTTACAAACCTCTTGAAATCATCTCATCATGAGAAAACTCAAGTAACTTATCCACCAAAACCACCCATGAAAGAAATTGCTCGTGTTGTACAAGAAATTTCTAACCGACATCATCTCGGTCAAGCCAACAAATACAAGAGAATCACTTCTCCAACCAATCAACCAATTTGAAAGGATAGTACCCAAAAAACTACCTATGCCAAACACCACCATACCTCCTAGGCCAAACAATATCATCTCCACTAAACCATCACCATTGGTTCCTAGAGCTATATCTTTTACATCTCCCTACTATCATCTGTGCCTCTACAATTTAGAGTTGCCTCCTAGGAACAAATCCCCCTTCCATGACAATTCTCCTCATTAGGAAGATAATAATTTCAAAATCAAGGTGTTGAGTCAACATTAGCTCGGCTTCCTTTTACTTCATTTCCATCATATACTCCCATTTGGATTATGAGAAATCATCAAAGTCAACCACCCGACCATATGGAAGTTGACATACTACAACCACCATCATTCTTGGTTGAGTCATTCCCAAATGCACCTCCACCAATCCTCATCGTTTGAAGCTCCACCAAAGTACGCTTCACTTGATCCTTCGCATCAAGCCATTTCATTTCTTCCACCCCCACTACCTAGCCATGACAAAGATTGCTATCATTGTCAATGTTGAAAAGTTTGATACATGAAGTCGAGAAGACCAATTTCATGTTCTATCATCTCTCGGGGAAACGTTTGTGAGATTAAACCTAAACAAAACTTCGAGCTAGAAGATTTTAGTGGTATCCTAGCATCAATGATAGTTGGTTTAGAAATTCCTAGTCATGTATTTTCTTATTTTCTTAGTCTTTAGAGTCATGTATATCATAACTCTAGTTTTTGTAAATAGAATTACATGCTACTTGTTATTTTGTTGAGCATATGATTACTTTGTATTCATATCTTATTTATGTGATAACATTACTTGTTATATCACCTTGTTTTATTAATCGCTTGACTATCTGGATCCCAAATTGCCTAGACCGATCCACTAGGATGGAGCAGTGGGATCCGTGAGAATGACTTTCTTTACTAACTTGCGATCACATTTGCAGGTGTAGTTATACTTGCTTTCTCACCTTTGTTTTGTAGTTATTCAATTTACATATGAAGACTTTGACATCCTAAAGCTAGGGGGCTTTTATCAAAGCAATACATACAAATACTTGCAATACTAGGTTTACATTTATTGACATCCACTTGCAAAATTACAATCATCAGGAGCACATTTAGATCTCTTAGACAATCTTTTGCAAACTTATTTGCAAACAAACTAGATTAGTATCACTTACTTGCACGCCGCACATAGGATGGACTCGTCAAGGGGAGTAAAAGACGAGATCAACAAGTTACTTGCTCTCTATTTCTTTTTACTTTTATTTCTTTCACATGTTTTTCTTAAACTTGATGTGTTACTCCTTCAAACACTTTTGTTTTTTGACAAAAGGGAGAAAAAGTAAAAACTTCAAATTCAAACTTTTACAATTTTAGCTTTTCCTTAAAATAATTTTATGTTTTGTCATCAACAAAAGGCGGGAGATTGTTAATACAAATAAGCCGTAATAGCGTTTATTTATATTTTCACGATATTCTAATTTTGTGTCGATAACAAACGAAAATCATTAACAAATAAAATAAATAAATGGTTTGAACTAATAGCTTCTAACATATTAAACATTTTCACATAAAACACTAAAACAAGTATAAGTGATTTTATGATTTAATAATACATATGTACAACAACTAGTGTTTACATATTTGGGTAAAATATACACATAACTAGTATGTAGTATATTGGTAATATAAATGGGTAGAAACTTAAGTATCATAACCCATTGGGCAAATACATTGAATGGTTGGGTTTTATTCAGCCCATGACCCATGAATCTTGACCCATAACCCATTGCATGACATCATGCTTATATCATATATGGATAATATCCATGTATGTTTTGACCCATACCATGTGACTAGGTGCATTGCACTCAAGAGATACATTGTATCTAGCTAAAGACCCATGGATCAACCTGTGACCCACTGACCCATAACCAAAATACCCATGGGTAAAGGGAGCCTACCGGGATCCCGGTATTGGGCGGATCCTCGAGGAGGTCCGGGAGGTGGGATCGAGGGACAATTGTTTTTTTATTCTATAAATGAGTGAGCCATTTCTTCCCTTTTTAGCTCAACACTTTCCTTACTCTCTCAAGTATTGCTGTCTCTAACCTGGATCAAGAGATCTATGTAGTTTGTCTTTTGTTTTTGTGTGATCTTCTAGGTTCCTCTTAAGGCAAAGATCACCACCTCGAGATTGAGGTAGCTGAAGTCCAAGAGTTGCCATGCTTCCTGATGTCTCAAGGCTCTTGAAGTCTCTTCTTGTTGATGATTCTTTTCTTACTTTAAGAAGTGTAGTGTTGAATACATTAGTGAAAGATGCCGAGGGTCAAGACGAACATTAGTAAAGGTGTCGATGGTCCATATTGTAGGTAGAAGGTGCCTAGAAGCCAAGTTACAAGACATTAGTGAAAGGTTCTTGAAGATCTAGCCTTGAAGACATTGAGTGAAGGTATCTTGAAAGATCTAGCTAAAGAGCATTAGTGAAAGGTGCCTAAGATGTACAATCGATATGGTGTGTTTTGATGTACAAGATAGACTAGTACTAGATCCAAGATGAGTGATATCCTTGATGAATTTGTAACAAGGTAGATCTCCTTGAGATTAGGTGTTGTGTTTGTGATGGGTAGTAACTAGGTGCTTAGCCTGAGTACCTAATAAAGGGTAGGCAACGTTAGTGTAGGTGTGGTTCACTTGGGGTAGAACGTTGGTTAGCCTAACGAAATAAAGGGTAGGCGACTTTGTGTTAGGTGGACTGACTGGTGTGAAAGAGCTCTTCGGTATTTAGTATAGGGAAAAGTTAGCGACATTGTGAGAGCTTCTCCACCATAAGGAGTTGGTGTACTGCTTACGAACTCTCGAGTAGGTGACTCAGGGAGTGGAGTAGGGCAAAAAAAGGTGTCACTTGTAGCCGAACCACTATAAATACTTGTGTTGTGGTGATGTGCTTTTTACTCTTTATCTTCATTACGTTTATATATCTATCTATCAATATCGGCCGCAAACAACCAAATAGATTCCACATAAGTCATCTAAATATGAAAAAGGAAGTTGCAAGTGGTAAACTATTCAACCCCCACTTCTAGTTTTCCACCGAGAAAGAAATTGAACCATCGAAGTGAGACTGGCGGCTTCCCTGACGAAAATCCTTTAGGCGGTATGATTTCAAGCTTTCTTCAAACTTCCCTTCTTGGTCATGAAAGCACACTGCGGCTATCATGAACTTCTGCTCCTTTTAAGAGTAATCCACCACGTAGTTCTGGATTTAGGTTATATCATCAAAAGAAAGAACAACACCGTATCATCCACACAAAACAATCTTCTAATATTTCTTTTCAGCGGCATAAGGCGATCCATTTCAGATGTCAGAGACCACTTTCCCCAAGTAATTGATTGATCGGTCAATCTCTTAGACTGAAACTCGCGAACAGGAATACCACGTATACCCAAAACAAAACTTATACCATCGAAGTTGAGATTAAAGTCAATAGCGAAGAATAGCGATGTAGCATGCTTTTCTCCCACGAAGATAGTACGGCTCAAAGAACCAATGCAGAATGCCCAAGAGGTATAGATAACATTGAAGAAGCCGGTGAGAATCGCGATTATCTGTGGAGGAACTATCTCTGCGGATTTCAACTCGAGGAATAAGTGATTATGTCTTAGAATCAACGATTAAGCCTCAAGTGTGGCGGCGTCCCCGATGCTACACGATCCTCTCTCACGATGATTCGATGCTTCGAAATCATCACACTTAATATTACCTCTTTTTATCTTGGCGACTTTCTCTTACATGCTCTCCCAAATTCGTTGGAATAATAACTTACCTAAAAGCCTTGGAAGTCGATACAAACAGTTTCTCTGTGGTCTGACATTTGTTTTCTGGGATATCTTCAATCGCTTAAGTATTAAGTTCATCAAGTTTTACTGTGTGAGTCCAACTTTGAGCTTCTGATATAACATTTGTCTTCCCAGGGATATCTTCAAGTAAAGCAGAAAAGTAAGTTCATCAAGTTTTACTGCAGCTTTGTGTTTAGATGTGTCTCCTTTTCCCCACTATTTGGTTTTGTGCACAGAATAAACCTTGTGCTCATTCTAAGCCAGTATACTAGAAATTTGTTGAAGAGAAAGACACTTGAACTTTCTGGCAGAATCCTTGCTGAGAAGAATATGAGCACTTGTCTAATTGGGGATTAAATTCGACATTTCCTCTCCCTCAATGAGTGCTCTCCCTAAACCGACAATCTGTTTGATAAATGCTCCAGTTAAGAAAAGTATTTATAGATAATTAAAATGCTACTTTCGTCTTGGAGTCTTCTAATCATGTAGTAGAGAATGTAGAAACATTTGTAGGCCTAGGCCTTCTTTCAAGATTGTCTACGTTTAGAGGAATAAAGTAATTAACATCTTAACTCACCAAAAATGAACATCACGAAAAAAGCATCCCAATCAACTTACGTGAAAATCCCTTTAACTAAAATCCCTCCCGATCAAGCAAGAAACAAAAAGATATGTTCATCAAGGAAATGACAATGGGCGCAACAAACTTACATGAATTAAAACACCAAACTACCAATCATCAAACAAGAATAAGAGATTGTTTGAGGAATGTCATCATGTTGATGTGTCGTGGAAACGTGTAGGAGCGCTTTATGCGATAATCATGACGTTGTGAAGGGCGTCAATAACGGCTCATATAGAAAACTCCATGTAAAGAATGACCGGAGTAAAAAAATAGGTTCTGCAGTTTGGAGCCGTTTGCATTATTCTCATATAATAATCAACCACCATGCACGGTAATTCACACTTCTTCTCCCCTCAAGAATTGCTGGTGAAGTGCCATTCTTTGACTAAATAGGTAAATCATCCAAAAGTATTCTATTAACTTCTCCGCCAAAATGCTTACATGATGTAGCCATCGTCATTATAGTTGAGAAAATGGAATAAGAAAATAATCAATGGTAGCTTCGATTTGTGATGAAGGCGAGCTTGGAAAAAGCATGAAGTATGTTGATGAAATGGTAAGCCAGCCAGAAGATTTCTCTTCTTAGAAGATAATCGCCTTTAGTATTTTCTTTGATCTGAGCATGGCTGACTATTTGGCGTAATTTCTATACGTCATAATGTTGAAGTCTGAGCTTTGGGCGGAAATGTGAACAGGCGTCACAATCTCTGCTTTTCATCATCTTGCTGGCTCTGTAATCATTATCATTGATGGCTCTTTGTTGTGATGATTTGATGGAGAAAACTTATTATGAATTTGACCACAAGTAATAACTTGAGCTTCATTGACTTAAACTTGCACATGTAACAAAGCGGTCTTAGATTTATTAGCATCTCTAAGTACTCTCTAATATGTGCTCTCTTCAACTGACCAACCATCAAGTATAAGGCGTACATTACCTCTTGAAAATCCACAATTGAATGTGACAACGAGCCGCTACCATGTGCCAAAAGTGATGATAATTGCTTTTGTTGGTGGTATAGACCAATTCCCCGAAGTGGTAAAAGAGGCTTGCTTAACAATAACTATATTTTAAGTCTTACGTTTTTTTGATAATAGAAAACATCAAACAGGATCATGAAGAATCTTCATCCAACCATCCCGAATGCCGGATACTAAGTACACTGTAGTGATATTCCTTCAACCTAAATAAATAATAGTGAATTAACCGGGTTGTCACATCTTCTAGATAAAAACTTCGATTCTATCTTTTGGCGTTTAAAGTTAACTATGATAATGGTATTCATCGACCATGGTTGTAAAAGCACATAACCCGATAAACCTTGTAATAACTAAAGCATACTTGAAGAAATATCCAAAAGCATCCAATTCATGAAGTACACTCTTTATCCTTCTTTGGCAACCGTAGCACCGGCATCAAATAAGATTCCGAAATACACTTACCTTTTCTCGGGATGGTTCTATGATCGCAGGTTTTACAATTCTATGGTTCTAAGCAGGAGACGGTTTCTTCGGCGAGTTTACAAGACTAGAATAAGCCTTAAAATAGATCAGGAAATACTTTACTATTACAGGATGTTTTCCATAGGGATTATACAAATCTTTAGATTTAAGCAGAAATAGGTTCTTTTCAGCGGATTTTACAAATCAAACAAAACGTAAACAATGTCAACGAATGTGTTATGACAACTTTGGTTGGGGTGAATATCTGTTGAGAGAACATGATGGTTTCATCAGGATTCATTTTCCAACATCATTGTTAAACCGTCTTCCTCGTATTACGTGACTATTGCTTTGTGACCTTGGTGAAGTAAACTGACCAAACTTGATTATGAAGGAAGAATCCCCAGTTGTCATTAAGCTTGTACTAATCCTCAGAAAAAAAAAAGCGAGGGTGTACTTATTAACCAAAACCTCTTGACATTCTCAGAAGCGGTGAGACACCGAAGTGATAAATTCGTTATTGGACAAGCCAGAAAAAGAATCTGGCAAGTAATTAAAACTAGCCAAGTCTTTTATCACCCTTAATAGCATGACGATCATCTGGCGGAAGGGTAAAAACCCTCACTTCAAATCCAAATAAAATACCGTTCAAACAACAGGCAGTCCAACTTTGTTCAATAAACAATTCATCGCGACATAATATACTATAACGTGAAAATGTGTATTGAAAATCAAACCACATAGCAAACTGAATCTCATCGCTCAATCATATCATCAAATTACATTTCACAAATCTTTTCATCACATAATATTTCAAGTAGGTCGAATAAGCATTGACACGAATAAATTCGATGTCTATTTCTTGCAATGATCATCTCATGCATTCATATATCTTTGTACTATAGAATTGCAAAAAAAATTTGACGGCTTCCAAGTCCATTTAAAACCGTTTGAACCAACACTTCAATACTAAATCACCAATTTAAAATTTAAATTGTCGCGTTTGTTGATGAACTCTAACAGCGACTGAAATCTTTTACGATTCATCAGCCCATGTCCTTCTCAACACAAGGCCCTTCAATCCAATTTGCATAGTGTTTTGGAGTAGCGAGGCCCATGATCCAACAAATTGTTAACCGGATATAAGACTACACAACCTAAATGACCGGTAATAATGTCACCCATCATTGCTTCATTACTAAAATTACTCTCATAGTATCCGCCCCCTGAATTTCATATTCTAATACTCATGAAACCAGCCGGAGACACAACAAATCTTTATCACTTTGAATCATCACAATCCGCCCCGCCTCACTTTATGAGCCACTAATCCCACTTATCGTTCGCCCATATCTCCTTATTCTCACATCGTCTCTTCCACCAAATAAATCTCACAAACTTCATCTCACTCCAATCCGCCCCCATTTATAACAAGTCCAGAATCGGTTCAGACAATACTCATTACGGGGATGGCCGAAGAGTTAAGTAGTAGCGCGAGGATGGTCGAGATCTTGATAAGGCTTCGAAATAAATCAAGGGTCGAAGGTAGGCTTATAAGTTGTATTGTTTTCCTTTTTCATTCATAGTGCGAAAATTAATGCTATAATTGTTGCATTGATATCTATATGTTGGGATAAGTCAACGAGGTAAGAACTTCAAACATAGATCGACTGATGTTAATTTTAAATCGTGTGTCGCGGCTTAAAGGTCTTGCTTTGCAGCAATTGTACCACCAAAATCATTTAGATCTTAGGAGTTATTTGAATTCAGTCATGATGGATCGATATGAAGGATTTGTGTGTGCGATTGTTCTTGGTGGAATATTCGGACAATGATTCGAGATCTTGATTAGTGGAGATAAAGTCTTGATAGTTTGTTTTAATATTGATGTTTAGTTATGTTTTGAGTCTAGTTTAAGGACATGATACTTGTGGACAAAAAGCGATCTTTCATACTACACTCTTTTACGTCAAATAAGCTAGTTCTCACAGAAATTAAGCTAACCTTTAAACACAACACGCCGCGGCCAATTCGCCCGGCCAAATTCGCCACGACTTGTAAAGAACAAGTCGCTATCAAAAAATCTAGAAACATCACGAGTTTTTGTGTCGAGTAAGCTAGCAAGATTTTATGTTTTGATGAGTTTTTAGGTAATATTTCCGTTCGGCTTCAAAACCGGAAAAGCATCCAAAGATGATACATTACAGTATATTGAACCATAAGCTGACAAAAGTACGACCAAGTTGCAAACTCTGACAGCAGCAGGGACACCAAATATTGACCCATGACCCAGGAAAAAAGGTGAGCATTTTGACCACAAAGAGATATCCTGACTTTTGGTACAAAAGGATCTAAACAAAATGATATTTATTTGAATCAAAGAAGACACAAACGAGGATATACATAAAACACCCCGAAAGGACCAGTATATAAAATTCGACCATAAAAAAATAGTACCAAACATTTTCACCATGATTCAAAACCAACCTATAACGATGCCAAACCACCTGAATCAATACAACGCACAAAAAGCAGCTCACGGTACCAATTGTTGGATCCTATATATTATTGTGTTGATGATTAGAATTGAATAACAGATAAATCAAAATACATGATAGCCATTTTAGAGAGAGAAAGTAGAAAGTGGTATTTCTTGGTAGAGGTGGTTGATAAAATGTAAAAGGTTAGATTGCCAGCTTGCCTTTATGGATGGAAGGGTATTTACCTAAATTACAATAACGTCACTCACAGCCGGATGTGGATCAGGCATCTGATGGTAAAGACCGTCAACCTTCCTCCCACGGTGTTACACTACACTAAACTTCACAGCTACAAACTAACTTCATTAACTGCTAAATAACACAACAAACTACAAGTATCGAGCTACGCATATGCAGGACTATAGTGGGAATGAGCCACTTTAATATGGAATTTCCAATTCTAACAAACCAAGTAAAGCCTCTTTACTGATAAGCGTGCCTCTTGTCCTCGGCTTTGAGCATGCATGCTTGATGACCGCTTCTCATTACGGTTATAGCCGCGAAGACATTAACCCCATTAAAGCATTACGCAGTTCAACTTGAGCCCACTTTGTTGTTGTGGAGCACCCGTATTCCTTCCCATTGGATTAAATCTTGACCACCGCCCATCGGCCGAACATTACCACGATTACGAACCAACCGTCCATTGTGCATCTTTCAAATCTTCAGGTAACACTTTCAATCTTTCAAAATTGATGTTTTTTTTGATCAAGTGTTGAGGGGAAAACTAATATTTTTAGGTTTAATAAAACCTTGTACTTGCATCCGCTTATCGGTGCTTTCTTTAATAATGGTGGTCACTTTACGGTTTCTTTGACACTCCTCGGACTAAAATTTACCAAAATTTCATTATTTTTTTTTAAAATTAGGGGAGTGTCATCAAATCTTTCCAAAATATCATTGGTTTGGTAACCAAATGGAAGTTAAAGGCATTGGATGTTAATGAAAAAAAAGGTGGAGGTGAAAATGTCAAAAAGCTTAAGTAATCTTTTACAAAGCCTCCACCTAATTTTTTATTATCATTAACTCTTCTCATTTTATTACCAACTACCTAATCTACGCGCAAAATGATCTTTAAATCCGGTTACTTGATCATCAATTTGTAAGTGTTCTTGTGTTCTTCACATGATTACAAACAAGGGTTTTAAATTCGTTTCAAACTTGGTTGGGTTGTTAGATATGAGTGATTTTGACGTTCTCTGCGTAAGCATTATGAACACATAATCAATAGTGTGTGTGTTTGTGGTGAAAAAGATAGTGCAAAATGTTTACCTTAACATCATTAACCATTTTTATCATTAAACATCAGAGATACAGAATTGATGTGTTTTTTGATAACTAGGGTTCATCGTATATTTGGGGGTTTCAAATGAGCGTTTTTTGGTTAAAAGAATAGTTGAGTGATGTTGTTCTTATGGTGAATTGATGATATCTAGGCCGAGAACCAACCCATAAACACTAGTGATCTTTAATGGCTAGGGTTTTTAAGTTCCTTGCATTTGGGTATTTTTGATTCCTCAAATTATGATGTGAAAACTTGGATAGAACTACTCATAAAGTTGCTTAGACCTCCTAGATGTTTTGGTGCAATTTCTATGGATGGATTACTTACTCATAAAGGTAGACCTTGGGGTTTAGGTTTCGCGTAAGTGTTCTTACGGCGTGGCATTAAATAATATTAATTCATGATATGTGCATCGAAGAGTGGTGACTGTGCAGCGTAGAATGTTATCGTAAGAGCAATCTTTCTGGCGTGGCTTTATTGCGGTAAGGTTATGCGCAAGGGACTATTATCTGTGAAGGATATCGCGGTAAAACCTCTCGCGTGGGTTTATATGGGTTGACTCTTTGCGAGTAAGCCTTGCAGTAAAGGTTTTACATATGCTTAGGCGTAAGCTCTCTTGCTTATAAGGTCCCTTTTTCTCACAGCTAATGTTCTTGCAGCGTAAGTCAAGAACCTAATGCATAAGCTTGCGTTCTGGCGTTACCATAATTCTGTTCGCATAAGCTTGACATTTCTCGCTGGCAAGCTTGTTTAACCTTATATTATGAATTATGTGATGTGCAAACTTGTAAATAAATAAATCATAGCATGCGAAACCAATAATGTATATAAGCTTAAATGTTTAACAAGTTGTGAATAATAAATGAAAATATGGACTTTAAAACTTAAAGTTAATCAACTTCATGAAACTTATAGCGGCGTCATTGGACTATTGGACAAACAGTGACATTGGACTAAATAACAATCATTGACATATCATTTCAATAATTAGACAATATAACCATCGTTGACTAACATAATGTCTTTCGATATGTTGGTTCTTTTTTCATCTATGAGATCCGCGACATGGGCCTCGTCTCTTGAGAATGTAGATGCAACAAATGTTCTCACCGTTCTTTGATATCTTCCCTAATGGCTATCAGGTGAAGATTGGAAAGAACAACGCCGGGTTGACTTTGATACTCTCTCACACTTAGAGTCTTAACTTTGCTGATAGCGGAACAGGACATTAAGAAGAACCATTCTTATCAGAATATGCTCACCAACTCTGCCCACGGTTCGGTGATCTACATCTACGGCAATTGGCACACAATGAAGCGAGATCAAGGGCAAAATCTTTGTGGCTGTGACTCTTCAATCACAAGTAGTCCCATCTTTTGAGACTTGGGGCTATATCTTATTCACGTCATTGGAACCAGGCAGTACAGCGCTACACCTCTTGGAGGTAGTTACGCAATTCGCAGTCGACGCCGGTTATGTAATGGCTCTGAGGTAATCAACAAGCACTCTTGCTGTTGTCACGAAGAATATCCACCATTACTGGAGAACCTCTTCATCATCATCCAGTCTGTTTACGGGCAGGATAGTGGTTATGAGCATCAGCTCGGCCAGGATTTCTAAAATTTTACAGGCTTTGGTCAACATGAAACATATCAAGTTGGCTTCATATGGGATGACATGATGTCTTTCCTCTCGCGAAAAGAATTGGCTTAAGATCCCGTACATGGATACACCAGCTAACGTCTGGAAAGCTCTTGATTAAATCAGATATTCCGCGAGACTGACGACGAGCAATCACTCATTGTATGAGCCTACACTTTCTTGATCTGATTCAAGATCTACAACAAAAAGCTTGAGTGTCTTGTCTTCTTGGGATAACCTTCTCTCGATGCAATCAACTGACTTTTTTATAAGCACAAAGGTATCTAGTAAGCGGTTGATGAGTTGGTTTCGATATGGAATCTTAAAACACCTTCTAGGAAAACGAGGAAGAAGCGGTCGCAGGAAGTGTTGCAAGCGAGTCAACGGATTCCCCTAAGAGAGAAGCACACTTTTCGAAAAGGAAAGTTCCATGTCAAGTTGTTCCCGATTCCCATTCAAATGCAGTATGAAAACTGATGCGATGCAGAAGATTTCGGAAAACGATACGGATGAAGAAGTTTTCTGCTCACAGAAACTCAAGCGTTGGCCAGAAAATAGCAAAACCTCCAAGTCCCAATGGTGACAAGGGAAAGACTTCAAGTGCTTGAGCAGAAGAAAGAAAGGATTGGATGAAGAGAAGCGGCTTGTGAGAATTCTGAGGAAAAGGTGAAAGAATTTGAGACTCCAACCGCGTTCATGAACAGTTCTTGACAACAAATTAGGTGGCCTGGAGGGTCAGTGGTGCCTGCTACACCAACTCTACGATCACGGTTAATCAGCAGATAAGAGGCGAGGTACCTACCCTGATCCTGATACTTGGCCCGGAAGGGAGACCATAGCTATGATTTTGAAGAACGGAAAAGAAAAGAAAGTATTATGAAAAGAAAAGAGCGATGAGAGGCTGCGGCTCATGCTCTAAATCGGAGAGAGGAGAGCCGAGTTATTTGAAAGAAAAGGCTAAGTACAAGGATGATGAGGTTGAATATGATGACACCACTACAAAGTCCAGCACGTTCAAGAACAAACCTCCCCGAACCCTCAAAGGATCGAGAGTGTTTCCGCGACTCCTAAATCGCCAGACTACGTCTTCACCTCTACCATCGGAAGATCAACCAAATCCGCATCATCTGTGGAAAATAGCAGATTCTTGGTTATCCGGGCTAAAACAAGTTATTGTTCAGCAAATGCAGGAAGAAGATGTAAACAAAAGTTGAATCAACTTGCTGATCAACTTTCTTGAGCGGGATAAGCGGTTGTTGACGAAGGAACAAATCCGAGTTTATCGCAGGGAATTTCAAAAGGTGGAGAAAGAGCGGCAAGAGAATATACTCACAGTTTCTTCTCAACAATCCCGGTGTGACTAAGTATTCTCAGTGCTTTACTCCAAACATCGTCATTGGTTAAACATATAATGGCCGAATCGATCTTTACAGGCCTTTGAGTTAATAAATAAATTGAGTGCAAATGTCAAGCGATCTGCAACTTTTGCCGGATGAAGCTAATTTTTTGAAGGTCTTCTGGGCTATCAACTGGTCATCAATAGAATGACGGGGTCAACCTATAGCGACCAAGAGATGGCGATGATACGGGACAGGATTACACATACCTAGCGTCGAAAGAAGTGCGGTAGTCTTCCTCAATGCCACCTCCACCGAGACTTCACCGCAAGGCGATCTCCTCCTGTCTTCTGGCGACAAACCTCGGGACTTTCTGAGTTACCACCCAGACAGGAAAACCCGGTGATCACTTTGGCAATTGCTTGGTGTGGCGATGAGGAAGTCCACGAGTGACAAACCTACCTCTCCGGCTTCAACAAAGAAACCTCATCCTCAATAAGGCCAAAGAAGAAGAAAAGCGTACAAGGCGTCTTAAGTCTCATAACCGATGAAGGTGTGCCAGAGTTGAATGGTTTCACTTGTTGATGCGACTCACGCTCTAGTGATCCGGATGCTGGGCAGAAGGCAGTATATGTTCCCAGGAGCATGCTAGTCGTGCAAGAAGTTTCCGCGTGAAGAAGATGGCGAAAATGGGAGGTTGAGGCAGTCAAGAATTAAGCCTTTCAGCTACTCAAGGCGGCGAAAGAAGTGCTATTGA